>QJNV01000021.1:0-320800 GCA_004155935.1 Monosporascus sp. GIB2
TTTCTAAAAAAAAAAAAAAAAAAAAAAAAACCGAAAATAAACATAGCCGATTATATAATAAACGAAACCCGATAATTAATTACAAATTTTTTATTCACTTATAATACCTTACATTTTACTTTAAAAAATCGATTCAACGCTAAATACGTTCGAAATAATATTGTTTCTAATTTACGAAAATTAACGTTAATCGAATAAAAATCGATTATCGAACAGATTTTTAACCTAAATATGCGAATGTTTTCTATTTAGTTTTAACATGTTAAAAATATAACAAATTTATTTCTTACTAAACGCGTCGTAATACGCTTCGAAATTAATTTAAAGTTTTTTATTATTAAACGATAAAAAGATCTAAAACGTATTTAAATTAAAAAATAATTTATTAAAAATATTAACGTAGTGAACAAGTACTCTAGACGGTTTTTAGTATATTCTAACTACAGAACTTTAACTAATCATTTCTTAATATTAACAACATGAAACGGCTTATAAAAAAAGCGTAAATAAACCTAGCCGTTTAGGTTAAAAAATGAAACCCGAAGCTTAATTATACGACACTTAATTTTATATATAAAGTTGTAAATTTACTTTATATAAACGATATACCGGTATACTTATTTATAACGACCATATACTCAAATCGCGAAAATTAACGCCGACTGAGAAAAAACGATTATCGAACAAATTTTTAACTTAAATATATGAACGTTTTCTGTCCGGTTTTAACATATTAAAAATATAGCGAATTTGTTACTTACCTAGCGTATTATAAAATACGTCGAAGTTAATTAGGTATCTAATTTTATTAAACGATAAAAAAAAACTTAATATGTATTTATATTGGAAAATTAATAATTAACGGATTTTAAGCGAAAATACAAAAATATTTCGCAAATAATTCGAGCTTATTTAGGTGATTATCGTAAAATACAGTATTATAAAAAATATCTATAATTTCGAGAAAATTAAGTTCTTAATAAGGTTTTTTATAGCAACCGGCATAATTGTTATTAATGTTAAAAAACGTAAAAAACTTAAATAGATTTAGTAAGAAAATCGAGAATAGTTTATGATAATACAAATTATTAATTTTTAAGCTTAGACTTTATCCTTATTTAATATTTTTACCAGAAAAAATTACTTTTTTCGTTAGTTCGCCGATAATTTATTTTTACCCGATTAAAAGGTTGTTATAAGCGACAACGGTTAAACGATAAATAAATTAGGTTTAAAGTAAGTTTACTACTTTAATTAATATATTCGAATGCGTATGAAAAAATCGAAATATTTTTTTATTTTTAACGATTACGAAAATTACTATTTAATATAATTCGAAAAATATTACGCTAATTATAATAGTATTATATTTTACATAATAGCTAATTTTCCTTATTTATTTTAATATTTCGACGTATCTTATTTTTCCCCGTGAAAACGCGTTTATTTATTATATATTAACGGCTTTATACGACGTTATATTTCTCATATTACTAAAAAGATTTTATCGCCGGTTTCCGTAACGCGTTTAAAACTGCCATAATGACCGATAACATTAAATCCGGATTCGCCGTAATTAGTTTCGTTTTATTCGATTTTAATCGCGTTTTTTTCGAATTAAAAGTTTTAATTATGCTTATACCGACCGTTGTTTATTAACTTATATTAATTTTGTTATTTTCTTATTTGCGAAAATTTTTAAAAACGTTACTAAAATAACGTAACGAAAACGCTATTTAAAAAAAGGATTAAAAATTACTAAGGTAATTTACCGACAAATATAATTAAATCGGTTAATTTTTTAATAAAAATAACTTAATATTATTATACGAAAAGGTTTTTTTTAGGAGGAATACAGCTTATTACGCGAAACGAATTATATCCTTAATAAACGTCGAAACCTTAAAAATAAACTTTTTTTTTTAAAAAAAAGACATTTATTGGATAAAAAATATAAGCTTTTATAACTACGAAAGAAAGTAATAATAAATAATCGCGGCTAGTAGCGGCCGAAAGAGATTATCACAAAAAGGTTTAAACGAAAAAATAAAAATATAATATCTACGGCAAGCCCGGATATAATATGCGTATTTATAAAAAAGTTATAACAATGTTTAGCAATAAAAAATCCGATTAATTTGAATTAATTTATTACGTTATAGTTAATTTAATTAAATTTATTATTACGAGGTACCAAAAACCGTCCGAAGTATTTATACATCCAGAGTACTTATGTACTACGTTATACGAAAATCTAGAAATATTTCGTAAATAATTTAAATTTAGTTAAATATAATTACAAAATCTAATATTATAAAAAAAATCTTTATAACTTTAATAAGATTAAGTGTTTAATTATTTTTATAAGAATTGGTATAATTAATAATATTATTAACAAATATAAAAAACTTAAAAAAACGTAATAAAGAAAGTGACTATAATAAATAATAATATAAAGTATGAAATTTTAAAATTAAACCTTATATTGTTGTCGTATTTATATTAAAAAGAATTATTTTTTTCACTTATTTTTCGACAACTTATTTTTACCAGTTTAAAAATATAATATATATAATAATAATAAAATATTAAATTAATTATATTTAAAAATAACTTAACGTCGCACATAAGTATTCCGGACGTATAAAAACTTAAGATGCTTTTTTATCATATTTTAATTACTTAACTTTAATTGATTATTTCTTAATATTAATAATATAAAACGGCTTATAAAAGAAGCGAAAATAAACCTAGCGGTTTAGGTTAAAAAACGAGACCCGAAATTTAGTTATACGATATTTAGTTTTATATATAAAATTACAAAATTTATTTTATATGAACGATATACCGGTATACCTGCTTATAGCGACTATATACCAAAATCGCGAAAATTAACGCCGACCAAAGAAGAATCGATTGTCGACCGAATCCTTAATCTAGATACGCGAACATTTTCTATCCGGTTTTAATATATTAAAAATATGATGAATTTGTTACTTATTTAACGCTTCGCGATATATATCGAAATTAATTAGGTGTTTAATTTTATTAAACGGTAAAAACAGTTTAATACGCGTTTATATCGGAAAATCAATTATTAATAAGTATTATGCGAAAATTTAAAAATATTTCGTAAATACTTCGAGTTTATTCGGGTTATTATCGTAAAATACGATATTATAAAAAAGGATATTTATAATTTCGACAAAATTAAGTTTTTAATAAAGATTTTTATAATAACTGATATAATTATTATTAATGTTAAAAAATGTAAAAAAATTAAATAAGTTTAATAAGCAAATTAGAAATAGTTTATAGTAATATAAATTATTAATTTTTAAAATTAGGCCTTAATTTTATATATTATTTTTACTAAAAAAATTACTTTTTTTAGTAATTTATTAATAATTTACTTTTATCTGATTAAACGGTTACTATAAGAAATAATAGTTAAATGATAAATAAATTAGGTGTAAAATAGGTTTAATATTTCGAATAATATATTCGAACGGCTACGTAAAAATCGAAACATTTTTCTATATTTAACGGTTATAAAAATTATTATTATATAAAATTTGAAAAATATTACATTAATTATGATATTATTATATTTTATATGCTAGTTAATTTTTTTAAATTTTTTTTTAACTTTTCGACATATCTTATTTCTTTCCATTAAAACGCGTTTATTCGTTATATATTAAGTGTTTTATACGATGTTACGTTATTTATATTGCTAAGGAAAATTTTATCTCCGGTTTTTAAAACGCGGTTAAAGTTATTATAACGACTGATAATATTAAATCGAGATTAGCAAAAACCGAATTTATTTTATTTAATTTTAATTATATCTTTTCCGAGTTAAAATTTTTAATTATGTTTATATTAATCGTTTTATTATTTATTCTTATTAATTTTATTAATTTTTTACTTACGAAAATCTTTAAGTATATTACTAACGTAATTCGACGAAGGCGTCATTTATATAAGAAAATTAAAAATTATTAAGGCAGTTCGCCGATAAAAATAACTTAATGCTGTTATATGAAGACGTTTTTTTTTTCGAGGAAAAAAGGTTTATTACGTGAAATAAACTATATTTTTAATAAATGCCGAAGAATTAAAAATAAACTTTTTTTTAAAAAAAGGGATATTTATTAAAAAGAAAGCATAGGTTTTTATAGTTATGAAAGAAAATAGTGGTAAATAATTACAGTTGGTAGTAGCCAAAGGTAATTATTATAAAAGGGTTTAGGCGAAGGAATAGAAGTATGGCGTTTACAGTAAGCCCGGATTTAATGCGCATATTTATAAGGAGAATATAAAGGTGTTAAGTAATAAGAAATCCGATTAATTTATATTAATTTATTACGTTATAGTCAATTAATTTGAATTTATTATTATGAGGTGCCAAAAACCGTCCGGAGTATTTATGCGTCCGGCGTACTAATGTGAAACGTTATACATTTCGACAGATATAATAAAACGCGTTTTAAATTTTGAAATATTTTTATATTTCGACGATTACGAAAATTATTAGAAAACTAACGAAATTATTATATTTTACTTAGTTACTTATTTTTTTCATTAACTTTATCTTTTTAATATATTTTATTTCTTCATATTAAAACGTAGTTATTCGTTTTTTATCGAAAGTTTTATATAATGTAACGTTAATTATATTACTAAAAAGAATTTTATCGTTTAATTTTATAGCGTATTCGAAATTATTATAACAACTAATATTATTAAAACCGGATTCGTAAAAACGGCATTTATTTTATTTAATTTTAATTACGTTTTTTTCGAATGAATACATTTAATTTTATTTATACTGATTGTTTTTTTATTTGCTATTATTGTCTCCGTGATTTGTTTATTTACGAAAGTTTTTAAAAATATTATTAAAAAGTTTCGATGAAAATATAAATTGAAAAAAAGTTATTAACATTATTCGGTAATATATAACGTTTTATATAAGCGAGTTACTGATATAAACGAATCGTTCGTTTTTTATACGACTTTAATTATGTAACTTTAATCACTTATTATTTTAATATTAATAATATAAAACCGTTTACAAACAAGGCGAAGATAAACTTAACCGTTTAAATTAAAAAATAAGATTCGAAATTTAATTATAAACGTTTTAATATAATATATAACCTTTTCGAATCTACTATAAAAAACCGATATAACGGTATATGCGTTTAAACCGATACTATTCCTAATTCGCGAATATTAACGCCGATCGAAAAAAAAAACATCAATTATCGAACGAATTTTTAACCTAAAATATACGAATGTTTTTATCCGGTTTTTACATATTAAAAATATAGTGAATTTATTATTTGTCTAATACGCTATAATACGTATTAGGATTAATTAGGTATTTAATTTTATTAAATAGTAAAAATAAAAAAATTTAATACGCGTTTATATCAAAAGATAGATTATTAACGGGTATTATACGAAAATTTAATGATATTTCGTAAATAATTATTATATTATTTAAATAATAATAATAAAAGTAATTTAATTACGTTTTATAATACTAAAAATAACTTAAGTAACAAAATTATATTATAAGTTGTTATTATTTAAATATGGAATTTAACGAACGTATATATCCTTATATTAATATGTTAATCGAACGATTTTTGTTCGACCGATAATCGAATATGGTTAAGTTGATTAAATTCGACCATTAGTTTTAACGTGGTCGAACGGTTTTATTCGACTGACGATCGAATATGGTCGAATCGATTAAGCTTGATTAATTGTATTACGTAACCTTATAGTCGGAGCTTGTTTAAGTTTTATCCCAACCGCCTTTCCAACCTTTTGGCGCGTTAGGTTCTAATAATATAGGTTAAGTATTTAGTCGGTAATCGTTTTTTATCGGTCGATTTTAATATTTTCGAAATGGGGGTAATATTGGTATACGTACGTCGGGGGGGTAGTCGGTCGTATATAGATTAATAGGAAGGAATGGTAATATAGCGTTCGTAATAAGCCTTAATTAATACGTGCATTTGTCTTAGAGCTATATATATAGCTAGCGATAAGAATATAATTAATTTGAATTAATTTAACGTATTATAGTTAAATTGTTTGAATTGATTATTACGAGGTGTTAAAAATTATCCGGAGTACTTATATATCCGGAGTACTTATATAGGGCGTTATAAATAATGATATTATTTTAAATATTATATTTAAATTTATTATAAAATCGATATTTTTTAATTTATATTAATATAAAAAAAATTTACGTATAAAACGGCTGCCTTACTCATATAGCCAACTTACTTATATTTACGTTTTTTATAATACTTATTATAATATTAAAGTTATATTATTTTTACGATTAAATAACAAACTTTATAATAGGACAAAAATATATTTATAATCGTATTCGATTAATTAAAAATTTCGAATTTCTTATTATTAAATAAGTTTCAAAAAATTATTTAATACATAAATAGATATATTTTAACTATTAGTATAGACATTATAAATATATTCGAATTTAGCTATATGTTTCGTTAACTTTTATTTTAATTATAATATATTTAAAGAATTCGTATTAATTAAGAGCGAGAAACCCATTTTAAACTAGTAAAAAAAATTAAATTATTTTATTATATAATTAAAAAATTAGTAGTTTTATTACTAAATAGCGTTAACAGACTTCATCCACATTTAGGTAAGGGACGTTTTAGGGCCATATTTTTGTAATTTAATTATATAAAAATTTCGTAAACATATATTTTTTTAAATATATAATGGGATCGAAAACGGAATAAGTTTTTTTACCTGCTAGATTAAGATAATTACTAGGTTAAAATTCGTTAATTAAATAGAAATAACCGGATTAAAAAGAAGTAAGTAAAGGAAGGAAAGTATTATACGAAGTAAAGCGGCGTACGTATTAATACATACCGCCCTTATTTATATACTTACTAAAAAATTAAAAGTTTATTAAATCGTAAAATTTGAAAATGTCGTTAATAAGTTCAAATAATTTATGTCTTTTTATATACGCTTTAAATATTTAAACGCGTATATTTAAAATATTTAAACATATACCGTTTTTATATAAATAATATACTAAATTAATGTATATAATAATTTAAATATAAAAAGAATGAAAATATTTATTTATATTATATATAACGTACCATCTAAGCTCACCGGATGCACAAGCTTACTGGATAGTTTTTAACATATTTTAATTACCTAACTTTAATTAATTATTTTTCAATACTAATAATATGAAACGGCTTATAAAAAATGCAAAATTAAACTTAGCCGTTTAAGTTAAAAAATAAAACCCGAAACTTAATTATGTAATACTTAGTTATATTTATAAAGTTACTTATTTTATTTTATACGAACGATATACCGGTAAATCCTTTAAAACCGATATTATTCTTAAATCGTAAAAATTAACGCCGATCGAAAAATAATCGATTATCGACTATATTCTCGATTTAAATACGCGAACGTTTCCTATCCGGCGTTAACATGTTGAAAATATAGCGAATTTGTTATTTGCGCAGCGTATGGCGGAACGTGTCGGGATTAATTAGATAACTAATTTTATTAAACGGTAAAAAAAACTTTAAACGCGTTTAAATCGGAAAATCTATTATTAACGGGTATTATGCGAAAATCTAAAGATATTTCGCAAATAGTTTAAATTTATTCGGTTATTATCGCAAAATATAGTATTATAAAAAAATATTTATAATTTCGATAAAATTAAATTCTTAATAGGATTTCTTATAATAACGGATATGGTAATTACTAATACCGAAAGATATAAAAAATTTAAATAAACTTAATAAAAAAAATTATAATTATTTAAATTATTAATTTTTAAAATTAAATTATACCGTTATTTATTATTATAACGGGGAAAAATTATCTTAAAAATTAATTCCATAATAACCTGCCGTTAATAACCGGTTAAAAAATCGTATTAAGTTATAATAATTAAATAACGAACGAACTAAGTTTAAAATAGATTTAATATTTCGATTAATATATTCGAACGCGTACGAAAAAATCGAAACGTTTTTTTATTTTCGACGGTTACGAAAGTTATTATTCGATAAAATTCGAAAAGTATTACGCTAATTACGATATTATTATACTTTGTATACCCGCGTATTTTTCGCATAAACTTTAACTTTTTAATGTATCTTTTTTTTTCTTTAAAACGCGCTTATTTGTTATATATCGAAAATTTAATATAACGTTATTATACTTATATCGCCAAAAAAATTTCCTTAACGACTTTTATAACGCGTTTTAAATTATTATAACGTCCGATAATATTAAATCTGGATTCGCCGTAATTAATTCCGTTTTATTCGATCTTAATACCGTACTTTCTGAATTTTTAATTTTTTTAATTATATTTACGCTAACCCTCTCCCCGTTAACCTTCGTCGGACTTATTTCTCCACTTATAAAAACCCCTAGGAATATTAAGAAAACGATAAAACAAAAACGTTATTTGCAAAAAAAAAAATAAAAATTACTAAAGTAATTTACTAATAAAAATTATTAAATTAATTAATCTTTTAACTATTAATTAATTAATACTTTAATATAAATTTACTTTTCTTAAACAAAAAACCGCCTAATTACGCGAAACTAACCACATTTTAAGCAAACGTCGAAGGGCCAAAAATAAACGTCTCCAAAAAGAAAAAACACTTACTATACAAAAGGGACAAACTCTCCTGGCCGAAAAGGAAAGGGGTAATGGAAAAATACAGCCAATAACGGCTAAAGGTAATCGACGTACGAGAATTAAAACGAAAAAACGAAAATGCGGCGTTTGCGGCAAACCCGGACATAATACGCGCACTTATAAAGAAACTGTAAAAACGTTTAGTGAAAAAGAATCCGATTAATTTTAGTTAATTTGATATATTATGGTTAATCAATTTAAGTTTGTTATCGCGAGGTGCCAAAAACCATCCGGTAAGCTTATGCATTTGGTAAGCTTATGTGGTACGTTATATTTAAAGTACTTATAATTAAATAACGTTTTATTCTATTTTAATATAATATAATATTATTATTATATATAAGTTAATAAAATTTTCCCTTATATATATCTTTATGATTTATTAATATTACTTTTAAAGTAAATATTATAATATTCAACTTTTTAGCAATATTTTAAATAATATTAAAGAATGAAATATATTATGCAAGGTCGAAATGTTACTTAATAAATTTTTATTATTTCATATTTTATTTTGCTTCATGTTAAATTTTTTATAAATATTTATTCAAAGGATCGCTAAAATTTAATATATTCTGTCTCTAAATTAAATTTGGTATTCCGCTTTATTTATTATTATTTATTATTTATTTTATATTATTAAGTTTTTAAAGTTATTAAAGTTTAAAGTATGAAGGTTAGAAAATTCGAGGTGTGTAAATAGGGGGATTGTGTATTGGTACGTACGCCTTTTTAAGAGGTAGGGCGCCCGGAGTTTTCGATCAGTTCCTTTTTTCGACGGCTGTCCGGGTTGCCGTATACGGAAGATAAAATGGAAAGTTCGGCGATAAAAGGAAGTCGAGGCGGTCGGACGTGGCAGAACCGAGAACGGAGTGGTGGGCTGGGATAACTCAGCGCACATTCTGTGCCGTATGTTCGATATTGCTTTTACTATAGTCTCCCTCCTATGATTATACTGCCTTGCACGGCTCTCAGGTGCCTATGTCCATTATCTTCTAGTAATTACAACCATGACGCAGAGAACGACTTGAAGTGACTTGAAATTATATTAATGCTGAGTAGGGCCCCATTGATCTGCCACATATCTCTATACAATCTTCTCATTTAAACCTCCTAAGTCTCCCGGAGGAAGAAAGTCGGGGTCATGCCTGCAGTCTCGATGACCACTCCTGCTGTAGACTCCGCCCCCTCTCTTCTGGCCTAGGCTAAGCGATAATCGGCCCCCCGGGGGGGGCCTTTCCCCGTTCCCTGGTCCAGTGGCTGTGATTGAGGTTCTGGTTCTTGGCAACTATTGAGAAGGAGTGAAGCCTAGGGCGTGAAATGAGTGTATTGAAACTGGATGAAGAGCTATCCTAAAGCCCCGGGACCTAAAGCCTCCTTATATAGACAAGTCACCATATCCCAGAGCTTTTCATGCCTGCACCCATGACCCTATATCAGTAGGGCCAGTATTATCGTCGAGGGCATTAGATTCCAAGTCTTCCGCTTTAGAATCGTCTTCCTTCGAGTCGGCCCCCCTTTGTTTACTCCTCCAACCCTGAGCCTGTATGATTTCCGAGTACTATAATGTTCCTTGTGGGATTCTAGGAGTCTCTGGTTGAGCTCTGGGATCTGAAGTCTCCTTAATTACATATTTACCGGGCTCTAGACCTTTCCACTTCTTTAATGTGCATATGTTGAAACAGGATAATAAGCGTGTAAATTAGAAGTTCTAACTAGCTGTTTAACTAAGTGGCAGAGGCCCGTTATATATACACAACACTGACAGAAGATATCACTGTACTGGTAACTAAATCTTAACCCCTTTTTTATTACTCCCGCTTAAAATTAGGTCATGCACGTATACATCCTTTTACAGTTTATTACGTTTTCATAATTAAGCCGTTTGTAAGTTTAATTATTTACTCATTATATAATTAGTTTAAACGTATAAAACTTTACTAAATAATTAACTATAATAACAATAATAACTTAATATTATGAATTTTATATTTTAACACAGTTATAAACTATATAGTAATTCCAAATAATATCATTTATATAATTCTATTAATTGCTTAAATATTTTAATAAATATTATTTATATAATAGCTAGGCTAATTAACCAACTATTAAATCTAAATCAACGGGTTTATGTTGGCAAAGTACTGTGAGAAACTAAGCAATAAAATAACTTAATTACGTTTCGTAATATTAAAAGTACCTTAGGTAACGAAGTTATATTACAAGCTGTCGTTATTTAATTATAAAGTAACGAACGTATATATTTTTTTCATTACTCCTTTTTAATTCGATAAAATAATTCGGATCCTTTTATTTAAATACATATTATTCCTTTTTAATTTAACGGAATAATTCGGATCTTTTTATTTAAATATATACTGCTCCTTTTTAATCCGACGGAATAGTTCAGATCTTTTTGCTTAAATGCATATTTATCCTCGTAACTTAATCCACTTGGATCCTGTTTCGGTCTTAATACGACCGTTTCCGTAGCCTTCCATGATTGGATCGTGATACGATTTCCCTTTTTTTAAATTTTCGTCCCGAAAATTCTTTTCCCGAAATAAGTGCTTTTTATTATGTCCGGTCGTATCCATAAATCTCGCAATTCTCGTGCTCGCAAAAAAGAAGGTGGTGTCAAAGCGTAACCAAAAGGGAAAAAAAAAAGGTACTGGTTCGTTTCGTCGTTAACTTTGGTTTTAAAATTATGTCGTGCATTCCTTATTTTCGCGCCGGGAACAAATACGTTATGTTTAACAACGTATTTCGTTACGATAATTATATTTTCAAAAAGCAACATTACAATAACTCCGGTATTTTTTTATTTTCCTTAAATAATATTAATAGCAAGATAAAATGTTTAAAATTAAAAAAGTTCTTAGCTCGTTAACGGTTGCGTAATATCCGCGGAAAACTGGAGGTTATTTCGCGTCGCCTAAATAAAACCTTATCCCGGTTAAATCGCTTTCGTACTTAACAAAAGTTTTTTCGCAAAAAAAGAGTAAAAATAGTAAATCGTGGTTTCTAATTTTTAAATAAATTAAAAAAGCAGGAAAAGGCTAAACAATTAAAAACCGAACGGCAACGTTTAAAAATTTCTTTTCCCGTTCCGGATTTTAATTAGTTTTTTCCGGCCGATTTTATTCCTAACTTCGACTAGGAATCTTATTTTCGCGGCGTCGTTAATAAAAGTTTTTTAACAGGCGTTAAGCGCTAACAAAATTTTTAACGGGTTTTCAAAAGGTTTCTAAATCGAAATAACCTTTTTACTTAACTAGATATTATATAAGTCCATCGACTTTTCGCGTATTTAAGATTTTTTCCGTCTTATATTCTTATTTATCTTTTACCTTTATATTATTTTATTTAATATATACTTTGATAATATCTGTAATTAACTCGAATAAGGATACATAAAAAATTGGATAAAGTTTAACCTTAAGTAATAAATCTAATTAATAATTATTATTCGAAATCTTTTTAATAATTTTATAAGAACCGATATATTTAAAATCGAATTTTTTATTTAAACATTTTATCTAGATATTTTTAATAATTAAGTAAACCATTTTTCCTTTTAAAAAGGTTAATTTTTTTAACCGTTTTTGGTTGTAATATTTTTTCATTTGCTTACGTACGAATTCCAATTCCGTTTTTATTTCTTGATGTAACTATTTCAGTTATTCCGATGTAAAAATTACTTTAACGCTAAATAATCCTTTTTTTTTGTAAATTTCTATAAGTTTTTAAAATAAAACTAAAATTAACTATAAATAATGTTATCTTAATATTTTTATGATAACTGGTATTATAAGTTATTTAGGTTACTAGTAATTTTTTAACCTAATTATTTTGTTCGTAATTAATGTAATATCGAAAATACGTTTTTAGTACTTAATTTTATCGTTCCGTTTATCCGTTTATCTATAATCAACATGCGTTAAATAATTTATAATTTAGGTTTACTTATATTATTAGGCTTTACCAAAACTTAAAAATAAACGTTATTCCTTTATTTGAAACGATTTCGTATAGTAACTTGTATATATTAAAAATATTTCGAAAGAAAATGTACGTTTTTTGTTTGGCGTTTATATTTTTATTATAAGATAAGAAATAAGAAAATTTTATAAATCGGTCGACGATTACAAAAATGCTATCGTAATATATACCCGTAACAATGTTTTTTAATAAGGGAAGTTTGGTAATAAAATTTATCGTAATAAAATCCTATGGTCGTTTTGTAACTAATAATGGTTATAGTTTTCTATAAGGTTTATATCGTCGTGCTTTTGCTTTATTATAAATATCGCACTACTGTCGGATTTTTTGTATTACGCTTTTTATTTTAGGAAAAAAATTTGTGCATTATAGGCGTTTTAGGGTTTTGTAGATTCCTAGATATCCATGTAATAGATGTTCGTATATTTCTCGTACTAGGTCTTCTTGATATTCTTCTGGGACTTATATTTTGCTAGTTTTTTCTAATAGGCTATCATTGTATTATTTAATCTTTTGATATATATCGGGGGTCGTTACTCGTATTGTAGCGACTTAACGTAGACGCAGCCATCTTTTTATAATAGTGTCGAAAACTGCATGGCTAACTTTGATTGCTTTTTCTTCGAAATCGGGTCGTCTGCTAAATTCTCTGGTCGTAGTAAACCGGGTAAGATTCTTATAATCCGTATAAACTTTGACCTAATGTTGGTTACCTTTAAGAAAATGCTTAAATTCGTAAAACGCTTTAATAATAGCCAAAAATTTTTTGTTAAAAATAACGTAACGTAACTTTAGCTTTTATAACTTATAAGAAAAAAAAGCAATAAGGTATAATATACCTTAATCGTTTCGTTATCCGATTACTACGCCCAAAGCATAATCTGATACGTCGGTCTCTAGCTTTACTAAGCGATTTAGATCGTACATAATTAATACTAGCCGACTTATAATTACTTTCTTAAGTTATTGGAACGTTTTTTTTGTCCTTAATATCTATTAAAACTTTTTTCCTTTTCGTATAAATATGTTAAAAAATATAACTATCCGGCTAAAATTTCTGATAAACTTTCGATAATAATTAACGAATTTAAAAAAAGCTTATATTTTTTAAATTATAATAAGCTAAACCTAATTAAAAACTACCGCGATTTTCTTAAGGTTTATCTTAATATACCTAGGAATAATAATATGGCCTAGGTATTCCATTTTTTAAGTATAAAATTAATTTTTTTTTACGTTAACTAACAGGTTAACGTTTTGAAATAATTATAATACCTTATAAACATATTTTTCGTATTATTTTTCGGTTTCCGAAAAAATAAAAATATCGTTAAGGTAATATACGACAAAAATGTTAAGATATTCCCGAAAGATATAATTAACCATACGTTAAAAAATAACGGGTACGTTAATAAATTTTATAAAGGTAATAAGGTACTCGTAAAAGCCGTATTTTGTTCGAAACGTTATTTTCCACTTATAACTTTTTTTAATTCGAATTAACTTATATCTATTTTTAAAATCGAAAGCAGTAAACTATTATATTCCGTAAAAACGATTTTTTATTTCGTTAATTAAAAGTAATAATATTCGATTTTTAATAATAACATTATTAAGCTGTCGGTAATCCATAACTAATCGTAATTTACCTTTTTTTTTAAGTATGAAAAATATAAGGTAATTAGCTAGTAATTTAAATAATCGAATTTATTTTTTCTTAAATCGATTTTTTAAATATTTTTTAAATACTTATAGTTTTATTTCGTTAAAATTATAAATGGGGTAAAACTTAATAAATACTTTTTTTTAAAAATAATTTCATAATTTTATTCGTTATATTTTGGTAGTTTTAATTTAAGTTTTTTATTAAATAATTTTTTATATTTATAATATTATAAAGATATATTAATTAATTTTTCTGATTTTGGGGTTAGTTATTATAAGTCGTTATTTAGTTACTGTAATTTTATTTTAATGGTAATAATAATGCGTCAAATTTTTCTATAATGCTTTTTTTCTTTTTTATGTCGTTTTCCTATAGGTAGTAAGGTTTTTATTATATCCTTATGCCAGTATTTGTCGTTATTTTCGATTAAGTATTAAAAAAAGAAATTTTTTTTTTGATATTTATCGTTAAATTATAAAAGAAACTTTACTTAATTAGTTACCTAGTCGATTAAGAGGTTATACTAGCGTAATTATATTATTCTTAAAATTATATCGTAATTTTTTAACGGTATTATGTTGAAATTAATGGTTATATATTATCTTAATATAACGGTATCGAAATAATTAATTTCGCGTATAACTTTTCCGTTATCGTAAAAAAATAATTAACCTTTAGTTATATTCGCGACATAAAAATCCTTTTTATATTTCCATAGTAATTTAAATCGGTTAATTACCTTAAACGTAATATAATTACCTCCTAAAACTCCGCTATCTACTATAACAATATACCAATATATTCCAATTCGTATTTTTAAGGTAACGGAATTTTCGTCATTCTTTATTACTATTAAAGCTTTTTATGGGAGTTCCTGCTAACTTCCTTAAATCTCGCCTTCTCGTAGCTCTCTTATAAAGGGCTTAATTCTTTTAGGGGTTATTCGAGTTGTTATGTTCGTTTCCTAAAGTTCTTAATTTGGTCCCGTAATTATTTAATAATATATCGTTATTATTCGACTTATGGCTTTAATTTGTTAATACGTACTGCATATCTCTCTATATCTTTATGGAATTAAATTACTCAGAACCTTTACATTTCCACTCTTTTTTCTAACTGAAATATCTTTTTTGCTTATTATTATATTTTTTGGTCCTATTAAGTAAATTACTTTTCCATAGCATAAATGGCGTCCTAAGTAAGCGTATTTTCGTTTATTCCCTATAAGTCCTTAATGTTTTGCTCCAAATCAGCTAGGATTCCTTTCCTTTTTTAAAAATCCATAATTGCGGATAATTAAAAATGAAAATCCGCGATTAATTATCGTATAGCCGAATCGCGTCCTTTTAAAGTATCCTCTTTTTTTAACGGTATATGTTCGCATCTTTCGAAATAACAGAATGGGTCCTTACGAGAGCATTATCTTCCCAGAGGCCAGCTATAAAGTGCTATTTTTGATTAATTTCTTTTTAGGAGCGCATAATATGAAAGTAACGGTATTATTATTCGTCCTGCTTGTTTTGGCCGGTTTACCTCGGAAAATCGAATCCTTTTTTTGTTATGCGCACGATACGTTAGTAAATGGATTATTTCCATTTTTTATGATTAAAGCATTATAAGCGTTAATAGTAAAAAGGGTGTTTTCGAGCATAACGATCGGGTATGCCAGGGCAAATAATTTCTGCTTACCTTTGGTATTTTTATAACTATTTTTCTATTTCTTCCGGGGGTTCGGTTATTATAAGTTTGCAGTGTATTATGGCAACCGTTTTCCCTTTGGTATTATCTGAGGACTGTCCAGTGGGCACTAAAGTCCATAATTTATCCTACTGAGGTTTCTTGGGTAACCTGCATTTTCTAGCCCTATAACTTATTTTGTCACAGTTTTAGTACTTGATACGTTGCTTATTTTGCTTCTGAATAGCGCCGATTTTTATAGATCCAGGTTTAGTTTTATGTGCCGTATTTTGTCGTTTGGGTATGTTAGTATTTACGTTATAGCGTAATTTATTATCATTTCTTCTTTTGGTATTACGAGTTCTCCAGGCGTATTACCGATCGTCGATTTTTATTGCCATAGCAATATAATCGATTAAATATTCCGGTCGGTCCTTTTTAAATAATTTCTTTTAGACTTTTTTCTTAAGGTTATCGAAAAATCTAGTTATTAATATTTTTTATCCCTAATTAAGTTTCGAAAAAAATTAAATTAATTTGTTGCCATATTTAAAAGCGGATCTTTTTTATTATAATTATTAGATTTTTATTTTTACTTTCGTTTTTTTATTTACCATTTTAAAAGCCTTTTAAAAAGTTTGTTCGAAAATCTCGTAATTATTATAAATTTGTACCACCTTAGGATTTTGTTATTCCAAAGGTACTATGACGTATTCTTTCATAGTAAGTTCAAACTAGATAACCGCATGGCCCGAAAGTCGTCCGGCCGCAAATTTAATTCGTACTATGGAAATAACAAGTCGTATCGGAAAATACCCGAAATACGAACGACATTAAGTAAAAAATAATTATAACTTAATAAACGTTTTATCGAAAGGTTTAAGCTTAAAAAGTTTTAATATTTCTCCTAGTTTTTTGCTAAAAATCGGTTAAACCGATATCTCCCTAAGGGTTCGTTATATTTATTTCAGAAAAATTCGAATAGTTTAAAACGTTAAGGTAAATTCCGTATTATTTCGTTCGAACTAAGTAATACGTTAATTTACAAGGTCCAGGCGTCGAAGGATTTTTTCCTTAGTTAAGGCAGGTATCTGCTTTTTTTCGTCCGAATCCATATTATTATCCTTTAGGACTTCGTAAACGGGCTACTTATTAATAAACATATTATCGGGGTATTATTTAAAATTTAACTGTATTACTAAATAAAAATTTATAACGTATAACGGCTAAATTAATTAATTAATTATTAAACCTAAATCGACGGGTTTATATTAACAAAATATTATAAGAAATTAAATAATAAAATAACTTAATTACGTTTCGTAATATTAAAAATATTTTAGATAACGAAATTATATTATAAGTTATCATTATTTAATTATAAAATAACGAACGTATATATTTTTTTATTATTTCTTTTTAATTTAACGAAATAATTCGGATTTTTTTATTTAAATATATATTATTTTTTTAATCTAACGAAATAATTCGAATCCTTTTATTTAAATGCATACTGCTCTTTTCTAATCCGACGGAGTAATTCGGATTTTTTTGCTTAAATATATATTTGTCCTTGTAACTTGATCTACTTGGATCCTGTTTCGGTCTTAGTGCGACCGTTTCCGTGGCCTTCCGTGGTTGGACCGTGACAATTTATATACTTTAAATAAATAAAAACTTAAATCTAAATTTTTATTGCTCGCTTTTAAACGTGGCAGCCTAAAATATGTTAGCGAAATGAAACATTTGTATAAAAAGTCAAAGCGTCTAGCTGTATTACATCATTCGCTTTCGAAAACTGACGTTCAGAAGTCTGGCTTAAAGAACGATATCGAACATACGACATGGAATACCTGCTGGCTCATCCCGACCTACCCACTCCGTTCTCGATTCTGCGATTCCTGACCCGCCTTGACTTCCTTTAAGTCCTACATTTCAATGCCGGTGCAGATACAAATTTCTGGATATAGAGAGGGTAGTATTGCGCCCAGTTACTAAACCCCGCCGTTAGCTATCAGTCCACTTCAGCCTCGATGGTCCTCTTAATTTTGCCCAGAGAGGGCAAGCGGCCATTCGGACGCCTTAGAAAGATTTTCCTTGTTGCAGAACCTTTTCTGCTCGGCAAATGGTGCCCTTCAGTCTGATGATCTTGGGACCGTAAAAGATGAATTCACATGCGAAGACCTTTTTCGCGATGGCGCGTTCGGCCCCCACGTCCACCCAGACCCTCCGCACCGGCCCGAGTGGTCCTCTGTGCAGCCGCTCTGGCTCGAACTCGTTGTCGCCGGCGAGGTCGTAGACGTGGAGCCCGTTGCTGGCGAACTTGTTGTCGTGCCAGCGTTGGTATTTACGTTGCCCTTTGTTACCAGCACGGCAATGCTCCACTGCAGCAACGAGAAGCTAAAGCCACCGTTCTGGCCGTGAGCGATCTCGGTCGCGGCTCAGGCACACCTACCTCTCTAAGAAGGCCATTGAAGGCTTTGGGTCACTAGTAAGCAAGCAGAGATGGAGCTAGGATGGTACTTTACTTCAGCCTAGATTCTTGATTCGTGCGAAGTAACGGACTGGCTGCTTGCGGAATTGAGAAAGCAGAAAGTCACATTAGGAGTTGAGGCTTGGAAGAAGGCAGGTAGGAAGGTACTAGTATCACTGAAATGCAACCGTACTCATATATATTATCGTTGCTGCTCAGTATGCGCAATTGCGAAGTTGAAGATAGTTGGCTTGGGGTAAGAGCTTTTTAGCAGCCTCATAGGGCTCTTAAACGTGCGTTGGGATGGAGCATGGGGATTTGGTATCTCGCTTTGGCCGACGCCGTGATAAGCCAGCCCCTGGCCTACTCACCAGAATTAACATCGAGTTATGTGAATAGATCTGGAGGAAGATCAATATTAACCATGAGAAATGCACCAATAGCAAGGCAGAAATCTGTCAAGCATGCAATGGAATGCCTGACATTCTTCGCTACTGCCACGTCCTTAATCACTTGTCTTTCGAATAACCCCGACGTGCAGTGTTGTAGCGGAGAGGCAAGAACAAGCAGGGCATTGGGGATCTTGAGGAGCTCCGCCACATATCTAAGATAGAAGATAAAATAGAATTACTGCCAGCTTGTCTCCGAGTCTGTTTGTGGCTTTAGTTAAAGCTTTTACAATGTGTTTCGCGAACCTCCAAGCCCACGGCCTGGGGATATACATAAAGTTCGCGACTTAAACATAGGGGGCACCGGGTCCAAACAGTTTAGGGCATGCAGTAGCCACTTTGGCGGCTAAACACCTTCCCCCCCTCCTCCACCCCCTCACTTCGCCTCTACCGCATGTGAACGGTGCCGGGGATCACCGGCTGTTTGACTCTTCGGCTGGGTGTTCGCATTAGCGCGATGAAATACTGGACTCCCGATTCGTGCGCATGTGACATGGCCACCAATTATTAGCCCGTTGGCCGTTGCCGTGGGAGGCTGAACTTGCGGAGGTGGATTTCGAATGGGGATAGTGAATATGGGTGGATATGGACGGGGCTGTTTCGACAGCGCCACATGTGTTAAGGACTACTTCATCTTCGAGGCACCTCCTCCCTGCTCACATCTGAGGATCGCATTCAGGTTGATGGCCTGCGCATATCTTGTGGCACTCCCCTTATATACCTGATTCGGTGTGGTCGTGCTCTTTCGACGGGTCTCTACCCAAAGCTGCATGATGCTGAGTTTATCCGTGGCCGTCTTCCTGGCACAGGGCATCGCTGCTCTCGCAGGTTCCCGCGAGCCGCGGCCGTTTGGCTTTTTCGTCAACAACACGATCTACCAACCCTCGGGCCGTGAGAGCATTACCTACCCGCGTTATACCGAACTCCGTGATGGCACCATTCTCGCGACGGCCTCGCTCTCTGGTCACAGTCCAGCCTACTTCCCAGTGTTCAAGAGTAAAGACGGCGGCGCCAGTTGGAAGTGGGTTTCGGATATTAAGGACACAGAAAATGGCTGGGGATTTCCTGCGCAACCCGCCCTTACCGAGCTGACCGAGCCTCTCGGCGGCTTTCGCACTGGCACTCTCCTGGCCTCGGGGAACAGCTGGAGCAGAAACGGCACCCGAATTGACCTCTACGCGAGTACCGATCACGCACGATCCTGGCAGTTTGTCAGTCATATCGCCGAGGGCGGACCGCCGAACACTACTAACGGGGCTACACCCGTTTGGGAGCCCTACCTGCTGTGAGTTCGACTGATTCTAGTGTGCACCTCGAGAACCCGGAGGACTAAGCTGATGTGGACCGCCAGGGTTTACAACCACTCTTTGGTCTGCTACTATTCCGATCAAAGAGACCCCAAGCACGGCCAGAAGCTGTCGCATCAGGTCTCCAGGGATCTGAGAAATTGGGACCTGCCCGTTGACGATGTGGCCTATGACGAGTACATGGCCCGACCAGGGATGACCGTCATGGCCTGGATCCCACCTGTGAAGAAGTGGATACTCGTCCATGAGCTGCCGGTGGGCAATTCCAGCTCTCACGGCGTGAATTACCCAGTATACTACCGCCTCGCTGACAACCCCCTGGACTTCCGCCTGTCCGAGGGCCTGCCAATCGTGATTAACAACAAGACAGCGCCGAACGCCAGCCCTTATGTGGTCTGGAGCCCCGTCGGCGGCCCTAACGGCACCATCGTAGTATCGGATGCAGACCGAACCCAAGTATACACGAACCGTTTCGGCGGTGCCGTTGATAAGTGGGAGGAACATGCGACGCCTGCTGGTGCGACCTACAGCAGGGCCATTCACATTCTGAAACGCTACCCAGACCACCTCATGATATTTGGTGGGGAGACGTTTGATGACATGGGGAAGGGGCTATTGACGCCTTTTACTGCGACAGTTGTCAATCTGAAGAAAATCCTCCGCAATTAATGGACTGGTAGCAAGACCATCGCAAAGTTCAGGCGGAACGCCTAGACACTTGTTGCTCTGGGCTGGTCGAAATTCCCGGGCTAGGGCCCCTAAATGCGGGTGGTGGGTATCTTACATGGCAGTGGGAATAATATACTGCTGTGTTAATACTCAGATGTCAAAAAAGAGTAACTGGAATGTAGATAACTTACGATGGCCATCAAGTGCCTCCTTCGTACCGCAAGCCAACCCTAAGAGAGGTCCAATAAACGCGTATTTACGCCCCAGGTTCTTGAGCAATATCGAACATACGGTAATAAATTTATTAGCTGTTAAAAAAAAATACAGTAGAAAAACCTGTATCTATTAAATTTAAATTCAAAATTTACCTTTGTTTTCAAAGAGGACGAAATAAATAATTATATAAGAATTATTCCGTAACTATTCCGTAAAAGCTATGTAGGTATGATACGTAAACGGCTTAAAATCCCCTTAATGATGCGCATACTTCCTTAGCCCCTGACAAGACATCCATCCACTCCTCGGGGGCAGTTGGTTGAGTGGACTGTGTTACTTCGACTTCTGTGGGGGGATAACAACATATCGCGGGGTTGAACTACACAGGGGAGAAACGACTAGGGGACGTGGCCAGAGACGGGTTCAACAAACACCTGGTTTTCTTTCTGAGATCCTCCAACCTCCTTCCAAGAAGGTTACCTATTGCTGACTTAAAAGTAATAACCCTATCATCCCATACCACCCTCAAGGAAGGAAGGACTTGCGCTTCCGACGCAAGATATTCTTGCTAGATTTCACTCGCTCTTTCCCAGCTCGGGGGTAGATCTGCAAAGTTCACATTCCACGCAACGCCAGATAGGTCATCGAGACACTCGAAGCAAGCCACTACAACCTTCATATAAGCTGTGCCCACCATTACCGTTAGTTCCCTCCTTTGCCAACTCCGCTATGAAGGCTTTAAATTCCGTATGGACCTCGTATCTCACCAAGCAACATTCTAAAGCTTCCTCGCTGGTTGCGAACTTCTAGAGGCATCCAGTCATGCCGACGGCGTCTCCGCCCATACATTCTTTGCGAAATTGTTACACATAACAAGCTCAAGACAGACTCCTTCCCTATATATCTGGTATCCTATGTTATACCATCCCCATTCCTGCTGCTGCGATGCGGCAGTTCTAAATGAGGGTATACGTTAGCTTACCACGACTAATTCACCGACTCCCGCTGCAATTCAAGAGGCATGTCAAAAATCCAATAGGTAATGTACACGGCCCCAATGCCTGGGGGTACCAAGTACATCTCACAATCCACTAAAGGGAAGCGCTTTGGATCAATAATCACAGAAGTCGAAAATATCGAGGCGCAATCAAGCTCAGCTGGCTGCCCTGAAGATAGCAGTACCTACTCCTACACTAACAACCCTGATATGAGCTACGATAACCCCAGAGAGGGATAGGAGCGGGCGGCAGCAGATACAGCTACAGTCTGTCAATGTCAGGTGCTAAGGTGCGACCCCCTTTTTGGGTCCCAGCGTCCCACCAGTGAGGGTCTGGTTTGCGTATATATGGGGGCTTCGCCCCGAGTAGATAGAGAGAGTCAGGCGTTAATGGTCATCTATTTGCTACCCATACTACGAACTAGCTGCTAGGATCCTTCTTCTGCCTTTCACCCTGTACTTCACCATTTCCTCTGGCAGTCAACAAGTCTCAGTCCCTGTCTCCCCCATAACGTGCACTGCGCACTCCCAATATCAGCGACAACAGATATGCAAGTCGATCGGCTTTCAGAACAAAGAGTGATATGCGACTACCTAAGAATGCTGAAAGGCCTGAAACCCTCCAGGCTTGCATAGCCCAGGGGACTCTCGGCCGCAAAATAGGTTGACTCTCGAAAATAGATTCTCGATCGCGCTTCAGCTATCAAGGCCTGTGCTGAAGACCCAAGCTGCTGGTCTGATGAGTAAGGATGTACGCAGCGAAACGGTCACTGTACTCCGACCTCAAGGCCCTGCTTGATTCAAAGAACCCGGACTCGGACCGCTGAAGTATTCGACAGGTCTGGTATGATAGCATACTGGCTCCAACTCATAATCTCCAGAAGCTCCTCCGGGATGAGAATCACGGCCGCGAGCAAGTTGGGCGGCGCGACTTGATTCGCGACCACTTCGGGAGACGATCAGAATCGAGAACTCAAGGAACGAGCCAAGAAACCTAAGATGGAGATATCATGGACAATTACGACGACCGACGGATAAAGCGGCGTTACTCTTTTTGTGACTCGTTCAGAAGTTCCAACCTGTCAAATCGCCGTTGGTGGCACCCATCCCTAGAGAAGTGATCCGCAGCATTAGGGGCTGGTGGAACAAGCCGATCCCCTCAGAGAGAAACACAAAAGTCCCCGTGCCGTTTCTGGGTTCGTGCACGAAGCTCTTCACTTTCCTAGCTTGATTAAGGTTCTTGTTCTAACTGCGCTCTTTTAGTTTTTCTCTCGTTCGAGTATGGTTACTAGAAACTAGAACGAAGTGACGCCGTCTCTGGGGATCGGACGGAAAGTAGTAAGGTGCATCTTGCCGCCATCGCCTCGGGCAGGTTCTAGGCAAAACGGTGGAGCCATCTATATCCCGTAACCGAATTATGTGATTAGATAATAAGGATTTGGCTGATAAAAAAGAATTTTATTCTTTACAACGGATGAAGAATGCTTAGAGATTATTCGGCTTCTATCGAGAAACGAAATTTGGCTTGGGATATATAAACAGTAAGTTTCGATCACATAGTGGGCGGTCGACTTTGCAGCCTCAATTTTTCGTCGGCAAGGTCATCTGCTTTGGCAACCATGGGCCCAAGATATCCCGGAGACACATGTCAGGGCCATTGCGATCGCGCACCTACTCGGCTCGACGACTTGGTTGCAATCTCCGTACCTCCTTCTCCTTCGGGGTTCTTACCGAAACCCAGCAAGAATACGCAGTCTCGGCGAGACCGCGGTTACACGTTAGGGTACTTGTTCCGAGCCCTCATGATGGTGGTGGACTGCCAGGTGCTAGCAGAAAGGCAGGATGTCATACCCAATTTCCCCGCCGGAATTGGCGGAAAGACTGTTCTACTGACTCTGACAGATGTCCCATATGTTCATTGCCCTATCTACTGCGCTTCCCGTCAAGACACGTGACGATGCCTATCTGAGCCCCTATCGGTTTCCGGCCCTTGCGCGAGTCCGGGTAGGGCATATCTGACATGAGCTGGACGAACTGCGGAAACTACGACATAATCCGTGTTTACAAGAGACAGAACATAGCATAGGACGCTATCCTAGAAAGAAATATAAGGGTCCTTCGAAAAATGAGCAGACCTCGTGCTTGTTGCTGTTTGAGAGCACCCCATCAGGTGACTCCAATAGACACGACAATAAATATGTCCGCAATTTCAATATTCCACCGTCTAAGGCGTAGCTTCGCAGCGCTTACTGATGAGAAACTGGTTGCCGTCCTGACTAGACGCTTGACATTGATATTCTCTCGTGACCCGCCACCTAAGCCTCAACCACAAGCCCGTGCACCGGCTGATATCCCGCGACCATGTTCAACAAGGCCGGCCACAGGATAGACTCGCAGCCAATGCACCCAGACACGGAGACTCAGGATTCCTCGAGAACATGTAAGGGCCCGGGGGACGAGGCATGCGAGGAGAATGAAGAGCTTCCGAGGGCGCGGTCTGATATCAAGAATCAACCATTGAGCGAGGAACTGCCGCTGAGGAATCAAGTTGACGCCGTTTCTCCCCGCACCCGTGCCGTCGCATGTCCTGGGACACTTCCAACTTGGCTTAAAGCCAGCCGACAAACCTTGGAGTTCGTCAAGGTGGCGTCACCCCTAGCAGGGCGCAACATCTGCGCCGAGGTTGCTCTCCGTTAGCTACAAGCCGGCCGCCGACACAGAGACGACTGGTCCCTCTGTAATTACCAAAAGTGACGGGGCGACACGCAACAGCACGGCAGTTGCTGTCCATAACCATGCCACTCGTAACGGATATGCTGGCTTTCATATCTTCCTTCAGGATTCAGTAGGACGACTTCACAAGTATCCCCCTGTTCCCCAATGGAATGTCATCTAAAAGCC
The DNA here is from genome assembly GCA_004155935.1 of Monosporascus sp. GIB2. Classification (NCBI taxonomy): domain Eukaryota; kingdom Fungi; phylum Ascomycota; class Sordariomycetes; order Xylariales; genus Monosporascus; species Monosporascus sp. GIB2. Next base: position 25,128 of record QJNV01000021.1, read on the forward strand.
GTGACGTGTCAAGGCGGTTGCGGCGACGAGGTTACCGGCTTTGTCCCAGAACAACCGACGACAACGTCCGTAAAGTATTTACTGCGGCCTAGGCTGGCAACTTCAGCCGGGCTTGCAGGGTCCTTCGATGGTAGGTGGAAGAGGTTCGTCAGAATTACCGGCTGTTATCTCTCGGGAGCACCTCAGTGAGAGAGGAGCACTTGCCCCGTACTGCGTCAGCTTACCAAGCAAAGCTTGAGGGCCAGACCCGAATTATCCACGGCTAGATCGGCTTCGTTCCGCGGCCGGTAAGACGGAGATCGTTTATGGTGTGCTAGGATACCTGTATCCGGCCGACTGTTTCTTGGCTACCTAGTGCACCGTCGGTGACGTTAAGAATTTGGTTGGGTGGCAGTGCACTTAAGCATATGCCTGTAAGCTGCCCCGTGACGGGACGGCGCGTCCATGGACGTTCTAAGGTGGTCATTTTCCCAAGATAAAGTTAGGTTTAGACTTCGAGGATCTCGAGGGCGGGGCCGAGAGCCTTATCTGATTCGATGGTGAATTCAAATAGCGGCGGCGAATTACTAAGGTATTAGACACTCGGGGGAAGAAAAGAAAATAAGACCAAAAACGGATGTCGATCTGGAATTATCCATCCTTGCCAACGTTCTCGAATGCCAAAGAAGGCCAAGGGGTGTCTTAACATGTGGAGAGCAGGTGACCGATTTCCCGATCCGGATACGTAGAATGAATCACGAATCTCACATGCGAAACACCATATACACCTAACAAGCTAGCTTCATAGTCTATACAACAGCACTGTGGCTTTTATCTTCCTGCCTGATCCTCCACGATCCACTGCGGTCCCCAGTTTTCCGCCATGCAAGCTCTCGCTTGGCCATCCCAAACGGGCACCAAAGCCCGCCCTAAAGCCGAGCAAGACAGATGTAACAACAAACAGTAACGCTCTCAATGTGGTTCTTTCTTTTGCCTGACTTCAGTACGGCCGCTTCTCCCGATCCGATCCGGGAATCCACTCGAAGTATGTGGGAGGTCTAATTGAGGATCCAGGAAGTGAGATCGTTATTGCCCCACAAAACCCAGCGTCACAACTTGGAAGGTTGTTCGGTGTAGGTAGCGCGGAACCAGCTTATGCAACGTGAGATCATCGAGGTCTTAAATCTTTGACTCGTTTTTTATTTCGCCCTGTTTCATCCAAGGGCAGCTCGTAATTACAGTACCTGATCATCATTGATCGTCCAATGTTCACTTCTGTAACACTTGAGCGAGCTCAGGAACGGGGCCAATTTGGTGACTCCAGGACGGTCAGGTCTTACGGGGTGTGGACGGCTCGGTATAACTGCCACCGGGGCACTCCTTGCCATGTGCTCGAGAACTTCTAGGCTCATCGATAACTCTCTATCTCCCAGCAATCCACCAGCATGTTGTTCCTGGTGTCTTTTGGGCCTGTTGCCCGTCGATGTACTAACTAAGAGAGGAGCTGCAAAGGAAACACACCGTTTCCGTTCGGTTGAAGCCATTGGTCCCGTCTCCCGGCCGGGACCCAGAAAAGCAGGCTCACTGGCATTGATACCCCGCCATACAGCGATAACGGACGGTGAGCGATTGGATAACCCCGCTAGTACTGGCACTGAGTACTTCGTGTCTGTTCTAACTTAGACTAGCTACCCAGATCCCATTGCTCCCCCCCACATACACTTTACCTCACACACACCTACTTTCGTACCGTGCATCATCTCCTCCTCTTCGCCAGTCCCTCTAGTACCTCGGTACCCAACAGCTCACCTGAGCCCCGGGGGGCTGTGTTTAAGATGCACAGAATTGTACCTGTACATGCGTGGGGGATACAAAAAGTCAAGGCTGCCCCTGAATTGACAAACTCGGGAAGTATTCCATGAGACCATCTAAGGCACAAACGGAGTCAAGTCGGCCGAAGTGACGCTCTCCCAGCCGGGAACCACCGATATACAACTCCGTAAGCCGCTGTTTGGTGGTTTATTATCCATTGTCACGCATCTCTTCTCCTCCCTGTTGTCCCCCCGAGAATACATAAACTTGCAACTCTGCGACCTCACGTGCGGCTTCAACCTTGCCTTTGATTGGGTTTGCGTTAACGCTCTATAAAGTTTCTAGCTCGTGGTGGCGCCGTGAACCCGGCGTACTCTCCTCGGGGAGCCTCTCCAAATAAATACCCATAGGCGCTCTACCCGATACTGTGCTTGCCTTTGCAGTAGGGCTGATTCACATCCCTTGATTCACCTGATTCACAGGAGAGACAGGGCTCTTAAGTTCCTTTGCCTTCGACCCATTACCTTATCTCTCTACCTACCTGAGTGACAGAGGGGACAGTGGCCAGCGTAGTAGATCTGATGTGCGAGCTGTCCTTCTCGAGCCCTCCTACTCCCCCATAACCCTTCTCCTCTCCTCCGGCTTACTTCTTTATAAACTCCTTATTCTTCCATATCCTACCAATTCGCAAGGAACGATGGCAACCGAAACTATTGCCCATGTCGGGCCTGCCCGATTCGAACGTCTAAGCGCAGAGGACTTCGAGACAGCTTCGATTCGCTCGGTCGCCCCGTCGTATAGTAAGATAACTACCTGTAGGCAGACTTGGAGGAAGAAGGCTTAGCATGCTAACACAAGCTGCCCCCTTCCGAAGTCTCGGATGCGCCCTCCTACCGCTCAATGCTGCCGCCCTACGAGAGCTCGACAACACCCGCCTACACCCCGACGCCGAACGGCCGGCCGGCGCCCCTAGTGCCGCCGTCGACCTCGTTTACGCCGAGAACGACCGGCCTGCCGCCGATCCCCTCAGCCCACAGCCAGAACAACCTGCCCGACCTCAACATCTTCCGCATACCCACGTGGTCGACGACCAGCAGCAACCCCACGTACGCCCGCGTGGCCCATCGGCGGGCCGTCGCCGCGTCGAGCAGCAGCTCCTCGGCGGCCGTCGAGACCGCGCTGCGCAACGTGCTGGATAGGGTCGGTACCCCTCCGGCCGCCGGTAACTCGGGCACCTCTAGCTCCAGCTCCAGCTCCAGTAGGGTCCGCCCCCTCGAGGACCCCCACCTCGTCGGCGAGGAGGCAGCCGCGAGGGCGCGGCGCGCAAGGCTAACGCGCGAGAGCGGCGACGATATCCTGCTGCGCGAGGACCAGCGCTGGGACTTCTTCCTCGGTAAGTGTTTAAGTCTGCTATCTATCCGCACCGTCTTTGTGTCTTATCAAACCTTTTCTTGGTCGATGGAGCGACGCCCTCCGGCTGGCCCGTTGGGGGGTTGTGGTCGCGTGCAGGTGAAGGCAAGAAAGAATGAATGGAAAGAAGATCGAAGCGTTGCTAACCGCGTTCGGTGTCGTCGTACGACAGCTCAGATGAGGGATTGGGAGGAGCGTGACCGTAGCTGGGCTAACTTCCGGAGGGAAATGGACGGAGGCGGCGCTCGCAAGAAGCTCGCGCGCTACATCGGCCGCCGCCGCTAGCCCCACGGCGTCGTCCGAAACCCCTCTCGCGTTTGCGCGTAGGAAGGTGAGAGTTTCTTGGATGCGTTTTGGCGAAGAATCATTATCATGATGATTTTCCAACTTCTCTTTCGACCCCTCTCCTCTCCGAGACTGATTGACGGGCTATTTACGCTCGATTTGGGTTTTATCGACAGGTAGGTACTGACTGGGAGAGATGCATTACTCGCCATTCTGTTGCTTTTTACTTCGGCGTTGGGATAGGTAGGGACCGGAAGGGATGGAGGGCGGGGCTCATTCAAATAGACTGGCAAGGGACTCTTTTTTCGGCATGGGATGGCCGCCGGTCCCCCTTTGTGTGCCGGGATCCAGGACCCCGGAATGAACATACTTGGGTGAATGGGCGGTTGGAAGGATGGCCATATGAGACAATGTTGCCGCATGTGTATTTCGGATTTCTTGTCGTTCCTTTGTGCTCCGAGCGTGTGTCGCTAGGATCTATAGCATTGAATCAAGGATTTTTCTGAGTATTCTCGACTCGTCGAGGGCTTGATTGGGATGGCTGGCTGGTAAATGAGAAGTTCTGAGGATGTCATACACCACCTACCGATGTCGTCGATGCCCTTCATGGGGCACATTGCATAGTAACGTTATACTGACCGTGCAATGACACTGGGCAACGCAATCTTGTGGAGAGGCTTCGTCTCCCACGGCAAACTAAGTCTCGGCAAGGACTTTATAAAGTTGATCCGTTATTGTCTACATAACCCCTCTGAAACGCCATCGGAATATGCTGCAGGTATTACAGTTTTGCGCTTCTCCTAAAAATAGATAGCGCCGTGCCGATTTCTTTCTCTTTGTGTCCGTCTCTCCTGTTCATCCGTTTCGTAGCGCTGTGCGTAGCATCGTTCTCGCAGCGACTCGAGTGACAGCGATATCAAACCCTGCTCTTGGTGTTGAGAATGAGCGCGACGATGAGACTATATATTTATAGGGGAAACGTTAGCGCGTAACACAAACAACGGCCCGTCCGTGGGCCTTCTCCGGAGGCGTTTGTTCTGTTTGTTGGACTTGGTTGGGCCCCTGTTGGAGGGAACGTACCCGTAGAGACCCAGGACCTCGCCGAAGATCAGGATCAGAACCATGCCGACGAAGATACGCGACTGCTCCATGTAGGCCCGTACGCCCTTGTCGCCCACGATGCCGATGCAGTAGCCCGCCGCGAGTCCCGTCATCCCGACTGCCAGGCCGCAAGCGAGGTGCATGAAGCCGCTGTGTCGACGGTTAGCTGGATCTTGCTCCTGTACGCAATAAATCCCCTGCCGATGCGGAAACGTGTTCGCGAGGGGGGAGGGAAGGAGGTGGCTGCCGTACTTGAATAAACCGTAGCTCTGCGTCGTCGGTGGCGCCATGTCCTCGGCGATCAGGACGGCGATGACGAGCGAGTAGACCGCGAGGATACCGGACATGATGACGGGGATCAGGCACTACGAGCAGAGGGCCCGATGGTTAGAACTCCTTCGGTGCGTACGCATCTGGATGTAAGGGATGCGAACCTTCATGATCAGGTCGGGCCTGAAGGTACCGACGCCCGCGATACCTATTCCTGACTTTGCCGTGCCATACGCTGCGCCGATGCCTGTGTAGATCGCCTCTTAGCATCACTGCACTTCTGGTATTCTAGTGGTAGGTAGGGGTCCGTACAGCCGAAGATCATAGCGCTCGCGATACCGGCCTGCATTCGTGACTCTGTTAGAACGGAATCAATGGTGGCTACCTAGATAGCTGTCCTCGGAAGAGACGCTGCGGCCGGAAGCTTACCATGCCGATAAAGGGGGCGAACTTCGGAGCGGCTTCAGAGTCGTTCATCTTGAAGGAGTCGGGCTCGAGTTGGTAGACGAACGGTTCAATCACTGGGGATGAGGTGGAGTGGTTCGTCGCGGTGTATGTGGTTGAGCCTGTGAATGGCTTTCGTTATGCTCTCGGAGTCCCAGGCGTATGTATAATTGCAGTAGGCTGGGCTGGCGCTGACTGCATCAAGCTGAGAGGTACCTAGGTAGTATGAGTGAAGCTATCACGTGACCAGCGCCTTAAATTACATAAGCACTCTGCTTGACGTTGAGCAGCCAATCAGACAGAGATCGAGTGGACTGTCTCATTCAGACTCCTAACGCATAAAAGTGTAGACGTACTTCGTGTTAATGCGCTTTATGTCGTCGACAACATAGCAGTGTCTAACAATATCACGCCGTGTATAGGCTGGGGATCAAGCGAACGCTTATAGCGATGCCTGTGTTCGCGTCCGTACTTGGGAGCTATTATAAGGAGATGTAAGGGATAGAGAATACCTAGGTACCTACGCGGGCCCTTCAACGGCCCGTCTATTACCTAAGTGGGCTATTTGCATGTACCTACTACTGTACGGCACTGTACCGGGGATAAGGGATGCCAACTTTCGCATGTCCTTCCTTATACTATGTAACAAAAAATGTCCATTCCCTGGGATGGCGGCCAGCAGGGTGCGGGATGGTCATGTCACTACTGCATAGCCGGTAACTTTTGGCTTTTAACCTTAACGCCTGCACGCGTTATCGCATCACATGCAACCTTGGAAGCTACCTAGTATAGAGTAGAAAAGCCTAGGCAGTCCGGTTTGATCTAAGGGGAAGGGTCGATTCCCTGGTTCGGTCATCTGATGTGCCTATCCCGTCTTTACCCAATCTCATGCTATGCACATGCCTCATGGTGATTATCGCGTAAAAACACCCCCCAGCCTATTAAACGTATTCCTCAAATAGTCATTGTACTCGGTAAAGACATACACCTGGTATGCTTGATAGGGAAGGGTCACATTAGAAGCTGGAACTAGGTGGTATAATCCGCTAACTTGACGCTCCTCGCTTTCTATGCAATCCGGCGCGATCAGGTATGTAGGTGCCACCGGGCAGCCCATCTTACAGTAATGACAGTAATGAATAGGTGGCTCGGTACCGCCTGCGCGTTGTCAGATATGCAATGCATGACACATATCCCAGGCACTCATGAGCGCAGGTACCTTGTCGGAAGCTCAGACTACGCAGGCAATGATACCTACTATAGTAGGTACCTACCTAGATATATACCCCACATACCTAGGATACATTGTGTATACATACATACGGCTTAACGCTAACCATCGTTATGGTCAACGACATTGAACCATCCAGTCGCCAATAGTGCCCTCATGATAATATCCGGTACGTACTTCGTAGTATGCTTAAAATTCAATCCCATCAAAATTCCATTACTAGGTACCCATGTGGCAGGGTGGTTGGTTGTGGAATGCAGGGTATCAGCGTGGACTAGACTGACTAGACTCTATACATGCTTTGTATGAATAGGCCGGGGTATCTCCATGCCGGACTTTAGAAGTTCGAGAACGGTACAACAGCGCAGGGTCACCCCGCCCAGGCAATGCTTAATCAATCAGTATTTCTTCCGTGGTCCGTGGTCCTTGCATATTTGCATGTGTACTTGCATTTGCACTTATTAGAGTTTCGACATGCAGACATGGGGTTGACGGGAGGTTAACCAGCGAGTAAGGAATCCGTCTCTGCAGCCGCTATCTCCATACTCAATACATAACACTTGATATCCTATCATAATCCTTCTATCTACGACACATTCGGTGTCTAAAAGCGGCTACATATTATTATTGTCTACTTACATAACGTACCGGCTTCGTACATATCCGACTGTTCCTCAATCCCTCCGTGTTGTATGTGACCTGTACAAATTTCACCACTGCCTTTTCTCGACGGCGATCCTTCTCGACTCCAATTTACAGTCATTTCACGTCGTTGACGGATCTCGAGAGAATTGCAACAGCCTGAAACTCCTATCCAAGGCCGAAAAATAAAGGGGAAAATATTGATAGGCGGACAGAGGCATATACATCGCTCGGTTCCTCGGCGGTCGACCACCAGCGACGGTAACTCCGTCGTCAAGTGTCGGCAACCACCCCCCTCCCCTTTCACTCCCCCCGTCCATCAACGCGACGTCTTGTCAATCGTCTAGGCTCGCGGCCGCCTAGCTTCTCCATGAGTGAGTCGCTCGAAGGTCTCTATTCCTCTACTAAATAGGGAGCCACATTCACGTGTAGCATACGTCTAGACTTGTCAGGAGTAATTGCCTCGTCTAACGGTGGCCTCGTTATGGTGGTTACAACCTCTGCCTGCAACTGGTACTGATAGCATCGCGATTCCCCTTTGCAGGACAACATTATGGCCGATTATCAGTATGACCAACGCCGATATGGCCCCCCACCTAACAACCAACGGGATGCCGCCTTCTCCAACATTTTCGGTGCCCACCCCCCTCCTGGCCGCTCGACCACCATGACATCCTCGTCTGGCAACATGCAACCGCCAAATATGACGCCATACTCCGGGAGAACGAACACCATGTCGGGTGCGTCTCCCGACATGCAACGCATGCCCCCCCCTCGACCCCAAAGGGGTGCTTACGATGAACCGGGCCGGACGCGGACGATGGACTCGAGTATGGCCAACGGATACTACCAGAACCAACGGAACCCATCCGGGGGTTATCCGCCTCAACCCCAGGGATATGGAAGACCGAGCCCTGTGCCGGATCGCCGCCCTCATCCCGGCCCTGCGCCACCCCGATTCGATTCGAGGGCCCCTTCAGGAGGTCCCCCTCCTGGATATCCACCGCGCAATCCACCTCCGCGAAACTATCAGGGGGGGCCCGGCCCCGGCCCTGGCCCCGGCCCCGGGCCTGCTCTTCGTGATGACCCCTACCGCTCCCAGTCGTTAGCCACTATGCCGCGGCAGCCGATGTACCATCCCCCGCCTGGTGCGTATCAGTCACCACAGAACAACTTCAGGCAAACGCCGCCCCATGCGGCCTCTTCGAGGACCACGGCACAAGGTCGAGTCGTTCCCGAGCGTCACGACGACCGGTCCATGTCGTTGACGGGCTATCCGCCACCAGACCGCGATGCGCATCAGACCATGAGTGGCAGGATTATCCCGAATCGGGCGAGAGCCCCTTCGAACGACGACCCCAACATGAGCGGATATGCCGGGTTCAACGGATATGTGCCGGCGCCAGGCACGGCAACGAGGACTATGAGTATGGCCTCGTCGACTATGTCCTCGACGGTTGCTAGTAGTGACCACAGCCGCAGCATGTCTATGGCTAGTACTATCGTGCCGCCATCTGAGCACCAGTCACACGACGCAGCGCACCGGCCCTCGGTAGGATCGTCTACGAGGTCCGGCGACGGCGAACGGCCCCCGACGGCCAGGATACGGGCCCCCCTCGTCTATCCGGCGCTTCTCTCCAAAGTCGCCGAATGCTTCCGGCAGAAGATAATCACGGGAGATCGAACCAAGAACGGACTAACTTACAAGAATGCCTTCAGCGGCTCTGAGGCTGTCGATGTTCTATCATACATTATCCGAACCACGGACCGAAATCTGGCTCTCCTGCTGGGCCGCGCCCTTGACGCTCAGAAGTTCTTCCACGATGTCACCTACGAACACAGGCTGCGCGACTCCACATCCGAGATGTACCAGTTCAGGGAGAGCATGATGGACGAGCCGGAGGAGAGCCCCTCTGTGAACGGTGTATTTGTGCTGCTCTCTGAGTGTTATTCGCCGACCTGTACGAGGGACCAGCTCTGCTACTCCATCGCGTGTCCTCGAAGACTGGAACAGGTGTCCCGACTCAATCTCAAACCGCAGGTGGGATTGAAGAAGGAGCAAGACACCCTCCTCAACGATGACGCGGATCAGACGGACGAGCAGAAGCTCTGGATCAACACAGTGCCCAAAGAAGTCGCCGAGAGCGTGGGCGATAGAGAAAAGAAGAGACAAGAAGTCATCTCGGAGATATGTTATACCGAGAGGGATTTCGTCAAGGACTTGGAATATCTAAGAGACTTCTGGATATTACCCCTGCGGTCGAACGGGTCGCCTATTCCCACCCAGAGGAGAGAGCGTGTCGTGCGCCAAATTTTCAGCAACGTCATCGATCATCCCAGCATCCACTCGGTCAGTTCCAGGTTTGCTAGGGCCTTGACAGAACGGCAGCAGAAGAACCCCGTAGTCAAGAGCATTGGCGATATCTTCCTCGAGATTGTCCCCCAGTTTGAGCCGTTCATTTTGTACGGATCGAAACAGATGGAAGCTAAATTCGCCTTCGAGAACGAACGATCGGCCAATCCAAACTTTGCCAAGTATGTCGAAGAGATTGAACGGAGGAAGGAGTCGAGGAAGCTGGAGCTGAACGGCTATCTGACTAAGCCCACGACGAGGTTGGCCCGCTATCCGCTGCTCCTGGAGAATGTGCTCAAGTATACCGAAGACGGGAACCCAGACAAGGAGGATATCCCTAAGGTTTTGACAATGATCCGTGACCTGCTCACCCGCGTGAACGCGGAGTCTGGCAAAGCAGAAAACCGGTTCAACCTCAGGCGACTCAACGAGCAGCTGCGGTTCCGGCCTCAAGATCGGGTCGACCTCAAGCTCACCGAAGAAGGTCGCGATTTGGTCTTCAAGACCCAGTTCAAGAAGTCGCCGACCGATCCCACCGACATAACCGCCTTCCTGTTCGACCATGCCGTCCTTTTCGTGCGGATTAAACAGGTCGGCAAGGGACAGGAAGAAGTAAAGGCTTATAGGCGGGTAAGTCGTGGCGTTGAACGTAATTATCGCTGTAGTTGAACCTGACTAACTTCCATAAAGCCGATTCCTTTGGAGCTACTCTCCATCAGGGAGATGGATGAGGTGATACCTCCCCAAGGTGTCAAGCGCACATCGTCGAGCTTGCCGTCTTTGACCTCGAAAGTCAATGAGAAGAAAGTCGGCGAGGGTTGGCCGATAACTTTCCGTCATCTGGGCAGGAACTTCTACGAGCAGGTCCTATACGCGTCGAACCAGGCAGCGCGGAAGAAATGGCTCGAGTATATCGACGCTGCCCAACAACGTCTCCGGGCAAGGGCCGATTTCTTCAACATAACTACTGTGTCGACTGGATTTTTCCAGGCAGGTAACCAGGTCAACGCTGTTACGCCGTTTGGTGTGTATCTCGTCCTCCCTTGGTTGACCGGTCGTACTGACGGTATATCACAGATGGTGGCCGCAAGCTCATCTACGGCACGGACAATGGTGTCTACGTCTCATCCCGCAAGAATAAGGATCAACTTCCCAAGCGTGTGATCGAGGCACAGAACGTGACTCAAGTCGACGTCCTCGAAGAATATGGTCTTCTGCTTATTCTTTCCAACAAGTCCCTCATGTCGTACTCACTGGCAGCCCTGGATCCCAACGAGCCGGCGCTGTCGAAACGGCCGAAGAAGATCCAAAGTCACTGCAACTTCTTCAAGACAGGCATCTGCTTGGGTAGGCACCTGGTATGCTGCGTCAAGTCTAGTGCGCTTTCGACGACGATCAAGGTGTATGAGCCCAATGACTCGATGAGCAAGGGCAAGAAGCAGAAAGGCTTCGGCAAGATGTTTACCACAGGCCAAGACGAGCTTAGAGCGTTCAAGGAGTTCTACATCCCGACCGAATCCACATCCGTCCACTTCCTTAAGAGCAAGCTGTGCGTTGCGTGTGCAAGAGGTTTCGAAGTCGTGTCGCTCGAGACGCTGGAGACGCAGTCGCTACTTGATCAGGCGGATACGTCGCTTGATTTCGTCGCGAGAAAGGAAGGCGTCAAGCCGATACACATAGAGCGTCTAAACGGCGAGTTCCTCTTGAACTATACAGATTTCTCCTTCTTCGTCAACAGGAACGGCTGGAGAGCACGACCAGAATGGCGTATCGACTGGGAAGGCACGCCTCAGGCTTTCGCGCTGTCATACCCCTGGATTCTCGCATTCGAGCCGAGCTTTATCGAACTTAGGAATATCGAGAGCGGCGCGGTCCATATCGTACCGCATAAGAATATCAGGATGTTGCATAGTAGCTCGCATGAGGTAAGCCAGTCACACCAGCTCCCGAATTGACCTAAAAAGGGTAACTAACAGCCTACAGATTCTCTTCGCGTACGAGGATGAACCGGGAGGGGATGTCATCGCAGCCATCGACTTCTGGAAGAACAACCGAAAGTCTGAATTACCTATGCAGGAGAAAACTCAGGGGTCGATCTAGTCAAGGTTATCACACAGTTCCGGCAGGCACAGCCAGGCTGCGGGGTATAGCTGTCCTTTGGCATTGTCTAATACTACTCTGGGGTTCTCTTCGGCAGCCCCTCCCTTAATTTACATGTAGGACCAGAAAGGGGATACTGGATAAAGCGTACAGCGTTGCAAGTCAGGTGTACGTTTCTAAGTTTGGTCGTCTTATGTTTTGTCTCGGGCATTTCCACGTTTTATTCCCATGGGCGATGCTTTTGAGCGCGCTCGCCCGCAAGTTCCACCGGGGAGCGTTTCTATTTCATCTCATTTCTTTCATAGTCATCGCGAGGATACCTATGTTCGGATTTGCACCTCTTCCGGAGCTTACACCCGTCTGTGACCTTGGGGGGTAGGGGGGCGGAAGGGCAGTCGACCGCTCGATCCGGCTGAGCCGGATGGCGCCCAGCGCCCCGTCCTCGTCTGCCTCTCTGTCTACCTACTTTGGGTCCGGGAGATGTGAGACGGGTGGAGAGCGCCGCGAAACCCGGGGACTTTTATCGAGAACAGGGGGTGTGGTGAAGGGCGAAGGGGGGAGAAGTTGTAGGGAAAGGGTGGCACCGTGGGTGTAATGAGTTGAGGGGAAGTTTGCGGACTTACTAGCTAGGTAGCAAACAGAAGGCAGAAGATGGAAGATGGGGGAGAAGATAGGAGAAGCTACATACACATATTTAAACATAACATACAAGACGGGTTTGATCCGGTGAACTATCGCTAATTACCGCACACAGGAGAGGGATGGACGAGGCTCCTTATGCCTGTCTCCATCTCGTCTTCAGGCTGTCTGTCCAGTCTGTTTGCGGAGGGGGAAAGTGGAGGAGATGGAGGACTGGAGGGGAGTGGGAGTAGGAGTTGTCCATCTACAGTAATTAAGCCAGAACGCCGTGTAGGAAATATGTCAACGCGTATTTGCATGTAATCAGTCAACTGCTCAAGCTATACGACCGACCTGAGAGCCTGAAAGTGGGTGGTTGGTTTTGAATGCCGCTGCGGTTTTTGCTCTCTGTCTTTCTTTCTTCCGGTTGTCGCTACTGCGTGCGTGCGGTGTCCCTCCGTTGTTTCGAGCGCGGATGGACCTGGACTGAGACGATCGCGTGCCGGCCATTCATTGCTATTAAGGCATGGTGAGCCGAATGCCGACAGTGTAACACCTAATATTCATTTGTATCGGCCGTTGTAAAAGCAGGTTTCTAAGGCCTCCATAATAGCAAGTTCTGCAAGATTATGCTATGTTAACTAAGGAGGCGTGCCCGTAGACCGACGCTCTTCTCTCGCTCCCTTTGAATAGGGACACTTTGTCTCTGTTGTGATCAACTCCTTGGAACCGGTAATCGGCAACCGGGACAGTTAAACTTGCCATCGCATATCTCGCGGCGTATGACATGGAGTACTAATTGGCCTCCCGCTATGAGACCCTGACATCACGCATTTGCCTCTGAAGAAGAATATATTATCAGGTCGACCTCTAAATGGTCCTAGCTTAAAGAGCGACGTTAGTGATGCCGTCTTATAGACATGGAAATATACCTGTAACTGTGGGAAAGCGATACCAGAGGTTGGCTGTAGGTTGTCTCAACTAGGGGCTGATCTATTGGGGCTAAGCCAAGCTATTGATCAGCTACAGACCCTTAGTTTTCACACCCGGCGTGGTAGAGGAGGTCGCGTATAACCTTGGGTGCTCGGAAGAGGAAAAGCGTTACATCTGAATGCTACACATCTTATTTAAATTACAAGGACCGTCAAAATCGCGGCATCCGAGATGGCCCCCTGAGTGCCCCTCGATCTATTTCATTACCTGTCTCAGTTTTCAGGGAAAGCGGCCGAACCGTATCACGTCTAATCTTGAATCTCGGCTTCAATATTCGATGAATGATACTGTGGTCGTACCCGCTGATAGTACAGCGCCCATTAACAGCGCGTAGGATTAACCCAGCTCCCCAGTACCACACGAGGACCCAACCCACGACCTCACCAACCTGCCACACTGCTATGATCCCCCGCGACGTCGACCCCGACCCTCGTCTCCCCACTGACCCCCGTCATCTGCCCAAACCTGTATTTCAGGCCCAGCGCGACGATCCTGCGATCCCTATCCTTGGGCCCGAGGGTGCCCAGCCCGTCGAACCCGCCGACCATCCAGGAGTCGGCTACGTAGTACATGGCGCCGGCGACGGTGGTCGGGTCGAGGGGCATGTGAGGCCACTTGACGAAGAACGAGGCGATGAGCACGAGCAGCATGATGCCCAGGATGCCGACGGCGCTCCACGTGGTGATGCGGTGGACGAGGTACGTCTGCGAGACGCGGAACGGGATCTCCGCCAGGAGCACCGGCAGGAGCTCGGACAGGACCGAGGTGAGCGCCACGACGGCGAGGAAGCCGTCACGCCGGCGGACGGCCGACCAGAGCCCCGAGAACGCGTTCGTCGGCGGAGCCAGGAGGATGGAGCGCCGGGCGGACCGCGGGGCTTGTGCCAGGAGGTGGTAGGGGCTGATCGCCGCCACGCCTTTGTGTTTCATGGGTTAGCTTTACCAATGAACATCCGTGTAAGTCGGTAGGGGCATAAACTTACTGTAGAAGAAGGATGACCAGCATAGCGTGATGATGAAACCGACCCCTGTGAAGAGGAAGCGCACGCCGAACGACTCGCTCATCATGAAGTGCTCGAATGCCGTCTCGCCTCCCGTATTGTTGTAATACAGAATCAAAGCCAATATCCCGCAGAGTAGCAAAAGCAGTAGCGCCCGGCCGGCGTATGTAAGCATGAAAAAGGGCTGGTGATGCTTCTTCCCAGTATGTGTCTGGCCATTGTACAAGTGCGTTTCGTTTAGTGGTGGTGCATTGTCATCCCGCACTCCTTTGAGGTAAGGTTCGACTGCATCGCCTTCCTGGAGCATAACACCGTACTCGAGTCCCCCATCCGAATTATGGAAGTAGCCAAGCGTAAAGAAACGATCCTTGAGAAGGGATTTCAAGAGTTTGTCGGGCGGCTTTCCCGCCGCGCCGCCCTCGACATGGCTAGGAAATAATTTCCGAACGTCCTCATTCAGCGATAGGGACGCGATGCCGCAGATACTCCACGGGTTGGTCCCCACGCCTGACTGCCACTTCACCAAGTAGATTAAGATGGTAAATACCATCATAGCCATCAGCCCCAACAACGCGAGCGTGGCGCCGGCGGCCTCGCGGAAGACGCTGACCACATACAGGCAGCCCCTCCCCTTGCCGCTCCCCTTAACACACGTACCCTGGAGATGGAACGCGATCGCCTCCGCGGACAACGGCACAAGCAGCGCGGATCCCAAGACGAGAGAGGTCGTCAGCACGATCAGGACCTGTCCGCCAAAGACCCAGCGTACGGCGTTGATCAGGCCCCACCACCCGTCCGTCTCGAGGCACAGCGACCGGCGCCCGGAAGCGCCGCCGGGCTTTGTGAGCTCGTGCCACGGCTGGAGGAGTTTGACGTTGAGGTCAAGGATGCGGATAGGGATCGAGATGGCCATGGCCAGGATCGTCGGAAGGAACATGCCGATGAAGTAGTGCCCGTAGGTAATGCCCTTGACTTTCACGACGACCGAAGGTTCGGCTTCTTTCGTCGGGATAATGCCGTAGCTTGTTCTGGTTGCTGTCGGGATGCCGTTGCTATCTGTCTCGACGGCGACGGACGGCGTGACGAGGGCATCGGTAACGACCGTGCCCGTCGGCTGTCCTAGCGAGTTGGTGAGGACGGTAGTATGAGAAGTCGGGATGACGCTTGTGAAGGACGGATACTCTGTCCGCGTGGCAGTTGGGATTCCGTTAGCGTCGGTTTCAACCGCCAAGGTCGGTGTTAGAGCCAACGTCTGGACCACTTCTACACCCCCATGATCCGTAGGATTTACGGTGAGGGTGGTAATAACGGGATTCACAGTGCCGAAATCATCGGGCGGTCTAGTCCCACCGGGCGGGATGGTCTCGGTAACGGAAACATCTCCAAAATCATCGGGCGTTCTAGTGTAATAGGTTGAGCCGGTCTCGGTAACGGAAACATCTCCAAAATCATCGGGCGGTCTTTTCGACCGGAGAGTGGTCTCAGTAACGGAAACATCTCCAAAATCATCCGGTGGTCTAACCGATGTGCTTGGAAGTTCCGTATTAGAGATATCTCCGTAGTCTTCCACCGGCCTGGTTGGAAGTGTCTGGGGTGTCGTCTGGGTTGGAACCGAGGCTGAGTTTGTTCGTTTAGGTGGGAAGGTCTCGGTCACGGAAATATCTCCGTAGTCTGTCGGTGGTCTATACTCGGTCACAGTTACGGAAACATCTCCGTAGCTCTCCGGTGGCCTAGTCGTTATTATTACAGGAGGACCCGTAGTAGAACTCTCGCCGGAATCGTCCGCCGATCTCGTTGGAACTATCTCGGGTGTCGTCGGGGTCGAAACGGAGTCTGAATTGGTCCTTTTTCCTACAGAGTCATCATGACTAGAGCGGTGGGCTTGCATCATAGTGACAAAGTGAGTCACCATTATGCCACTAACCTCGCTATAATCGCGTTCCTCGGGAGCGCCGCGGCTCGAAGGATTTGCTGTACCGTCAACGACCTCGACGGCGTCACCAACCTGCCTCCTGACTGTATACTGCTTTGAAGTCGAGTTGATGAGTTCCGGCAAGATGTCCCGCTGCGGCAGTGCATACATGGCATAAGCGAGTAGCCCGATGAAAGCAACCAACGCGGCGAATAGTAAGCTCAGGAACGGCCATCTCAATGCGGACGGTTTATAGTTCGGCCGTGGTTGATTCGGTAACGGTGCTCCAGCACAAGTAGGTGGGATACCATACTGATGATACATCGGTTGCGGAGACTGTGCAGCTGCTTGATGTGTGGGCGTTATTCCCGAATCGCTTTGCTGTCTGTAAGGAGCGTGGTCGGATGATGGAGCACCTCCGCTCTCGAACTGCGCTACGCCCGCATATCCTCTCCCGTCGTACAGTGGACTGACGTCGCCATATGGAATTTGGTAAGGCCCTCGATCGTATCCGCGGGCGAAGCCTTCTCCTTGTTCTCGATACTGGCCTTGGCCGTGTCCCTGGGCGAAGCCTTCTCCTGCGCTTCCATACTGTTCTCGGCCGTATCCCTGGGCTAGGCTTTCTCCTCCGTCTCGATAGTGCCCTCGGCTGTGTTCGTGGGCGAAGCCTTCTCCTCCGTCTCGATAGTGTCCTTGGCTATGTCCGTGGGCGAAGCCTTCTCCTTCGTCTGGAGACTGTCCTTGGCCGTATTCCCAGGAGTAACCAATGTCAGATGAGTGAGTCTGAGGAAGAGCATCAAACGTGGCTCTCCCCGTACTCGGCGCTATCGGGATATGCGACATGACATGAATGTTTAATCCGCCTCGCCGTCGCAACTATAACTAGCAGTGCAGAGAAAGTCGATCATCGATGCGGCCCCGACCATCCTCCTTGAGGGCTCCTCAGTCTTTTATTGCGCTGTAAAGGAAAGCCATGGACCCGGTTACTGGTAGCCAGAGTAGCTAAAATCGGAACCCCATCCAATAATATGATCTCTTGGCACAGCTGTTTCCAAGGGTAGTGCGATATGCGAGTTAAGCCCTCAGCCATGGATACAGGATAGGCTGACAGTCGTGCACTAGACAGGCTAGTAATTTCTCGGCATGTTTAGCTTGGGAGGCCTGAGACGTTCAGATAGGCGAGCCTGACAGTTCACAGAGATTTACACATCTCAAAATAGACCATCGCATATGCGTCGTGCAACACCTCGGGCTGAGTTTGCTGAATTGCATAATGTCAGTCCCAATATGACAGTTGAAGGGTCATAGACTCTGAGTTTGTCATTGTGTTCCGCTGCCATTTCCCGTCGGGATTGAATACCGCAGCAATGCAAACCGCGACTGCTAGGGGCTAGTTATCAATAGTGTATAGAACGGGGGCTGGGCTGAGAGGTCTAGAATTCAGAAGTCATGCCGACCACAACCTGGCGGGGTCTATCTATATTTAGCCATCGTGCAAAGCCAGGGCCCGACCCGTCTGGATCATCCAGCCAGTTGGGACACCAATCAATTGTCACTCAGCCGCTTATTAATGCGGGAGGGTACTTGCACTCTCCTGCGGATAATTTATTCCTTTGCAAGGGGGCTACCGAGATCCAGAAAGCCGGGACGATCTCCCCCCCCACTTTGTCAGATCCGCTAACTCCTTTGGTTAAGTTAGGGGTTCTAGGGTTTACGGCCGCTGGGGAAAATTAAATACAGCCAGGCGGTCTGCCTAGTCAAACTCAAAAACGGAAAAGGGGTGAGATCCGGGCCCCTGGTAGCCGGGACGGTACTGTCTTACCACCAGCCCATTCTTCGCGGTCCCGGGTATTATTTTAGATTATAGACCACGGGGTTGCGGAAGCTTAACTATAATCAGGCGACCCTCCAGGGGCCAAATGGTAAAAGAGAAAAAGGAAACTACCACAATCCTGACAGCTAAAGATATAGCTCTAGCCGTTCACCCCGTTCGTACGCTCCCAGAGGCTACAATTAAATCTAGGGTTCACGACGTGAAGAGCGAAATGCGAAAATGAAAATATGCGCTGGCAGGGCCATGCAATCCATCGGCAACACGTGACGGATAGGGATCAGGGGATACCAACAGAGTTTCGGATGTCTGAAACTCCGCATTGTCTTCCTCGCTTATCGATCAACGTCGCCAGGTTCCGGAGAATAATATTAGGTTAGGGTTCGGCAAAGCGACGGGATGATGGAGTGGATTAGGATCATAGGTACGTGCCAGGACAGATGGATCCAGACTCTCTTTTCGAGTTCCCTTGATTTCTTGTGGGCCTTTTCTCTCCCTCCTTCTCTTGTCCGCCGTTTTCTGCCATTTTCTTCACATCTCCCACCGCCCCCAACACCAAAACCTCTCCCATCCCCGCATTCAATTCAAAAATTCCATCCGCCAAAATCAACCATGGCGGCGCCGCGCCAAGACAACCGAGTTCCACCTCCCTCGAGCTTGTTGTCTGCCTACTCCGACGCCTCAAGCTCCTACTGGCCGCCCGGGTGGAGCTTCGACCGGTACGCCAACGCCACCGCCGAGGACAGCGCTGCCCTGTCCGACGACGAACGGGCCAAGATGCAGGCCGGTTTTCGGGACGTCCTCGGCGAGGACGGCGTCGCCGAGATGGCCCGCGCCGTGTGGCAGGAGCAGCTGCGCGTCGAAAAGCTCGAAGGAGCCGCGTCTTCGTCATCATTATTATCATTCGCCGCTCAAGGACAGCGACGACGGCCGCCCCCACCGCCCGGCTGGCTCAAAACTTGGAGGAAGCGATACCAAGGTCAGCCCTGGGGGTTCGTGGCCTTCCGCACTGCCGCTGCCGCTGCCACCACCGCGACAAGCTCAGATGTGGAAGAGTTCCAGGCCCGAGTCCGAGAGATCGTCGAAATCCCGCTCGATGCGGCCCTGGAGCAAGGGCAGCCGGCCGACGAGGTCGCCGAGGCGCGGAGCACGTTCGAGATCCGGTGGGTCGAAGTAGAAGAAGAAGCAGAAGGAATCAAAGCAGAGGAGGGTCGTAGCCGCCGTGATATTATTCTCGCGGATCCAGTCGAGAGACTACGCGCCCGGTACCGCGCCGTGCGGGAATCCGGGAGCCTCCCGCCCGGTCTCTCTCTGCCGATATTCCTTTGCGCGTCTCCGGGGGCCGTGGCCTCGGTGCTGTCAGCGTCTTCTGGGGGGGACAAGAACGGGAAGAAGCCGGGAACGACGAGCCCGCGCTGGCGATCCGGGGCTCCGTTCTTGCTGGCCGTCGCGGCGGAGGAGGAGCGGGGTCTAACGGATGGTGAGGCTGACGACTCGGTTGGTGGCGCTGGGGAGAAGGGTTGGTTTAAGCCCGTCTTCAAAGTCGCCGCGGAGGTGCTGGTGGACGAGCTGTGGTGGGTCGTCGACGAGCAGATCACGTCCCTGAGGAAGCTGACGAGATTTGTCCGGGAGGCGGCGGTCACAGATGATGCATCGGCGGTGGAGGAGAATCAAGGGGAAAAGAGACCGGGCGGGGTTCATGGCCGTGATGATGATGGTAAAAAGGGCGAGGAGCTCGGTCACGACGACGATAGCTTGGATGACATCTGGTGGTCTCTGCACATGCCGCCGCATCGAATGAGGAAGAGGAGAAGGGTGTTTGCCAGCGAGCGATAGATAATGGTCTCTCTCTCAATTGATCTTTTCTCACAGCCTTTCTTGGTTATCTTTCTCCTTCCTGCTTCTTGAGGCATTCTCTGGGATGCCCACGACGAATTCGACGAAGACCGGCATACAGTCTTCCCAGTTTCCTAAGTCACGATACCGCACAAGGAAGAGAGCTTTATTTGTTATCTGCGAACGATCCCGTTTTATCTTTTGCGAGCTCGCATTTAAACGAATATACTATCGCCCAGTTCCTGTCTCAGTTTCCTGGAAGTTTAAACTCTAAGTATGAAACATGTCGTCCATCCCTTACGGTATTATTAGTCAATCTCGGTATATATTTTAAGACAAACTAGAATACGTAAAGTTGAAAATGTATTTTATTATAATATGGCAACGGTTTCCTAAGTAATTTACTACGGGCATAGGATGAAATATTACGTTATAATATAACATCTTAAAATAATTTTATTTTTAAATTTGTTACCCATTATCTAACTTTTATTTTAATTATTTTCTTAAGGTTTACGATCTCACCTCGGCCTATTTTATTGCCATATTATCACCAAGATCACGAGTATCAAATTCGGGCGGTTAAGTTTAAACGGAGTTTCGAAATTTATTACTGTTACGGGCTAAAGGCCTCGCAGAGAAAAGGTGTACGCGCGGAATACGACTCTCCTTCGCAGCATATCCGCCATGGAGCTAGTATATCCCGAAAATGGAAAACGCTCTGTCTGTGACGACGGGCCTCTTCCAAAAATGGACCGCCGGGAAAGAGCTAGAGATAGCTACATGGCGGGAACCTAGGAAACCACGTCCAGGGAGCTAGAAACGACACACTGAACCAGAATCTGGGACAGAGAATGCATCGAGATGACCAAGCCAAGAGCCATATAGGGTGCCTCAGCCAACAAGTTCCGTGGTTTCTCGTAATGAAAATCTCCCCGTCTCACCATCAGAGTAAACATTATGGAGATACCTCCCGAGAAGACAAACAAAACTATCCGCGCAAAGGTACAAACTGACAGAGCCTTAACTGGCTCTGTCCTCAGTAACACTATGAACCTGTGAGTCCCTGATATCACACACTGAAGCATATAACTGAAGAAGAAGTGTATTAAAGGTTGCATGACCTCTAGAAGGTCCTAGATAGAAGGTGAGGGTAGCGAACCCTCCTTATATACACGTAGATACAGCTGTAGCTGAGAGAAAAAGGTACCAGGGGTGCATAAAGTAACCTCCGTTAGAGCTGACCGGCGTTATTAGGCTTGACATACCCCCCCAGCTGTTAGGAACTAATAGCTGAAGCTTTTACGACATTAACTGCCCAAAAAGGAAATACCGTGGTGGTTAAACGCGACCGCCTAACGCGTATTTTGTTTCTTAAAGTCCCGTTACGAAATCTTTTAAGGCATTTTCGTTATAAAAAAACCTAATTGCTTTACGCATCGGCGACTGCCGAATTGCGTATTAAAACGTGTTCCGCCCGGTAAACGGTATTTGCCCGATGCCCTTATTATAGCACAAATATACAAAGGTTAAAAAATACATTTAAAATAAATTTTTAAAAAAGCAAATAGTGCAAATCCTTTTTTTTCCTTTTTAGTATAACCCATTCTTTTAAATAAATACACGTATTTAACTGTTACGAGTCTTTCTTTAAAAAAACATACGGTTATGTCTAATTCTGTTATATTTATAACATGTAAGTAAACAGTAAAAGAAAGTAGAAGCATTATTGCCAGGCCTACATCGACAATAAAGACGTCTTTTTCCGATGCGATCCAGTTACTTTCCGGCATGACGTTGCTTATGCTGGTTATTGTCGGGTTTACCTTGGTAATGAAGGCCAACCAGCGTGCGAAAGACTACAACAGCTTACGGATCGATCCGCCTGGCGGCGACATATCTCTCGCTGCGTTCCAGACTACGTCAGAAGCGTCAAGTTACCGGGCTCTATCTCTTGCCCTCTGTCATGTCCTTTGTCGTTCCATTCAAAGATGGATTTGTGGCATCATCTCGGAGACGTCTACAGCGCTCACATGCCTGAGGCTCCGAAGAAACGCAAGTCCTGTGCTAACGAGACTGACGAGGCTCCTGGTACGGCAAAGAAAGAGAAAGATCTCCACGAAGTATTCTGCTCGCACGAAATTTGAACTGATTACTTTGTAATGACTGTGTATATTTACACTATTCATCTCTCCTCTAGTCACAACCTTCGCAACACACGATTGAATTGAATTTCGGATACTCTCGCAAGTCAAACGGGCCGTAGTTATCGACTTGTATCCAGTCAATGCCAGGCCGATCACCCGCGCACCCTGCTGCTACGAAGAGCCGGCACCAGTCATTCCCAGGTGGAGGCACATTAATTTCCCGCTGACATCCTGGAACGTCGTTCGAGCACGACATAGTATAAAATTTGCGAACATTTCTGTTCCGGCAATCCGTCCAATCCACAGTGACACTTGCGCATACTGCAACTACTTGGATAGATGCCAAAGTCCACTTCATGGCTGTGTTTGCCCATCCTTATTAACCAAATTGTAATGGTGCCTTTGGGCGAAGTTACGGTAGGGTCTGTTTCTTACCAGGTAGGTCAGGCTGACGTATGCATAGGTGCACACTTCCACAAGCAGTTGTCGAAAGGCCGAATTCGAAAGGTGATTGACTGGAACCGACGTTCGCGCAACGGCAACGGACGTGAAAGGTTCGCCCAAGTTCCTGTTTGGATGAAAATCCCAAGTAGATATAATTGCTTAGATTGCTTAGATAATTAATGAATATCTGGACTTACCAATTTCTCTGTAATAACTGTCCTATTTATACCGGCTCATGGCACTTGTCCAGACCAGCCATCTATCCGCTATTCCCCATCTTGACAGCCTTAAAACAAGGCTGCATGTAACAGAAAAGACCATCGGGAGTCGGGCCAACTTGACGACGTTTGGAGGGTAAGACAGGCAGGAAAACCGTCGGGTGTCGGGCCAACTTGACGACCTTTGGAGGGTAAGACGGGTAGGAAAGAAGGTGTGTACTTGTTGTCTTGCCGCGAGGCAGCAAGTGCACATTGAGGTAAGGGCATAACCCCTGATGGTTGTCTCGTGAGTATCCCAGCATCCCCACATTACGTTTCCAGCCCGCTGGATACCGGCACAGCTGAGAAACGAAGCGGGGTCGGGCCGAATAACCCTGGCATGTCCACCCCCGGCAGTTGACCTTGAGAAGAAAGGAACAAGGTGCACCATCGTTATTGGACTCGTACAGTATTCACGCTATGGGCCATAACGCTATCCCAACTAACCTACGTAAGAGCTGAAAGATGCGAGGAAGCACTTTTATGTTTGCGGTAAGTCGTACGTGGCGCCGTTTGCCATTATTCGTATCTCGCATTGAAAAGGACATTCGTGCTTACTGTAATGAACTAAGAGAAGGCCGCCCTGTTGACGATCATTTAAGGTAATCTCAGTCTTGTCGTTTCTCAGGAACAGCGCGATGTCACCATACTCCTTCCTTTGTGCTTGACCGTCAGTAGACGTACAGTATTCTGTACTGCTCGTCCTCTGAGATCAAAATTTTCACGTTCTCACCAATAGGTATATAAGCTATCGGTATTCCACTATCCCAGGTAGGAGAGCCACGAAACATCAGATATCAAACATCAAGCAGCATTAAGTCAAAGCAAACTTTTATCGATAAAGTCAGACCATTTGACTATTCTGTTCCCTCTCACATAAGCCGCGTAAGCACGGAGTGTCTACATTTTTCACACAATCTCGTTATCGGCAAGACGCTTTTAGTACGGCACCTATAAGGAGTTTTATACACGATGTACGGAGTTCGAGTCCTCGTCGGGATGATGGCAGCGGCTTGTGCTATGGCCGACGTCATTGTTGACTGGCGTAATTGCAATAATGCCATCATCAGGAAGACGTACGGTTCCAGTGTTTCCTTCGACGTCCCTAGCTGCCAGCGAGCGATCCGGATACCTCCACCGGGCAACGACTTCTGTATCCTATACTCCTCGGCAGGTAGCGACTACGATTGGATTCTCGAAAATTCGTCGGACTACAAGGATTTAAGGAGTACACCCAAGTTCAATGGAATTTCGTGCGGCTCGCGGTAGGGTGTGCAGTGCTGTCAACCTGCCAGATTGACCATACGCTGGCAACAAGAGAATGCACATCCTCACGATACACTGCTGATTTTACGGCGATGGGGTTTGGTGCGGGCTGATCATATATCAAATTGAAAATTCGGAATTCTAAAAATACAAGTAAAAACGTGCGACAAAGCTGAGGTGACCGGATGCTACAAGTCGCGCGATAGTTGAACCCGCCCCTGCTACTGTAACGCCCCGTGCGTGGATAGAGTGCAGTCCGCGATCTGTTTACACCACGCGTCTCCGCTCTAGAAGGAAACGTCTCGCACTTACCCGGACAGCCTAGACTTCCGCTTACTGACTGGCGGCCTCTCTATACTCAGCCATAATGATCTTGCTTTCTGTTGCGATGTCCGAGGCGTGCGTGCTAGACCCTCCACTCCTAAATTCTAGCTCATCAGAGCATATCTGCTGTCGCATTCAGGGGTTAAGCTGTATGATATTAGATATTGTACAAAAATAAGGAATGTACCAGACAACACAGTATACAGGAAAGAGAGTCAATCTGCCAGATAGTCCAACAATGCTCGTCCCCGTTCGAACCACCAAGAACGATATGCTACGCGATTTCCTCAATCCGTCGGTACCAGTAATTGATATCACTTCTATCTTCCCTCTCCGCCACCAATCCGTGACTTGATTCATCATCCCATCTGACGCCGATCGCTTCCGCCCCAATTCTCTCTTCATGTGATATATCACGGCCATAAAGACCCTCTAGCACCTCCTCCATCCGATCATGCCAGTAGCCGGTCCAGAATTCCCACAAGGCAGCTATGGTATCTGCCGTTCCCTCTTCCGGAATACCAATCACTTTGGCTTCGAACTCTTGGACTAGATCTTCTAGGACCCCTAGTAATGCAGCCTGTTCCTCTTCTATATCCTGAATATCTTGCGGGTCGTCAATGGCGGCACGGTGGAGGATTGGTTCGTCCATTGCGTCGCAGCACGTGTGCTTCAGACCTAAACATTCGAATGTAATGAATCGAATGGACTCTCTGTGCTGTTGTATCTCCATATCCGAGCCGAAATGCTGAATGTACTGAGTTAGGGGATAGGGCCCGTTGTTGAATAGGATCCACGGCGACATTCTTTTCAACATCCAGAGAAATGGACTGCAACCATCGACTGAACATCTGCAGGAACATTCATCTGGTGCATTGATCGGCATGACTTTTGCATTGAGCTGGCGGATTGCATATTTAACACTCGACGTCAAGTCCCGACAATCCCAATTCAAGAAGCTACCGATCGTGCGACCTAACCAATGCGCATTAGTTGCACCCCGAACTGCCTGCCACGGAGGAGTCCAAGATGTATACTCCAGACGATGGAAAAGCTCGGCCCCATGCTCCACAAGCCACAGAAGATAGTGAATGCTTGTTGTATAGTCGCAACAGGCAGCCGCAGCCAATGGTGGGAACCCTCTCCAATCAGTTATATTTAGGTCGCGGAAAGCAAGGTCGAAGAAAATCTCAGCATCAGCGCCGTTTCCCAAGATGTGATAAACTGAGCAACCAGTTCTGGGCTCACATCGACCCGGAGTGTAATGCCCTTTAAGCATCAAGGCAGCCGGAACCGCAACGTTACGTCCATGCAACCTTTCAATGACGCGAGAAGCATAAGCGTCGAGAACGTTTCCACAATTTAGGCCCAATTCCTCAGCTTCTGAAAGCGAGAGATGACCGGCAGCTAGACGCTTCAGTCTTTCGCGCCTATTTTTCATTCCGCTGATATATTTCAGCTTGCTTCGCCTGGAACCCATGTTGAAACTGGAACCTTGGTAATAGGATCGATCGCCGGGGACAAAGAGAGCACAATCAGCACTTAAGAACATATCGAGGCAGCTTGTGCAGATACACTGAGAGTCGCATAACTCAGGATCTTCAGAATAGCAGAGGTCTCGACTTAGATATAAAGCATACAGCACTGGGCTGCAGTCAAAGTTGTCGACACTGTTGAGCAGGTTCTCATCCGCAATTTGCAATAGCAACTGTAGACATTCTGGCTTGCCTGCCGCAATATGGAGAGGAGTCTGCCCCAACAAATTCTTTTCGCCCTGTATGGTAGATGGATAGTTTGCGAGTATATCTTTGATCTGTTCGACATCATTTGCCAGGACGGCGAGGCTCAAGGGACCACAACCAAATGCTTGATAGGGATCAGTGCTGGAACCAATTGAAACTTAGCTGCAATGCAAGAACATACCTTCCGCTATTCGTTGCGACCTTTCTAGTAACCTTACGCGTCCATAATTTCCGGGGTAGATGCTGAACGGCCTTAAAGACACAAGTGGGACGTCATTACCTGGTGGGAAGAGAGATTCTGCACCCATGTATTGATCATCATCTAAAAATAGGAATGCAGTCTGGAATGGCGAGCTGCCTTGTTATGAGCTATGCCCTCCTGAGCTTCAGCTGAGTGGCACTTACTGGCCGTGTTTGTCATACAGGATAGGAACACCGTATGCGGATAGTGTCCTGAAGAGATCAAGCGCTGCAGGCAGGCCAGACCTGTCTCCGTCCGATGTTCCAAACGATATCTAAAGGTGTCAGATATGCAAATGCAATTAATATTGGGGCAAGTACGCGGGAGTAGGTAAACATAGAGCATACCAAGTCACCCACGTAATGTAAAAGAGTTCGATTCTTTAGATCCACATCCGTAGGCGACGCTTTCCGTTCGTGAAACAACCGGGAAATCTTCCTTAACACTGTTTGTGCAAACGAATTCCATCGTGAATGATTATTTCTTCTGAGGAATCTCTTAGAGTCTCTCAGGATATCTATAAGACAAAAAGCCGGGGCAGTCATGCTATCGACGGTTGCGTAATACGTAAACCTTGGGGCAATGCTGAAGCCGCCGGCACCGAAGGTCATGGAAAACGCGATGTCAACTGCTCTATTCAGGAGTTTTGCCAGCCCGGTGTACTTAAAGCCGAAGGATCGACCGCGACGACACGTCACGACTTGAGAGAACCTGCAATCTGGCAAGTGCTCCTCGGTAAGGATCGTCTCGTCGTATAACTCGACGGGCCCCCAACGCAGTGGTTGATACTGGTACCTTACCCGACGGCGACAAATGCAGTTGAGATTATTCCTTTTGGCGGAATTGCGCGGCGATAGGAATCCGAAGTCTGCTGGTGATCCCCTTACACAAGGTTCACCATCTTCAGGGAGAGGTACCATTTTGTCACATAATGCTCTGAGGTTGCTGGGTTTTGCTATCAACCGGCCGACCACCATTTCTGAGTCCTGCCATTTGTCAGGACACACGCTACGAGGCTTTGGACTTCCTTACTTTATGCTGTTCTCTTACCCTCCGTATTCCGCCAAGAGCAAGCTCGCTCAAAATGCGCTCAATGTTCGCAAGGCGATGGTATTGTTCGGGATTTTGAAGCTGCTGTTGGATTTGGTCTAGCTGACCTCGATTTGACGCCAATAATGATCGGACAGAGCCTTGAAACTGTTGTATATCGTCTCTTATTACCTGGGTACCGTCATGGAGGTGAATTGACAGCCTCTCTGCCTCGTGTGCAATCAAAGGGGGCAAAGAATCGATCGAGCTCTGAATACTCGGCAAGCTGTCGTTGACTTTCGTCAGAGGGCCGTTGAGTACAGCCGAAACTGTGTGCGAGTTGTTTTCGATAACGCCAAGTGTCTTTCTAGCTGACAAGGAGATGTTTCTGCATAGTAGTTAAGTATTATGACGGCCATGGATCTCTGCCGGCGCGAATGACTCACAAACCCAGGCCCTGTAGCGCTGTCTGAAATATTCCGTTGACGCGGTCCAGCTTGTCCTCGAGCTGGTTGAGTTTGGAGCGATTGAACGGATATGTCAATTTCCTGGTCTGTTCCTCTAGCTTATCCCTGAAGTTGACCTGAGACTTTACACCGCCAGTAAGCTCGGAAATGAAGGTATCTAAGGCCTTCAGCTCGGTTTCGCATGACTGAAAGCACTCCGCGACCGCCGCAGCCGAAACTTGATGACTCGAATCGACCTGGTTCAGCGCTGTCTGAATGACGGCTAAGACGGATTCGAAGCTTTTGACTTGCCGACGTACTGATGCGATGTCGTCTGCACGACATTTTATGGCGTCGAGGTAACCAGTGATGCCGCCGCAGATCTGTATGCCCAAGGAAGCGAGACCGGCGGCCAAACCCACGATAGAGATGGGATCAGCCATTTGGACAATATTTGAGGATTATCACAGACCGAAGAGGATCAGAACTAGTTCGCCTCGGTCAAGACATAGAGAAGGGTGTTTAAGAGAGCGAGGGCGGCATCGGGCGCTCACTGGATCGAGGCTGCGCCAACCGGATCTGCCCATGCATACCTACTGCAAGTCCTAGGAGGGATGTTGCGAAACGCCTGAATTGACAATTGGAGGCTGTGCATATGCGCGGGGATTTGGCTGACCGACCATGTTTTCATTTCCAGTCAGTACCTAGGTGCAGCAGCAGCAACAGCGCATGCAGAATTTCAATGTTCGGTTTCCTCCCCAATCGTTCGCTCTCTGTGCGGTCTCAGCTTACTTATGTAGGTTCCTAGGTATACATCAGGCTAAGGAGGTACTTTTGGGGGGTAATTGCATACCTAGTAGCACTCGCTGCACCCCGCCAAGGGTCACGCCCCGCACCTGCGACTATGACCAGCTCTGGGGATCTAGGGCTGTACGGGAGCCGTCAGCACGCCGGCCAGACACTCAATTTCCAGGAAACTGAGACACAGGCTGGCCTGAGCTTTGTATTGCCTCGATGGATAATCGGGTTTGGACATCATGGTGGATATCGGGCCGATGACATAGCCCAGACGGATCAGACCGAGTTTCTAGGTCTGGGGGTATTAATTCGAACTCAGGGTTATTAGGAGATTCCCATGCGTTATCTCTCTCTTTAGTCTTCTTCACCATCGGCATGACCTAAAACAAACGCCTGTAACACCAGACTTGCCATGTGCCGGCCCGAGAAACATCATCCTCGTAATCAAATATCTTCTCGAGTTTGACCTCGACAGCATCAAGAGGTTCTTGAATATGCATTGCTATCGTGGGAACTGCTACGTGGGAGACTCCACGACACCGGATTCAACTTCCGTCAGTCATTATCACGGAATCATGACAGTGTTCTGTGAACTGCCAGAACAGAGTCGGCTGATTTGGCGACCGGTGCAAGCTGTGCAAGGTATGGTGGTGACTGTAACCCCCTGGAAGGATCAACCTTGGCGTGAACTTTGATTGCTTTCTTAAAGACTGCTAGGCCCTGAATGAAGGCAGATCTTTCAGATATGGGTTCGCCTACGCATACTAGGAATGGGAGTCCGATAGTGGATCAGTGGCGGACGTCTCGAAGGGCGTGAGTCGCGGCGAGAGCCTTGATGAAGGGGGCATGGAGAAAGACTCCCCCGCTCAACAGGTGAAGAAGTGAGAGTCGGTCATGAAGCAAAGGCTTCTCAATATCACACGTACAAGGTGAAATAGAGATTTAAATCGAGATGAGGTGGGAATTGGAATTTTCGGGATGAATTAGTTTGACTGGTGTTCCAAAAGGGGGTTTCTGTTTGGAAAGACGTTCGAGGGTCGGTGGTTAATACGACTTTACGAAACCACGCTCCTTCTACGCCAAAGCGTAATTCTAATGATAATATCAATTAAAACGGTCACATCCATTGGATTCTTGGGAATTATATGTATATAGAACTTCGATATTGGCCAGGACAGTGGCAGTTCTTAGAGCGTTTTGATACAGGGCGACTCATTGATTTTTGATATAAGGGGGCAGCATCTCTCGGGCTGCCTTGCCTTGTTTGGTTTGCAATATATGCATTAAAGAATCTTTGCGGGTCTGGAGAGTTCAGGCAGCTCGACTGCTGTTGCTGCTGTGAGACAAAGGCGTACCCCTTCTAGGCGGATCATATAGCCCATTGGATATTGTAACCAGGCTGTCTACATCACAGCAATAGATATAATCGGGAAAAAGTGACGGAGATTGACATACCTACCGGAGTGCACACATTGTCTGACTATATCCAGGCCGGGGCATCGACCAAGGTCGAGCTCGCTCAATAGCGTTCTAACACGCCCAGTTTATTATGAGCGGGAAAGCATACAAGAAGACATTGAGAAGACAACGCCCCGTTCTTGACTCGAACCGAGCACCCCCACGAACCCCTATGGCCTTATAACTAATCCTTTGGATCCAAGCTGCCCAGCATGACCTTGTGCGTTGCCACTGCGCCTCCTGGGCTTTGTTGACAATGTTGGGCCTCAAATCTTATTTTGAGGTTGCAGGCCAAATTGTGTTTCCATCTCTGTGTCCTGGGAGGAAAATGGTATGCTAGAATTAACCAAGAAGCGAATATTGGTATCTCAAAACGAACTGCCAACGCACCCTAACCTAACCATACCTCTCTCCACCGGCTCATGGCTCCATGTATATATACAACTGCTTAGATGGCAACTTCAACTTTTGTGTATATTCAAGGCAACGCAGGAGGAATATTCACTTGTGACTCTGCAAGTGCCACTCAAATATCTTTCTGAACACCTCCTTAGCGTTACCCTCGATGACATCGCCATGACAAGGGATGATGGTCTTGAAATCCCAGGACTCGATCTTCTGGACGCTAGAGTTATAGCCGGAGCGGTCCTTGTTAGCATTGCTGAACAGATACCATTGAACCCGCTTGTGGGCTTTCGCCTCGCCGCTTGTTTTGAAGAGGGCGTTCCACAGCCTGTTTATCAGGCCATGGCTGTTCCTCTCCTCTTCCGAAGCCCTGGAGTACTGTTCGGTCGGCGGCATGTTAAACAGCAGATCAGCCTCGATGAGCATCTTGTCTGGCTTGTAGAACAGCACGATCTCCCTGTTGGCATGGGCGCCCACGTACTCGGCCTCGAAGTCCGCCGCGAACTCCTCGCTGATGCCCTGGGGATCCTTGTTTTTAGGGCTGAAAACGAACGCGAAATGGTCATCGTTGCGGATCCTTTCGTCTTTTTGGCCCGCGCGCTTCTCGGGTAGTCCTTCGGGGCCAATAAGCTTGGCGTCGGGGTACTCCTTCGCCCACTCTGATATGAAGATGTGGTGCTCAATGTCCGGTGCGATCAGGTAGCCGACCTTGCCGCCCATCTCGGCGACCTTTGCTTTCACATCTGGGGTCAATGCTACTGGCGAGAAGACGGCCAGAGTTCCGGATGTAAGGCGTACTTCGCCGGTCGATGTCAGTAAATCGATGCCCAGTAACAACCTGTCTCACATGATTAACTCACTTATGGTTGCGCGGCCACCGACTTTGAGTATGCCGAAGCGTGAGAATGGCACGGAGAGCGTTACGACATCAGGCGTGATGTTGCGGATGACCATCACATCGGCCGGGCTTGATGGGATGAGCTTCGAGGACATTGTCGCTAGAGTGCGCCTGCTTTGCAGATATGTTCCTTGACCCCACTCTCGTTGAGCTATACTTGTGATCCCACAAGAATTATAATAGACAATATTCGTTATGGCCGATGAGCCAAATGAACACGGGAGTTTTGTTAGCTGAGACTGTTTGAAGCTTGAACTGGCGCTTAAGGCCCGAGATAACGAGGGATATTTATTCATACTAGAAACCGAGTCGTAAGAGAGTTGTAGACTTGCTGCAACAAGACACCGGTCAATAATATTTCGCTAACTACATCTATTACACGTGCAGAATGTCGTTGGGACCCGAGGCTAGAAGCATTACGGGGCTCTCAATAAGGATCGTCAGGTCATGTTGCTTACTCCAATTGATCGACGTCATATCGTTCTAGAACGATTCAACAAGCACGCTAGAACGCGTGCCCATCGGCCGCTAAATATAGTGGAGATACTTGGAAGCACTGACGACGGCATTTACAAACAATTGAAGATCTATCCTACACGAGCCACCTCTGCACGATATTTTCTTTCGTTGCCCGTAAATGGGAATTGAAAAACCCGCATAGATCCTACGAGAAACTATCGCTTCGAGACATGAATTCCCTTAAGTGCCTCGGAACGAACGGAGACATATCAGTCATCATGGTACCTTGCATACCAAAAGGCGATCAGGAGTAGCAGAACCTCGGCACCTCGGCTTCCCTCTTATATCTCTCTCTCGCCGGACTTTGTCGTATGTCCGCAGGAGGAAAACCGTCATATTGAACAAGGACAACCATGGAGTTCCTTATTAAAAGGAGTTTGACATTTAGATGAACTAAACCCCCGCCTATTCTAACCTATCGACATAGAAATCGTACAAATAAAAGCTGTAGAGTCATGTGTCTTTGTGCTAACTTGTACCCCTGTACTCCTGGAACCCCGGACCCACGCCTTCTTCACTCTAGAGTCCACCAGCTTACTAAACGCCCAATGACACCGGAACCCATTCCCCAGGGGTCGAGGAAGATGCGGAACCACCATCCACGGTTTGCGAATTCCCTACGAGCACGGACTGTAGAAAACAGCCAGTTCTACTTAACGGCGACTAAGCAACGTGGCGAGCCACTCAAAGAACAAGTCGTAGTTTGGCGTCCTGAGGCAGTACATGTTGTCGTCGGCCGCCATATAGAGAGCCCTGGTGACGGCGTTGCCGTTCCGCCACGCGTTGTACTGGCGGGTCTCGGCGATGACGGTCGCGATCATGAAGAGGAAGGCGAGGCTGTTGAGGGCGCGCAAGAGCCAGTCGCCCCCGCGGCACCCGCCGACGCGCACGTTGTGCCGGGAGTACCAGTTCTCGCCGCCCGCCGCGAACCGGAACCCGCCTGCGCCCCCGGTAAGGTCGGTCTGCGTGCCCTGGTGCGCGAACTGCCGGTTGGCGGCCCGCGTCCGCATCGCGTCGGCGGCCTCCATGACGTCCTGCGTCCACTGCCGTTGGTCGTGGAGCAGTTCGGCGAGGGCCTGGGACTTGAGCCGGTCGTCCGATGCGGTTTCCGCCGAAGGCTGGTTCTGGATTTGGTTTTGGAACTCGTCGATCTGGTCGTCGAGCCGGCCCGCAATCTGATCTCTGGCCAGGGTGGACAGGTCGGTGAGTCTGGCGACGAATTCGCCGACTAACTGCCCGGCCTCATCCTGCACAGCCTGGAAGTCGGAGCGCGCTTGGTCGAGTTCTCCTTGCAGTCGTAACAGCTCGTCCTGCGGCGGCGGGGGCGGCACCTGCCCAGCCTTGCTTGCCAGCTCGTCTTCTAGCACCCGGATTCCGGCTTGTAGTCCCGCGACCTGGATCTCCTCCGCCTGGGGGGCCAGTTCGATTTGCTCCAGCGTGCTCTGGAAGCTGCGCGAGCTGTTGCCCTCGACGGCGGGCCACTCACGCTGCTTCGCCTCCAGCGCCTGCAGGAGCTCCTCGAGCATCTGGACTTGCTCGCGGAGCGTCGCTGCGCTCGCCGTGAGCGCCTCCACGCGGGCCTGGAGCTGCTCCGCGTCGGCCCCGGCCTCCCCGCCGTCTAGCTCGGCCCGGTAGGCGCCGCGGAAGTGTTCGACGCGGCCGAGGCGGTCCCACATCTCCTCGAGCCGGCCGCGGAAGGCTTGCGCGCCGTTCCCGCGCACGTCGTGGAACATGTCGTTAAGGTGGTCACCCGTGCTGCGTATGAAGTCGTCGAGCCGCCGCGCCATCTCCGGGAACATGGCCTCAGCCCGCGCACCGTTCGCCGCGACCGCTTCGCGCAGGTCCTGGAGGTCCCGGCCTTCCTCGCAGCTCTCGCGCAGCCGATCGAGCTGGCCGGCGAAGTCCGCCATCTTGGCGTTGAAGAAGGCCTCGGCCGCCGCCACGTCCTGGCCCACGGCCCCCGTGCCCGTGCTCCCGGCTCCTGGGGCCGCTCTCTCCCTGGCTTCCTGGAGGTCCGCTTGTAGCTTCTCGACCTCCTCATTCGCTTGCCGGAGGGCCGCTTGCAGCTGCGCGATTTCGTCCCTGCGCTTCCGGACCTCGGCGTTGTTTGTGTTGGCCCGCTCCCGCTGGGTGTCGACCGATTCCTTGAGCTGGTCAACCTCCCCTTGAAGCTTTTCGACCGCTCCTTGCAGCCTGTCGATTTCGGCCTGTTTTTCTGCTTCTTGCTCCTTGCTGGCCTTTACTTGGCTTTCCAGGTCGTCCCTTCGGCTTTCTAGGTCCTTCTGTAGATTATCTAGGCTCTCACGAGCGTTGTTGGCTCCTAGGAGCTGTTTGGTAACGGCGTCTACTTGCTCCTTCAGCTCATCCCTTTCTTTTTGGCACTTCTCGAGCTCCTGTGTAAGCCGGGCGATGTCCAGCTTTAGCCGGGCGATCTCCGCGTCCTTCTGCTCGATGTCCTTGTCGTCCTTCGCTACTGATTCCTGGAGCTTGCGCAGTTGTTCTTGCAGGGCGGCAAGATTACTCTTTGCCTTTCCTAGTTCCTCGTCCTTATCCTTGAACTGCCGCAATTGACCTTCCAGCGAATCGATGTCTTGTTGCTCCTTGATTAGTTCCTCATTCTTTTCCTTGAGCCGTCGTACCTCATCTTCCAGTGCGGCGACGTTCTCTTGCACCTTGGCTAGCTCCTGTTCCTTTTCCCGGAGCTGTCGTAGTTGTTCTTGCAATGCGGCAATTTCCTCTTTCACCTTCTCTAGCTCTTCCTCCTTTTCCCGAAGCTGCCACACTTGCTCCTCCAGATTGGCTATTTCAGCCTTCGCGATGGCTAACTCTCCCTCCTTCTCCTTGAGCTGCTGTAACTGGTTCTCCAGTGCGGTGACGTTCTCTTTCGTCCGAGCTAGCTCCCCTTCCTTTTCCCGGAGCTGCTCCAGTTGTTGCTCGAATGCAGCGGCGGTCGTTTTCACTGTGGCTAGCTCCTCGTCCTTCTCCCTGAGCTGCTCCTCGAGCCGCCTCGTCGCCTCGCCCTCCGACTTCCTCGAGGCCCCGCCCTCGCTGCGCCCGCCTTGGCTGCCTTCGTTCTCCTCGTCTGATTGCTGGCTGGTCTGGCTGGCGTTGCCGTCAAACTCGAGGCTCTCAAGCGCGTTTTCCCCCGCTCTAGTGGACGCGTGATCCTCGTTCGAGCCTCTTCGGGAGCCGACGAGCTCCCTCTCCCTCTCGATCTCTTGGATCTTCTCCTGGAGGTCGCTAATTTGATCACGCAAGCTCTGTTCCATGTCGTTCTTCTCTCTTATCAGACCTTCGAGCTGCGTCCGGTAAGTCTCGTTGTCCTCTTCGAGGCTCTTGATTTGCGCCTCAACATCACTGGCTACTCTCAGGGCATCCGCCCTTCCCACTCGCGCTTCGCGGAGTTGCTCGTCGACGGCGCTCTTCTCTCCCTGCAATATGTCGTATTGTTTAGTGATATTGCCCACCTCCTGTTTCGCCCTCTCGAGTTCCCTTCTCGCCCCGTCAAGCTCATTGATGGACTTTTTCTGTTCATTGAACGCAGCTTCCGCGTCTTCGGCCCTCTTCTGTTGGTCCTTGATTTCCTTCTGCAGCTCCGCCTTCTCCGCCCTGAAGGTGTCCCCGCGGGCTTTGGCTGCCTCCTCTTGCTTCTGGATCGCCACCCGTAGCTTGTCCCCTTCATCGTCCCTTTTTCTTAGGTCTCGTTCGTGGTCTTCTTTCATAGCTCCCAAAACCTCGTTGAATAAATCTCCTTTCCTATTCCTCAAATCGGCTATCTGCCGCTCGAGCTTCTTCGCATGATCCGCGTTATCCCTGGCATCCCTCCTAAAGCCGTCCTTCTCGTTCTCTATGTGTGCGAGTCTCTCCGTGATGCCCTTGAGCTTCCTTGCGAGCCATTCCTTGAACTCTGCATCGTTGCTGGCGTCGATGCTGACATTCGTCAGATCGAGCTTCTGGATGGTCGCCTCAATGAAATCCTGGTGGTTCTTCCAAACGACCTGCCTCCTTTCCTCCCTCTCGGCCCTCTCCGTTTCCCTCTTTGTCTCTTCGTCCATGTCCGCCATGTTGTGGCCGCGCAAGGCTTTGTCTATGGTAGTCGGCGTATCGCTTCGCAGCCTCTTCTCTTAAAACAACACATACAACAAATGGATCGAAGTATAAGGTAATAATTAGCTCGAGATTAGGGTGGAAATCATCTTTAGGGAAGGCTACCCCCTGAATATCAGAAGAGCTTTTGTTCCCCCTATCATACAAAAAGGCCGAGTCGCGATCTCTGCGTCCGGAATCCCCCTTTGTGCACCCTTTGTCATCTCCGGGCTATAATGGCTCTCGACGACTCTTTCACATATCACCAAAGGACTGGCCTCTACTCTTTCACATATCACCAAAGGACTGGCCTCTACTCTTTCACATAGCTAGAGGGCAGGGACACGAGTCCGGAAAAAGTGTCGCTGAAAACAGATAGCAAGAGGGCGGGTAATGGCGACTGGTACGATCCAGGAGACGTGCCGCCAAGGGGTTTCTAGGGCAGAGCGGGAATGTCCAGTCAAAGAGACGCCGCTCCAACCGGTTCATAAGGCAAGTCCGGCTGTAGGCACTGAATGGGACTTCTTGGTGGCTCCTACAAGCTGCTACCACATCTTTCAGCCTACGGTTCGAGGAGAATGTCAGTGCGCGCATTAAGGCTAATGCGTCACGACATGCATCATGCACCTAGGCCTCTACACCAGGTTGCTATGCTCCCGGAAGGGATACAGAAATCAAGACGGGTAACCTGGACTGTATGTGGCTTTATATGGATAGGCCCACAGCCGCTGGGGCGGACTCTGTCGACCCGCCAGCGCCGTGACACAATGGATGATGCTGTTGGACTCACCCCAAATCGAAGCTGGGAGTACGAATACACCATAACCAATTAGGCCTTCTCAATGAAGCGATTGGTTAGCTGGGTATCTGTCATGCAAGCCCTCGTTCTAGTGTCCACACATATTGTACAATACTCTCAACCCCCACGAACCCCAGGCGAGTCCGCTGAATCCTTAACGCCGCCTGCCGTTGACAATGCTCCCCAGACATTAACGTAGTCATCTCTACATGTGGCACGATTAGCTGTACCAACCTCTGGCACCGGGTCCTTGGTGACTCTGCTCCTTGCGGTGCTCTATGATGGGCTCGGTGATGTCGAATGCGTCGATGATATCGCGCCATGTCTGCATGTCTATGGATAACACGGCTTGCTGCTTTTGAGCACTGTGTTTGCCTCCGCCGGTATTGCCCTCCTGGCTCACCGGTTCTGTTTCGGAATATTAGGAGCCTTATTAGAAAATTAGTCGGCATGGACAACTTACGCAAACTTGGGAGATCAT
The DNA here is from genome assembly GCA_004155935.1 of Monosporascus sp. GIB2. NCBI lineage: Eukaryota > Fungi > Ascomycota > Sordariomycetes > Xylariales > Monosporascus > Monosporascus sp. GIB2. The sequence continues at coordinate 62,285 of QJNV01000021.1, forward strand.
TCTCGTCGAATTCAACTTGGATACGACCATCACGTATCAAGAAGCTGACGTAGAACATGTTCTCGACGGTCTGGCCGAAAGACCGGGGATTTACGACGAATTTCAGAAGATCTATCCCGCCAGTGGACCGTAGTCCATATTTGCTCATCAGTCTCGCCTGTTCCTCGTCGCTGGCCCCCCTATCGACGGCTGCTTCGACCTTGTCCTGGGCTTCACCGCAGACGTGTTCTAGTCGCTGGAGAATCTTGGAACAAATGGCCGTCAGGTCGTTCTTCTCGGACCGCTGAACATCCTCGGCATTCAGGATCTGCGGTCTCGTCTCTGTTAGGTTCCCTGGTCTGAACGGGGCACTTCGCTTGACCGCCTTGCGGACTTTCTTTTCCACGGAGAGGGGGCCAAGAAGAAAGCCCGTCGTTGCTGGGCGTCGGATATTAGGAAGACACGCGAAGCGGCCCAGGTGTTCCCAGTTGAACATATCGCCCTCGTCACCGATCTCATCCTCATCGTCCTCACCGACAGCTCCCTGACCGGGTCTCCTCCGCTGTTGCTGAGTCGAGGTCAATTCTGGCGCATCATCCTCTACAATGCCAGCGCCAAGCCTCATGTACGTGATACATTTGGAGACAAACTCATCCACATCAACGCCTTGAGCAATGTTGCCCGACGTTAAGCGCACTGTCTTTCGGTATGACGCGTCGACCGTGTTCACCAGGAGCCTAGAGTCGATGGTGGCTTCGGTAGTCTGTTTTATGCCCGCCGAGAGCTCATTGGCTTTCCGCAGCGTCTCATGTAGGCCGGTGGAGTCCGGCTGAAGATACTCATCATTATTTTCTGTGAGGTCCCTGAGGAGATTCCGTAGGCCCCGCTGCACGTGGCGCTTCTCCTCTAGGGACTGATCCGGGTCGTACTGATTGGACTCATCATCGTCAACCTGGATCTCCGGCTCACGTGTACGGCGCCTGGAGCTGGATTGGATAGGCCCACTAGTCAAGGCTCGTTTCCTCTTAGAGGCACCGTCGGGCGCTTTGCCTTTGTCTCTCATGACCAAATTGCTGTGACGATTCTCTTTGTTTGATGAGGAGCCCGGAGAATCGGGCTCCGGGGATGACGGCTGTGATGACATCGCCGGACCACTCCGCAATTTGTCGATAGTGTAAAGCCGCAAAGACGGATCAGTTTGATTTTTGCTGTCTGGCCCAAAGAATCTACCAAATGACACGTTGAAGCTAGGCTGTTTCTTAATGCTGTATTGTCCTTTTGCTGAGGGGTTCTGATTGAACTGTTGCGCGTGTCGCGGAAGATGGAGACGCGACAAACAGTTTAATTGATCTCCAATTTGGCTTAGACTGGGGCTCGCGCGCCTGGTGTGGAGTCGAGGTACGTACTCCGCCGGCTTGGCATACCGGGTTGCGGGCTTGACTGGGTTGTGGCTTGACTGTGAAGACACAAGTAGTGTCTACACCTACATAATACAGGCTGGCGTAATCTCGATGCCACTTAATCTCCTAGCGATGTGAAATTCAGAAAAAGAGCGCTGGAAAAAACTTGACGCATGTCCGGAAGGCAACCATGTCTTGAGGACAAGAGCTGTCTCCTGACTCCCTAAGCTTCAGGAGGATACTATTGTTTCCATTCTGGTACCAACTGGCACCCGGCACATCCTGACTGAATGTGGCGGCGATGCGGCTGTCCAAGCGGTAACCAGGATTTAAACTGCGGTTCAAGCTTCGAGGTGCATGACCAGCCAGTGGGGCCCATATCTATCGGCTTGTGACTTTCAGCTCCGCGCCTCCACTGTATGACAATAGAAGCTCCAGCTCCATCTACTACCTATTTGTAGAGTCTTGTCATGCCGTCTCTGTAAAGCGAAACAGTACCAGCAATGGACCACTGCTGTCAAAATGGAGCCCTTTTCATTCGGTACCTCCGAATCTCTGGACTATCCTGTCAGCATTCGCATGTAAGTCTGAGCCGTGTCGATGGCTAAGGATGAGGATGCGTTGTTGACTGACATAGCGCCTGATGCAGAATCAACCTCGAAGGTGACGAGACGCCACATCTGTACTCTACTTTATTACAAAGACCGGATCTCAGACATATTGGCTCAAACCTAAGGTGCGTGTTGGATATGGCTGGAATCTTTAGGACGCACATCATTCTAACTGCGCGTAATGTCTAGCCAGCATTCGGATCTCTACGTGACAGTCCAAGTCTGGGCTGGTTCGAAGCCGCTTACAGTCCCGGTTCAGACGTCGTATAAGGCTTTCCGAAACGAACGAAGGTGCGCTTGCCAGTCACTGGAAACATTGGACACGGAACCTTAGCCGGCCGAGCCTTTATCACTAACACACGTCCTAGGTGGAATGAATGGTTAACCTTACCGATACCCTACAAATCCCTTCCTTTGAACTCGTATCTTGCGATTACCATATGGGACCTGTCGCCAACCGGGGGTAAAGAAGCCCAGGGCCATGCCATCCCATTCGGAGGAACAACACTCCCTCTCTTCGACAAAGATAATCAGTTGCAGAAGGGCAGACAGAAATGCCTAGTCCACAGGAATAGGCAAGCCGATGGGAATGATAACACAACCACTCCGTCCACTATCTCTAAGGGAAGGGCCGGTTCCAAGAAGGGTGATGCGACGCTAGAGGATAAGGAAGCCGAGGAACTGGAAAGGCTGGACAGGCTATTCAAGAAACACGAGATGAATGAAATACCCAGGGTTGAATGGCTAGATCAACTCGTATACCGAAATACTGAAAAGAGGGGGTTGAAAGCAGCGAGAAACTTGATCAAGTCCTCTCAGCGCCCCGCGGGCCACGGCCATGAAGGAACCGAAAATGGGCGACAAGAAGGGGTAGCAGACGGAGACGATGGCGGGCTCCCGGAGCCTGCGGTATCGAGATTCATATTGAACGTTGAACTTCCCCGCTTCGACTTTCCCGTTGTTTTCGCAGATCACGAGTACCCGGCTCCGCCCATATCATCCTTACAACAGCTTTCTGCTTCACAATCGAATATCACTCTGAAACCTCCCCCGGAGGTATCCTATGGTCCTGGTATCAGAGGCCCTGGCGACACCGGCAAGGACGATGGTTATCGTTACGTCAGGTTATATGACCCCGAAGTTGGCGCGAAAGACAATCCTGCAGAAAGCAAGCATAGACGCCTCGTCAGAAGTCAACATCGCCATGGAATCCTTGATAAGGATCTCCGGCCTAACGCTAAAGTCCGCGATGAGCTAAACCAGATTATGTCTTACTCGCCAACTCACACTTTGCTGCCTGAAGAGAAAGATCTCGTGTGGAAGTTTCGATATCATCTAACCAAGGATAAGCGCGCCCTGACAAAGTTTGTAAAGTCCGTCAATTGGCAAGATCAGAGCGAATCGAAGCAGGCCATTCAGGCGCTCGGGAAATGGACAGAGATTGATGTGGATGATGCCCTGGAGCTCCTCGGTCCAACCTTTGATAACCCCGCCGTAAGAGCGTATGCTGTTGAGAGGCTGAGAAAGGCAGATGATCACGAGCTGCTTCTCTATCTACTCCAGCTCGTCCAGGCCCTCAAATTCGAACACATATCAACAGACTCGGGTCAGCCCACCGTACAGACATCCTCCTTGGCGAACTTTCTCATTTCGAGGGCTGTTGAGAATTTCATTCTTGGGAACTATTTCTTCTGGTACCTCGGCGTCGAATACGATGATAGAAGCGAAGATCAGGTCGAGGAAGTGAGCAAGATGTACGCAAAGGTACAGTACAACTTCATGCAAGAGCTGGAGAAACGTCCCGGTGGAACGGAGACAAGGACCACTCTGAAAAGACAGGCAGAGCTTGTGACGGTCTTATCGAAGATTTCGGCCGAAATCCAAGCTTCAAATTTGACGATATCGAAGAAGGTCGAGAAGGTCAAATCCTTTCTCGCGGATCCGAAGAACGAAATCTTGTCAATCGACCCACCAATCCCGTTACCGCTAGACCCGTCAGTGATGATCACTGGGGTCGTTCCAGAAGAAACACGAGTCTTCAAATCATCTCTGTCGCCCATTATGGTGACATTTAAGACAATATCCGGAAGCAAGTACCCCATCATTTTCAAGACGGGAGACGATCTGCGTCAGGATCAACTTGTGATCCAGATCATCACGCTCATGGATCAATTGCTCCAGAAGGAGAACCTAGATCTCAAGCTCTCACCTTACAAGATTCTCGCGACCAGTACAACAGCGGGAGCATCACAATTCGTCCCCTCGCAGACATTTGCGGCTATCTCGTCGAAATACAGGAACAACCCAGCCCTGGCCTACCTAAGGCAGCACAATCCCGATGACCGTGCATACCTTGGTGTGCGCAAGGAAACGCTTGACACATACGTTAAGTCTTGTGCGGGATACTGCGTCATCACATACATCCTCGGCGTCGGAGACCGTCATCTCGACAACCTGCTCCTCGCCCCCGACGGCCATTTCTTCCACGCCGACTTCGGGTTCATCCTTGGGCGCGATCCGAAGCCCTTCGCGCCGGCGGTAAAGCTCAGCAAGGAGATGGTGGACGCGATGGGCGGCTCGAACCCGCCGAGCGAGGCGTATCTGCAGTTCAAGCAGTACTGCTTCCTGGCCTTCACGGCGCTGCGCAAGTCGTCGAACCTGATCCTCAACCTGTTCAGCCTCATGGTGCACGCCAACATCCCGGACATCAAGGCCGAGCCCGACAAGGCCGTCTTCAAGGTCAAGGAACGCTTCCACCTCGACCTCAGCGAGGAGGACGCCATCCGACATCTCGACGGCATCTTGGAAGACAGCCTCAGCGGAATCATCCCCGTCGTCATCGACCGGTTGCATGATTTTGTGCAGGCTTGGAGGAACTAGGTTAGAGTGTGCTGACGATTGTTTATGGAGTTTTTCATGAGCGGTTGGTAATTATAGCTACAGCAGCGTATAGAGACATGCCCAGAGCATCAATGGTTGAACGATACCATATTTGAACACTAGACCAGTGATGAATCACGTCTAGACACCAGTCCCAGCAATACCCATGGTCTTAAAGGCCCATCTATGCCGCGTCTAAAATCTATAAATCACGTAAGGTCAAATAAACTAGAGGGTTAAAGCGGCGGCGGCTATACTTGGTGTACAATAAGTCACAGGGTCATCATGCAAGAATTACCTGTAAACCAAATGTATTACTCTCCTCCATTCTCACAACAGTGGTTGCTGAAAAGGTCAGTCCAAACATATGGGGCCGTGGTCGTGGCCGTCGCTTGGGTCCCGGTGCCGTTGCCAGCTTCCCGGATCGACTTCACATCGACCGAAAAGGGCTTCTGTAGTAAGGCTTCCCTCCGAGTGTCAAATGCCAGCCCTGGCGTGATGAAAGATCCAGGTAAGTCTAAAACGGCTCGTTCTCTTCCAATCTTTGTCTCCGTAGACTTCGAGACCGGCAAGAAAGAGTTTTGCACTGGGAATGGTGAAACAAGGCAGGCTGTTTAAACTGCTCCTGTTTATTTTTGGCCATGAGTGGACAGTGTGGCAATGGCAGGTTACTGAAAAAGACAGGGAATGCGCAGTTACGAGCGCGCGTGCGTTTGAGACTTACTGATTGCTGTTATTATGTCTCGGGGGTTAAGGGAAGAGCCGGGTCATGCTGCATCATTGTAAATGAATATGCATCGATCGTTATTTTGTTGGCTGCTCGCTGAGCCACTAACCGTTTGTACCGGCCCCGGGTCCGTTGTGTTCTGACCACAGCCTGGGCCGTTCCTGGACGAGGTAGCAGTCGGAAATACCATCAGATCATTGCCAAAGTGACGGGCATGCCAAGGTGCTTAAGTACCTACCTAATATGCAACAGTCACTAGAAAAGAAATGCCGGTCAATAGCGTGATGTATTTAATATACCCCCGTTATACTTAATCGAACTGTTTGCGCCCATCGTATTATGCATCGTGAGAATATAATCCCAACCCCTTAAAGCTCGTCCATCATCGTTCTCACACTCACACTGTCGTGTAAGACACAGTTAAGGTGTTAGGGGTTCCGATCGCAATGCCGATCGCAATCCGGACGGAACTGTGCAGTGACCTAGAACTCCGTAGAAGAATTTCCATAACTACCTACATAGCCCGTGATCGTGTCGTTGGTGGTGACCATATATATAGGTACCAGCAACTACTGTCTCGTCTTGTGGCATGTTACCAAATCCGCGTGGGTTGCGACGGCAATGCAGGTGAGAGCTTAATCTGACGGACCACCTTGTAGGTCTAACCCGACTTCTCCCACTAGCTCTGGTGGAACGGCCCGAAAGGATACAATTATCGCCGACGCCAGGTGAAGTCTTCTTCCTTCAAGGTTCTATGGGCTTTATAACAGCCTGTGATTATCTGCTCTAGGCGTACATGCAAATGGCGATTAGGAGGCTGGCACACTTAGAAGTACCAACATCATGCGTAGGTAAACAGAAAGTTGTTCCTGGAGAAGAGCAATGGCGGCTCTGGACCCCGATATGCTGCTGGCGGGGTTTCTATACTTACCTAAAAATACGAACTTCCGAATCGGGGCATCTCCAACTCCACCTTGGGTGCTTTCTCCAATCATTCGTGAACTTTCGATCGTTCTTCAGGGTCCTGCATCGACTCTATCGTAGAGGAATAGAGCGACTTCACCACCCTGCTATCGTACTCATCCCATTATGCCCACAGGCTCATGACGTATAGAATCCATTCTAGGGCGGCACCGCTAGTCAATACAAGCCAGACTTCCTTTTGACACGGAAGTAGAATCAGCATCTTGTGTTTACTTCGCACAGCTAACGTTTCCGCTGCTGAATTGGACCCTTTGACGTTGAAGGCCTTTCGTTTCGTTTCAAATGTTAGCCCAAGACGATCTATACCGCTTCGGTTATAAACGTGTTCGCATCACTGGGGGGTAGTACCGCCCCAGAGTGAGCCCAGCCATCTTTTGGAACCCCTGCCCTTGCGTTGGACTTGGGCTCGCCCTCTCCACCAACCCAAGCCAAGCAAAGCAAGAACAGAGTCGACGCGCCACCTTTTCCCGTCTTCTCCCTCTCCAAGCTGCCCGTTGCCTTTTCCGTGCTCCTAATCACTAGCTGCTTTCAGTTGTTTGCTGAAACTGCTGCTGCACTTCCAGATTATTAGCTCTAATAGCATCGGATACCTACTGTTGCTGACTTGTGAGGGGTTGTTTGGCCTTCGTTACATTTGTTCAGCCAAGACCACAGAGACTGCCGCCCAACCCGGAGTTCCTCATTCGCTATTCGCTGCAGCATGTCAAAAGGGGGAATCGTCTTCTAGCGCGAAATCATCTCTTTGGCCTCCCAAAGTGACAATCCTAAGTCCAGGCCAGTTTCTTTGGGTCAGCTTTCTCGCCCTACTAGGCTCTGCCCCGGATCAGTCCGTGTTGTCCTTCATTTTAGACGACCTGGAACTTACTTGGCTCGAGTCCGATTGATAACTTCTATTCACACTGCGGCCCCCTCAAGGCATACACACACATATCGCCCCATCGCGCAATCTAAAGTCCGCTTTGGTCCACCTGACGTATCCTCCAAAGCCACTGCTCAACGTCAACCGCCAATATGCCAAAACCGAATAGCTCGAATGCCGGTGGCGAGGCCGCCAAATCCTCATTCACGAAGCGCTTTGAACTACCTGCCCTGGACTTTAAGTTCGGTTCTCTTACCGAGGGCACGAACATCCCACCGCCGTTACCGTCGCCAGTGGATAAAGCCCCGACACCACCGATAACGCCGGTACAGGCGCAGAAGCCAGCGGTACAGGAGGAGAAGACCGCGAAGACCAACGGTCACGTCAATGGTAGTGAGAGATCCCCCAAGCCCGAGATTACCACACCGCCCTTAATCCACGCTGGCGTAAAACGCCCCGCGGAGGATGGCCCGGCATCGCCTACAGGATCGAGTCGAGGCAGTATCCGACGTCTGCTGAGTATCTCATTATTGAACAAGACTTACGATGAACAAGCAACCCCTCCTTCTTCCCATGAACAGAGCGGATCAAGGCCCCCGAGCCGGACGGCGAGTACCATGACCGAGGAGAAAAGGTCGAGGCGCACGAGCGGATGGTTCCGCCGTTTACGGAGTCACGATCATTCAGGTCTAGGCGCGAGTCATAGTAACGAAAACAAGAGAATGAGCCAGCAATTCATACAAACCACACCATCGAAGCCGACCGGCCCACCTCCGCCGATGATCCCGGAACTCAGCGCACTCGGAACCAAGGTCGACACTAGTATCGGCGACGACATATTTAAGGGAATCAAGTGACCTCAGATTGAAAAAAGAAAAAACGAATTCGAGAATCTCGGATCTGGACCGAGGATATAGTCTCCCCGCACATAATATTACGGTTCGGTCCGGAGACTTTGGATACCGTATCGGGGAAATACTCCACTATTGCATAAGACAGCACGCTCGTATTTCGCCATCAGTGTTCATTATTTTTGTCATTTATTTTCCTTTCTTCCGCATCGAGATAAGGCAACGAGAGAGCTTTTTGGAGATGGCCGCAGATTGGGAGATCTTAGATACCCAGCTCTTTCATGAGCTCATTCACCGACATACTTGGTCGACTTTCCTTCCTTCATACTTCATCTTCACGTCACTAATCCCCACAGAACCGACCACACAATTCCTATTCTACGCGCGCGTGTGTTTATACAGCGAAAAAATGTCAGTCTGAAGACAGCTATTTCATGTGCGGCTATGCATCTCAGTCCCGTGTGTACACATCTTCTTTTGGGGGGGTCGAAGGAGAAGATCGAAGAAGCCTTGCATGCTTGAGTCCGGGGCTGTTTGTTTGGTCTGCAAATATCGGATTTTTTTCGTTGGAAAGGGGAGAAACAAGAGAGGGGACGCGCTCTTAATCGCATTCAGATTGGGGGGAATTCATCAAGGGGGAAAGAGAAGAGAGAAGCAATCACCACCACTAGTCACCAATATCTGCTGATACGTTGCTTACGGGATACGAGAGCACAAGACCCTTTACGTCGCTTCTCTGCTTGAATGATACTTACATTATGTTTCTGTGGATTTTGACTGGCCGGCCCTGAGTGCAAAGGCATCTTGATCTCCTCTGTTTCGCACCAGTTCTGGAAGCGATCTTGGCATGCTTCTTTCGAATCGCTCCAGCTCGGGCAGCTCTTTTCGATATGGGTGTTTACCGATTTCCCACGTCTTGTTCGCCATCCCCGGTATTACTCAATACCCGGTGACAGATGGGCCATACGGACTTTGAAGCGAGGCCTTTTCCCTTTTGGTATCTACCAGCTATCCCCCCATCTGTCCTCGCGCTCCATGGATGACACAAATTTTATTCCCGAAAGTCACCCATCCATTGTGTTGAGTTCTAACCTCAGCCAATCGTAAATCTTCCGGTAGTGGGCTTGCATTAGGTCGACATGTCTGCGTCCACCACGCAGATCACGCATACATAGCACCACGCGGCCGGCGGAGCGTCCGGTCGTTTGATTTGCCGAAAGCCCGGTCAGGGGGAGAAGCGGAGACCCCGGTGGAATAGTGGACACGGCCTAAGCCATAACGTCATAGTTTAGTAGCTTGCCGGGTGCGGGCATGAATTGACGGGATAGAAAGCTCGAGCTATTGAGGAAGCTCCGTCCGACTGGCAAAAGGCTCCCAAGTTAAACCGCACCACACGTACTACTCCCTACCCTCCGAGTCCGAAGTTACTCCGCAGATCGCACAAACGCACTCGGGATCGTATAAACGCATCAGTCGAATGGTAATACGACAATTGAGTGAGCGATAAAATACAAACCCCCCCGACCATGCTCGCAGCACGGCCGTTCAGGTCCCATGGAGCTACCGCGACTTCGCTACCGAAGAGATCCGCTCTCCGACCGATTACGCCGCAATGCCTGGCAATGGCGGCCGGTGCCGGCGCGAGGGTCTCGACCCCGCTGACGGCCGTCCGCCACAAGTCCGGGCCGTACGGGTACACGCAGGCCAAGTCGCTGGTGTTCAGTAAGTTCGGCGAGCCGAGCGATGTCCTCAAGTAAGTGCGTCTGTCTTGTCTATCTGGTCTGTCTGTGTCTACATATCGATCTATCCATCACCGCATTCGCCTACTTGCTGCAAACGAGACATGGTAGCGTAGAATATAGCATATACAACACACACATACCCACCTAAGAAACCTGCCAGGTAGCTAGCTAACGAGCCCGCGCCGGCACAGACTCCACACGCACTCGATCTCGCCGACGCTCCCCTCGTCCTCGGTCCTCCTGCGCACCCTCGCCGCTCCCATAAACCCGGCGGACGTCAACACGATCCAGGGGACGTACGGCGTGAAGCCGTCCTTCAGCCCGCTAATCGGGACGACCGAGCCGTCGGCGATCCCCGGCAACGAGGGCGCGTTCGAGGTGCTGCAGTCGTCCTCGCCCGCCTTCCAGAAGGGCGACTGGGCGATCCCCGCGAAGACCGGGTTCGGCACCTGGCGCACGCACGCCGTGGCGGCCGCGGACGAGCTGATCCGCGTCGAGCGCGAGGGCATCAACCGGCTGCAGGCCGCCACCGTGTCCGTCAACCCGTGCTCGGCCTACCGCATGCTGCGCGACTACGTGACCGAGCCCACGCCGCTGAGGGAGGGCGACTGGTTCATCCAGAACGGCGCCAACAGCGGCGTCGGGCGCGCCGCCATCCAGCTGGGCCGCCTCTGGGGCCTGCGCAGCATCAACGTGGTGCGCGCGCGGCCCACGCCCCAGGAGACGGACGCGCTGCGCGACGAGCTGCGCGCGCTCGGCGCTACGCACGTCGTCACGGAAGACGAGCTGCTGGCGCGGGACTTCGGCGAGAGGGTCGGGGAGTGGGCGTCGGGCGCGGGCAGCCCGGGGATAAGGCTGGGCCTCAACTGCGTGGGCGGCAAGAGCGCGCAGGCGCTGGCCAGGGCGCTGGGCCGCGGCGGCACGCTGGTGACGTACGGCGGCATGGCGCGGCAGCCTGTGGCGCTCCCCACCGGGCTCCTCATCTTCAAGGACGTGCGGTTCCGCGGCTTCTGGCTCAGCCGCTGGGCCGACGCCGACCCGGCCGCCAGGGCCCGCACCGTCGCCGAGATCCTGGACCTGGCCAGGCAGGGCCGCCTCAGGGACGTCCCCGTCGTCGAGGTCCCCTGGGACTGGGACACCGACGAGCAGGCGCTCAAGGCCGCCGTGCAGGGGTCCCTCGAGGGCTTCAGGGCCGGGAAGGGCGTCTTCGTGTTCGGCGACACGTGAGCCAGGCGGACATATCAGGGAAAAACACACAGAATGAGGGGGGAATTGCCGCTCGACTGAGAGCTTGGACCGAGTGACTTCGGGTATTGTATATAGGGGAGAGGACGAATGACAAAGTTGGCAGACCATCAGACCGGGGGCAGCAGCCATTATTGGGGAGTTAGGACTCTGAAGGAAACTGAGATCTGTGTATAGTCACGCAACTCCTAATATGCCCTGTCAAACTTTATGGTGTATATCTGGTATGCTTGTAGTAAAACTGCTATGCTGGTGAATTGGAAAAACATTGAATAATTCCCTTCGCTTTCAATAGTTGATACTGGGATATTTGCCCGTTTATGCACCTCTCACCCGGGGGTGATAATGCAGCGCCAATGAGAGACAAAATATGAGATTCCAACAGCCCATTCCCTCAGAGAGTGAACTTCAGCCTCGATTACCTAGGCATGAGTCATCGCTGAACCAGGGGCGGTATTTCCCATTCTTCTGGCATTATCTAACACCTCTGCTAGCCGCCCCATCCTCTCTAATCCTCTGCCTCTCTATCCGCTTCTTGAATCCCGCCGCTTCTTCTCGGGCTGCTGTACAGACCTGGCATGGTCGAATTGCGGACCGCTTACCTATTACGTCGGGATAGCATACTCTTTGGTCCACGCCCTCGCCGTGGCGATGGCCTTGTTCTCGTCCTCCTTCCAGGCCTTCGCCACATCAGCCGCGAGGGGGTCGTCAGGGTTGGGAGCACCGAGGAGGGCCTGGATAGACAGGAGGATGGTGCGGATCTGGAGGGCCGGCGACCAGTTATCTGCAGACGTATCGGATTAGTTAATCCGGCCACGGGACCTCTAGCAAACGTCATCTTACTTTTGAGCACATCCAAGCAGATTCGGCCCAGTCGGTCGACATTGGGATGATAGATCTTAGTGAGGAAGCGGATCTTCGGCGGCACCATGGGATAATCCTCTGTTAGAAATAGCTCGAGCTTGAATTTGGCCCCTGCGGACCTGATCAGCGCGTGATCCGGATTGTTTCGGTGCGGCGTAGGACGTACCCTCGTACGGTGATCCTTGCGGACCGTGGATCTCGACGTCGAAATATCTGAGGTTGTCCTCATGGGGAACGGCACTGATACCCGGGACACTGCGGATGTTAGATAATTCACCTCAGACAAGATGGGACGAGGAAATGACGGCGATGGACTTACGGCTCGGTCATTAGCCGCTCCGTCTCCTTGACAATCCGTTTCGGCAACGCCATCTTTTACAACGTAGTCCAGGTGACAAAGCCTAGTATGGGATGTTCTGGTTGCGGAGGACCAGAGTCTTCAGACCGGAAATCCCTCTCGTGGGGGAATTCACAGAGGTCGTTTGCAAGGTTGCGTTTATCAGAGCCGGCCGCCTGAATCTGTTATCAGGAGAGGTAGAGACAGTGAACTATCCGCAGCGAGGCACAAAGGTTAGCGGAGAATAAATGGCAGGCAAGACCTCAGGTACGGACAGGTTCTGTCCACTTCTACATAGAAGAGAGGCCGGGGTCTGTGATAGGAAATCGGCGATAAGCAATCAATGCTAGGTAGTGATGACTTAGGTAAGACGTAGCAGCTGGGGAATAGGTGGACGCGGGGGGGTCTTTGCTGTGCCCGTGTCGTAGGGTCTAACGTTAAATTGATGCAACACTGCACTGCCCCTCCAAGATCAGGTGGAGATAGAGCTGGGATATCCAAGTGGACAACCGCCAGTGAGGACGTCATTTGCATGGATGGATGGCGCCCAGCGCCGTCTAAGTATTTCCGAGCCGATGATTCAGCAGGGTCCGCGGGCCCCAGGGGTGTCCACAAATATGAGCCCAGGGCGCTCGAGCCACATCAGATACCTAGGTAGTTGACCTTTAGCGTACTTATTAGCGCCTTTAGCGCCATATGGATATGGCGTCTCGGCGTCTGTATGTATCTGACTTCAGCTCCCCCTGCATGAAGTCTACAAATGGTTCATGATAGCTTCATCTCTCATCCCCATCACAGGTTGGCTGCAACCATGGGCCTGCTCCAATGAAAAAGCGCGGCTGCGTGAAATTTGAATCGGCGACTCAAGCAGCAGCACATGAGTGGTCAGATGGACCCTGCCGAGAATTAGTGATATGTCTAGCATGGGGACGTGATGAGAGGCTTGCCATCCACCCAATGCCGCCAAAATCATCCTTAGCTCCTGGTCACCTGAACTGGGTGCAAAAGAGCCACCATGCCTTCCATATTAAATCACGCTTTTGACGTGTCAAAGAAAGGGAAGGTGCTTAAGTCGGCTTACGACAGCGAGACTTTTGATGTTGACGGAACAATACATGTGGCCGGCCTTGTTGGTTCGGCCACCATATCGCCATCTGGTCGCGACATTGCTCTTGCTTCGTGAGTCACTCTATTCTCCGCGAGTTCATAACGACTTTGCTAACGCTATCTGCGAAGACCGGAAGGTCTTTCCATCATCGACCTTGATTCCCCGTATAGTCCACCAAGAAAGCTCAGCAGCCATGGTTCGCCTTGGCTGGTGGTCGACGTTCAGTGGTCGCCTTTCGCGGCCCGCGACTACTGGGTGGCATCTACGGCAAACCATCGATGTCTCGTATGGAATCTCAATCTGAGGGAAGACTCGGCTACGGGAGCCATCGAGCATTCTCTCCAGGGCCACAGCAGAGCCATCACGGACATCAACTTCTCTGCGCATCATCCCGATTTCCTCGCTACGTGCGCGGTGGACGGTTATGTGCATTCTTGGGATCTCCGAAAGCCGAGACAGCCTGTCCTGACCTTCTGCGACTGGCTGGCCGGAGCAACCCAGGTCAAGTACAACCGCCAGGATAATCACATCCTCGCATCGTCTCACGACAGGTGGTTACATATCTGGGATGAAAGGAAGCCGTCAACCCCTCTGAAGTCGATTAGTGCGCACACGTCGAAGATCTATGGGCTCGACTGGAATCGCACTAGCCCAACTGGCATTGCCACGTGTTCCCTCGACAAGAGCATCAGGCTGTGGGACTACGAGGCTTCCGACAAACCAGAGAGAATAATTCAGACCAGCTTTCCCGTATGGCGCGCTCGTTATACTCCCTTCGGATGGGGTTTACTTGCCATGCCACAGAACGATCCGGGTAACCTCTACTTGTATGACAGGCGGCTTGATGAAGCTGAACCCCGAAATGGCCCCGTTGAACCTGTAAAGATGTTCCCTGGCCCTGCGAACTGTAAGGCCAAGGAGTTCCTCTGGCGTAGCCGCGGTGGGATAACCGACGAAGGAATCGACAACCGAGAATTTCAACTTGTCTCCTGGGGCGAGGACAACGAGCTGCGTCTCCATAGAGTGGATCCGGAGGTTCTCGAATCTGTCGGTCACATCAAAGGAGGCCCGGCCCTGAAGAAATTCAATTTAACCCGAAAAGGCGCTACCTATAAGACCTTCAGGACCGTCGACGACAGTCCGATGGAAAGGAGAACGGCTACCATGAGTGATCCGCGTCCGGGCAGTTGCGGGGGTCAGTATCGTCGAAATGCTTACATCTCAGGGATGCAGACCATGCCATCAAACTATTCTCGCCCCGGCACTGCATCGGCGTGGAGAGGCCTTTCAATGAGAGCGAAATCCAAGACTGGGAAGCCCAGCGATCGCAGTCGCGACCAGCTCGGCTGGATGAAAGGCATTACGATGAGCAAAAAGAGGATATCACGTGAACTCGACTCGCCCCAGAGAAAAGAATCTAAAGACTCGGCTATGTTGGGCCCCGGGTTTCACGACAACCACTGGGGGGACCCGGAGACGGTGCAAGAAGAGATCCTTCGCGTCAGCCAGCAGCTGCCTAAGGTGCACTGGGAAAATGTGGATATGGACAAGCTGACCTTAAAGGCTTCTCTGGAGGGCCCATGGGGTGCAGATAACAATACCATCTATATAACAGTCCACGTGGACATCCCTCACAACTATCCGAAGTCGAGGCCCCCAAGATTCCTAATCGAAAAGACCGCCTTAATGTCGGAGCAGACACATAGGAAACTTGATCGAGATGTTCAACAGCTGGCAAACCAGTTTTCAAAGAGGCGGCAGAACTGCCTCGAAGTCATTTTCAGCTACTTCCTAGGCGAGACTGACCTGTCGAGCAGTGACTCGTTCTTTAAGAACGTGAGAGATCTGGATGACTATCTCGACGGGCTCGCGGATGAGAGCTCAAGCGAGGAGGATGATGATATCCCTGCCGGAGGCTCAGCCTCCATGTCTCAAGAACTGACCGCTAGTATGGAGCTCGATGCGACCCTCGCACCTGGCAACCGAGCTGCCATACCACCGGACCCGTGTCGGTGCGGAGCGCGATTCTCGAACGACGGCAGACTAGTCTGCTTCTTCCCCAGCCAAGAGGCGAAGATTCAACTATTCAGTCACTCGGATGCTTACAAGGAGCGGCCGAAGGACGAACCTACCTTTGCAGGCTTTGGTAGACTCCAGCCGGACCCTACGCCACCGAGGCGAAGATACGTCCAAGATGAGACTTCTGCAACCGAGGACCAGTCAGACTCTGACGAGTCCAGCAGCTCGTCCACGAGTTCCAGTGACTCCGAGACCACTTACATGCACAAAATCAACATGTGGTATCTCCCCGGACGGCGCCTCAGAAAGACGTTTAGCGGCACTCTTTCCCTGCACTCAAGCGGCGGAGGTACCGGAATCGGCACCGGAACCGGAACAGGTACTAGTAGAAGACGCCCCGCAAAGCCTAAGTACATCCTATCCATACACAACTTTTCCCGTGAGCTACCTTCCCAGCGAGGATTTGCCCAAGAGTACTGCATCTTCGGCGATGGTGCCGAAGTCTGCGAGCACAATGCAAAGGTTGCCGAGAAACATGGCCGCTCGGATCTTGTGGACGTCTGGAGATATGCTGCCCTAGTCCTCCGGAAAGACATCCCGCTCGAGCTCTTAGACCATAGACACCACGATACGTCAATCTTGGTCATCGCCAAAGACGCCGTGGCACGGACCAAAGAGGAACGGATGGCCACAAGCAATGCGGGCGGCAATGTCCTTACAGGTCGCGTGAAATGGGGTGAACATCCCCTCGCGAAAGAACTGGTACGCGAACTTTTCGACTACTTCGAACACATAGCCGATATACAGATGCTCGCCATGCTTTCGTGCATATTCAGCGAGTCAATCACTGGAGACGGCGCGACTGCTTTTGCGGAGTCGCACCTCTCGCAGACTGAGACGCCACTAGCCGTGAAGGCGCCTGCGTTCTCGTTGGACTATTTCCCCACCGATGCATCGTTATGGCATTCTAACTCTAGACCCCATTATAACTCGGCAGTCTCAACCCCCAAGACCGCACATACTCCTCTCCATACCTCGGGATCTTACGGATCCGACGGAGGAGCGTGGGAAGGTGATCCCGGTTCGAACTCTTATTCATGCGGTGAGACTCCACCAAGCAGGACTCCTCGCGATCTTCTCTCGGATGGCGATCCTACTCAGAGTCTATCCACATCCCCGAACAACAGATTGTTGCACCGCGCTAGCAACGCCCTATCCTCAGCTTCGGGCTTTGCGGCCAGCTTCCCCAGGGCTTTCGCGAACGTGGCATCCACATCACCTCCGAGCCGCAAGCGACAAAGCCCGGGAGAGAATTTCTTGGCCAACCTTGCCCCATCAAACATAACATGGGGCGGGTCGACCATCTTAGGGCCCACATCCGAACCCTCAGCAACCGCCCGCAATTCTCTCAGCGATGACGAGGCGCGACGAGACAATCCTCTACCACTCGTGTGCTACGGTATATCCACCGAGATGGAAGACCAGTCCATCTTCGACGACGACGGTTGGCTTACTACACCCCTCCTTGAACCCGCTCGCGATGCCGTCTTTGCAAGTTATCGCCACGCATACGCCGAGATGCTACAGATGTGGGGTCAACCCCTCGCTCGGCTTGAGATCCTGAAGTTCAATGTCCTGAAGCAAGATCCGGACGGCACGACTCTGGACCCATTCGGAAGCTGGAGTGCCAGAGGGGACAGTTATCACGACTCATACCATAGCCCTGATAGCGTGAGCCAAGCTTCACAGTCCTACCACGGCGGCGCCCCTAATATCGTCCTCGGCAAGAAAGAGCAGTTGCAGGCAGTGATCAATTCCGGTCGCGGCATCGACGTCAAGGGACTTTGCCGCGTCCATGAGACGCAACTAGAACCGATGCAATCCACGCATCCGAGCGCCAAGGTCGGTGGCGCCGTAGGAACCTGTGAGCGCTGCAAGCGCACCCAAACGCAGCTCATGTGTGTCTACTGCCGCGAACCCATCGACGCGCTATATTGCCCGTGTCTGACCTGTGGCTGCGCCACCCACGAGTCGTGCCTCGCAGAGTGGTACGCGGCAGGCGAGACGGAGTGTCCGGCCGGCGACGAGTGCCTCTGCATAGAGCACGCGAGCCAGGGCGTAGTCGAGACCTACGCAGCCATGATGGGTGCCGTGCGGCAACAGAGCAGGGTCCGCAAGCACTCAGACGAGAAGTCGGAGGCCACCGGAGGCGGCCCAAGCTTCGAGAAGAACGACTGGGAGAAGGTGGCCGGCGGGGCGAACATCCCCTATGCCGACGGTCAGGGGGGGCCCATGGAGCGCTCCCAGTCCCACATGCCGCTGTCCGCTGCCAAGTTCAGCCTCGGCAGCAGGCTGAGGAAGTCCGCCGGCCAGTGGGGGAGCACGACGTCGCTGCGTAAGAAGTCGACGTCGACGAGCTCGGCGCTCGGCAGGGGCGCATGAACGAAGTGTGGAATGTGGAATGTGGGACATGGAACGTGGAACGGAAATTCGTACATGGGTGATGGATTCTGTACGACGATTGGCTGTGCGTCCGGATTTTGAGCTTCGAGCTCGAGATTTTGTGCGGCCTTGACTGACGTTGGATGTGTGACAACGTCGTGTCCGAGAGGCCCGGCCTATTGGTTGTTTGTTTGTCCCAAAAAAAAGGGGGCGCCTGATTGTATTATCAACTAGCAGTATGCTTGCTAGGTATGTATGGATAAATAATTCAGAAAGCGATTTGTTGGTTCGGCGGTCGTCGTCGGATCTGAACGCCACCGCCCTTGCTTGGCTGCATTACACATGCATTACACCATCGGAGCCGGACTTAGTGTTCCTGTGGGAGGCAGATATGTCTACGTACATGACTCGGCGTGGATAGGACAGTGGAATGTTGGCACGACTTAACCGAATCATCCAAGATGCTGCGGAACAGGGGACGCCGGCCGTCCGCCGCATTGGCCATCGAGTTACATTTGCCATACGGAGCTAGGTTTGAGAATATCCGGGCATGGCGGAGTAAGGGAATCATAAGAGCGGAGTAAGGGCATCATAAGAGCAGAGAAAGACGCTCGTGAATATCGTGGAATAAAATTGACCTAGATACCCCGTATTATGTATACCGACCACACCTGAGCCTCTCCCATTCCCCTCCGTACTTTCGCCTGTCCGTATTAATTCCACCGCTAAGAGAACACAAAGAAACCAATTTCAACCGTCTCCGTATCCACGATGCCCGCCTACCCCCGCCACACAAATCGTCGTTCGCTGATCGCCACCTTAAGTTCCTGGCAGAAGAACCACAATACGTCTGGCTAGCCATCATACCAACCACAGCCCCGCGGCTGGGACGTACTCCACCGTGTCTGCACAACGCCACGCACCCAGGACACCAAGCATAGGCGCGCGCAGACATACACACAATGGATAACACGCACCACCGAACATCCGCTCATCCATCCCGCGCCCGGCCGCCGCGGCCGCAGCCCACAGCCTACGCGCGCGGGACGCACTCGCACATCTGCGCGCACCGGCTCGTGGGGTCGTAGTGGCAGTTGCACGTCGGCGACCCGTCGCAGAAGCACAGGGCGCCGCAGAGGGCCTGGAGGCCGCCCCCGTTGCACTCCATGTCCCAGGCCGTGGGGCGCGGGGTCGGCGGCGGCGGGGGGGGCAGGGTCGTGTTGGCTGCCGTCGTGTTGGCCCAGAAGCGCGCGGGCGGCGACGCGGCGGCGGCGGTGGCGAGCAGGAGGAGGATGGGGATGGAGGATCGGGGCGTGGACTGGGCCTGGTGGGGGCGGTTAGTATGGGGTAGGAGGTTGGGGGGGGGTTTGGTGCGCGGGTGCGTGGACTCGCCTTCATCGTGGTGAGGTTCAGGGGTGATTGCCGGGTAGGATGAGCGAGCGAGTGCGAGTCTTCTCAGTTGGGTTGACGGGTTCAGTATAGGTATGGATGTGTATAGCGGCTGTGTATATGCAGTATGGGAAATCAGAAATCCACCAGCGATCAACTGTCAGAGTGAAGTCCGTAGGGTGACTTGTATGCTGGGCGGCGGGTTAGGACAGATTTTAATCTAGTATAAACGGGCTTGGTAGGGCCCGCCCTGGCCACGGCACTTACCTCTTATACGCCGTACGTAGAGTCTTTTCCCAGAGGAAGGAAGCTCAAGGACGCCTTCTCTTCGATAAGACCTGGAAGTCTTCGACTAGCCAAAGCATCAAGAGCGGCTCATCGTCAGCCCCGTCCACGGAGACGAAGGCGATTTGGCCTGATTAAGTAACCCGCAATTATTACCCCTTGGATTAAGGACCGCAGATCTATCTACCCATATAGCCACATCACTCGTAACGGCGCTCTTTGTCATTCTGATCACATACACATTCGTCCGTCCGATCTCAAGTGGGTGCGGGTATCCGGTTCGGCAAACAACCACAACCACAACCACAACCAGCATCAGCACGCAAGCAAAGCAAGGCCGTACGTAGCACACGCGCAACACCACCACGCACGGAACCATATACGCGCGCACACTCGGGCATACCGACGTTACATAATCTTGTGAGCATTTTCCCACTCCGGGAAAGGGATGTGTAGGCCCGTTCGACTATCTGGTGCTACCGGTATTTTCCCCAACTTTACCCGGGACACCACGGATACGTCGATCGCGGCAAGACGCCATACCTACGTATGCAGGTACACGAGCGGAGTGGTTCATCTAGTTCATTCCCCGTCCCCCGCCCAGAAGACCGCGACGTGTGTGTGAAGCGATGTAACGCGCGTGGACGGGATCGGCGGCGGCAGTCAGAACTCTACCTAATTCACAGCCGATATGTAGTACTCTGCATACGGCCGATCCTCAGTTTGATTGGACATCCGGATAAGGCAATCGTACGAATCACGAAACGTCATGGCTGCCGGCAGTCGCAAAACGTGGGCAGATGCATGGGTGCAGGCTAAGCAACTGACTGCATATAGGGGCTGGTCTGTCTGCGTTAAACTGGGTGGTGGGTGCGGTTGTCCGACGCTTGATTGCGTTCGAATGTATTCGACCCATTGCAGGCCCTCGTTCATCTGCCGGTGACATGAAATTTCTGGAAACTAATCCCTCACGCTCCCGTACTCGAGCCGCTAATAGGCGTAACCTTGGAAATTGGATGGATACTGACCAGCTTATGCAAAAACTATCCTGCAAGCCATGTATACCTAGGGAGTTAGTAACATAAGCATAGGCAACGTACAGATCAATCTTATTGTGGAAGAGTAGAGGATAGCTAGATCATAAGAGCCATTTCAGCTGCTGTGCTTGCAATGGGTATTAGCGGACATGATCATAAAGACCTTTCAGCGCCTTTGAGACGCCTCGCAGGCTAAATGTATGCGGAAAATTAGGAAGAACCGATAAGGTCCCATCAGCCGAGTGGGATTAGAGCGACAGGGTGGTTTGTCTCGAACTGTGAGTGGACCGGCAGTATACCCCCTGTCGAATCCAGGTATAAATCCAAGTACGTTCCAATGGTGCATCGAACGCCCGGGGACCTGGGCCTGAGACTGGAACCAAAACCTGCATACGGCCACTTGTCCGAGAAAATACACTGAGCCCCTTTGCCAACAGTCCTACAATAAATCAACACACAGTCCTATGGATGCCTCCCGCCAACCTCTTCCCCTCCTCCCAGAGCTCCCTGGACCCCTCGCGCGCCTCATCCTTGAGCTTGCGGGCGGGACCTGACTGGCCCGCGGGGCGCTGGTCCCTGAGGACCTCGAGGTCCTGACGGTCGCTATCCATGAGGCTTTCGGTTACGGAGACGAGGTCGGAGATGAGGCGGTCGAGGAGGTCGAGGCTCATGTTCTCGCGGACGCAGATGCGCAGGATCTCGGTCTTGTCCTCGCCGGGCGGCAGCGCGTAGTTAGGGATGATCCACTGCCGCGCCCGCATGAGCAGCGACACCGACTCCTGCTTGGCGTGCGGGAACTCGCGCCGGAACTCGTCCGAGAACCGGAACGACACGACCGGCAGCCCGGCCACGTAGTCGGCGGAAGTCTCGCCCTCCTCGCCGAGCACCGCCGTCTTCGCCTCCGTCAGTGCGCCGCGCACCGTGGATGCCTTGCGGTGGATGTCCGAGAGACATGTGTACCATTTGGTGGCCTCGAGGCTCTTCGACAGGATGCGCGCGTTGCGGAGACAGTTCTCCATAATTTCTCGGTAGCCCTCGAAGCCGAGGTGGACGAGATTGTAGTACTGAACAATGACATGCGCGCCGGGGCGAGAAAAGTTGAGCGTGAAAGACTTCTCCGTCCCTCCCAGATAGTGGAGCTCGAAAATGAGATGTTGCGGGAGGAAAGCTTCATCCCGCCAGATTATCCAGCCGACACCGGCCGTGACTAGACCGTACTTGTGGCCGGAGGCATTGATCGACTTGACGCGAGGAAGCTCAAAGTTCCTAGAATAGGGGTCAGCACGCGGCTGCTTTACACAAAAAGACGGGAACACTGACCATTTAGGCCCGCCCGCCTGAGCATAAGTGAATGGTGCAACGAAGCCACCTGAAGCGGCATCGACATGGATCGGAACGTCTATTCCTGTTTTCTCTTCGAACTCATCAAGAACCTTAGATATCTCCTCCACGGGTTCATAGTGACCTAGAAGATTCAGTGTTAGCGGTCTTGCCTTTCTCAATTGCTCGATTAACCTTAGCGTGGCATTCTTTGGCAGTCTGATGGATATGCTACAGTTGAATAGCCATCAATGATCTCCAGTGAATATTCATGGCCACATCTACCAGGATAAAAGTGAGCACCAAGTAACTCATAAATTCGCTTACCAGTGTAGGTACTTCCCATAATCACGAACACGCCAATCGTGTTCTCATCAACGTTCTCCCTGACCAGATCCGGGTCGAGGCGATAGTCGCTCTTCTTCGAAACTGGCAAGATGCGGGCCTCGACGTCGAAATAGCGGGCGAACTTGAGGAGCGCCACCTGCGCGTTGGCGCCCATAATGATGTTCGGCTTGAGGGTATCCTTGCCCTGGGCCTGGCGGCGCTCCTGCCATCGACGCTTCATGGCGAGTCCGCCGAGCTGGACGGCCTCGGAGGAGCCTGTCGTGGCGGAGCCGACGGCCTTTTCGCCCTCATTCTGGGAGCCGCCCCAGAGCTTGGCGAGCATGCTGACGCAGCGCTCGTGTATCGACAGCATGGCCGGGTACTCGTCGTTGTCGGCGAGGTTCTTGTTGAGGTTCTCGGCCATGAGGGCTCCGGCCGTCGGCTCCAGGTACGTGCCCACGAAGCTGGCGAGGTTCAGGTTCGGCCTGCCGTCGAGGTCCAGCTCGTCGCGGATCACCTGGTACACGGCGTCCGCGGGGGACCCCTCCCGCGGCATCTGGTACTTGGGCACGTCCAGCTTGCTGGCGTACTTGGTCGAGTAGGGCGTCAGGTGAGAAGTCGTCATCTTCTCGCGGAGGCGCTGCCCGCCCTCGGTGAGGTGGGCATCGTGGAGACGTTCCACTAGCTCCTCCGGATTGATCTAGGACTGAGGTCAGCGAGACGTGGTAGAAGTCATCTAAGTGGAGTGTGTGATCTTACATGGCGGGCCAACGACATGATTGATCTTTGTCGTATTAGGGTTGCCCAAAGAGGGGACGATGTAAGTCTGGTCGATTAAGCTTGAGCACCAGGTGAAGACAAAAGCAGTAACATGCTCAATCTGTCTTTTGGAAGAGATAGCTGGGGAACGCGGTTTTATATGTAAATAGGTATGTAAGTATGTAGTTCTAACCAGCAGGAATCAGGCTTTGAAGCACCGTTCTCTATACCTAACGCTAATATGGCATGTTGACCTATTGAATGAAGTAGTTCGTACCGACTGACGGCGAATCACACAGTGGAGTGATGACGTCATTATTCACCATGATCCACGACAGCTGCTCTAGGACTATGAATTATGTGTCCCAAAACTTGTTAAGGTGCCGTTCTCTTCACGATTTTAAGTAAATGATCCCATGGTGTGTACGGGGGGTTTCTTGACTGGGGTGGCAGGACAGGATCACTGACAATATAAGCTTTGGCCCCACATTTATGGATAGGACTAAGCCCCCCTTTTTGAATCTTAGCCGAAACCTGGGCCAATGCACTATAGAGTTAATAAGGTCCACGATACCATCTGGAACAGTAGGTTAACACTCCAATTCCCCAGGTCAAGATATATGTCTTTGGGCGGTGCTGATAATCAAATCACTAGACGTAGAGCATGGCTGGCCCCCAAGGGAGGAGCCCGGATATCATTATTTCTCATCTCGAGTGCAGTAAACACTACACCACCAAACATATCCCCACGAGAACACGGAAAGAAAGCTGTTAGCCGTTGACCATCCATCATGCACCATAGCGCGGTAGCCCAACGACAGCAGCAACAACAAGCCCTAATCCTTCTAGCATAACAGCTACTAAATCCACCGCCCCTTAACCCACGTCGGCAGGTATAAGCCCATCCAAAAACCGTGGAGTTCGCTTGTCCTGCCCTTGTCCTCACAAGAACACGCTCCCGTCCTCACTGCTCGCCATCCTCCTCCGCCTACTGCTGAGAAATGTGTCGACCATTCTTTTGTCTCCTGTCTCGCGGGGATCCCTACCCGGCTCGGGGCTAATGATGTCCGAACCCCCTTCACCGTACAGATCCCCGCCAGTTCCCGTTCGCGGACTCACATTTTCGCTTTTTATGGGGGTTACGAGGATCGCCTTCCGCCTAGTGATCGCCGCGTTGCCCAACATTCCGAATTGCTTATCGACGGCGGCGGCAATACCAGGGCTTGGCGTTGTGCCGGATTGATTCATAGCACGCGGTTGCCTTCTAGGGAGTCTCGAGATAAATCTACCGGATTCCCGGACTTGACTGCCGCCCAGAGGATTGAGAGACTGCACATGTGCTAGAGACTTGTGAGGTTTAGGGTCCGCCGGCGCGGACATAGAGGGCCCCATTGGAGCTTGGAATTGCCCAGAACCCGACTCAACGCTTACCAGAGAAGGCGTAATTCGCAATCCGCTCCTGGGAGGGATAGGAGGTGGCTGGGGTGCCTTATTTTCTTTGTCGGAAGAGGAAGGCTCAACCTTGACCTTAGTCATGGGATGTGGCAGATAGGTCGATCTCTTAGAACCGCGTCCAGTTGACGCCACCATGGTATCTGGTCTTGTTGGTTGGTAAACGTCCAGCTGTCCATTCCCGTCCTCATCCTCAATCTCGTCTGTAATCTGAGTCCGTTCGCGGATGTGACGCGATGGCAGAGGCATCGATGGCAATTTATAGTGAAGCCCTTTACGTTCGCATCGCTCAGGAGGTCCCTCAAGCTTAGACGCATTAGCGGACAACCAAGTCTTCCATTCCGCCGAACTTGTAGAGGATACAACGTGATTCTTTGGCGGACTAGGCGGAGCCGGCCGATATACAGGGGGGTCGACGAATACGGCTGCCTCTCCGTCCGTCTTAGGTGGGAAACCCCCACCGGTAGATATGCTGTTACAAGACGAGTTCTTGGGCTCCTCTGAAGTGCAAGAGTAGATGCTCTTAGCGTATTGCATCTTCTTATCTACTTCGGAGTCACAGGTGCTGGGGCATCTCATGGGCAGATTAGTGAGGGACTGCATCGAAGGGTTGAACTCGGGCGATTTTGGCTGTGATGGATCGGCCGCTGCTTTCATTGACTCTTGAAGCGCTCGCCTGTATGGACTCGTCGTTCGAAATAGATGACAGGCTGGACTGCCGAAGAGGGTTGATTTACGCCCCGACAAGTCTTGTACAAGGTGCTTCCCTCCTGTGTCAGGGCCAGCGAGCAGCCGATCGTACTTATGTTCGGTCCCGTGTGCCATGTCTGTTGAAGTGGTTGAAGTGGAAGGTGGCACTGCTTCGTTCTCTTGCGTGTTTCCCGTTCCATGGCAGGTTCGGCCCGGCTCGTCTCGAGTCTTAGGTACGGAAGTGGTTATCACAGCCTCAGCTGTTCTCACAGATTCACAGTCCGAGTCACTAGCGACGACTTGGCGAATCGTCGTAGGTGTCTCGAGCTCCCGACCCTCATGATTATAAGAGCTGCCTCTAGGTTGGACAGTCCGTGTTCTTCTGAAGTCTTCAATACTTCGCTTCCTTTGCAAGTCACTGTTCTGGGGTTGTTTCTGCTTTCCATTGACTCTCTTCATCAGCGCCGAGTATATCCTTTGGCCATTCATAGTGGTCACCGGTTTCGGCATTGGTTGTTGCAGTGGAATAACACTAATAGTTGGTTGTATGGAATGGTCGAGAGCCGGAGCTCGCCTTGCCGAAGATGAACTAACATGTGTCCCGTTCTCCTTGATGACGGATAATCGCTGACGTTCCCAGTCTCTTTTAAGACTATTCGTGCTGGTAACAGCGCTAACGTCAGAATTGCTCCAGCTAGTCGCGCGCGACCTCTCGTCGGAGACCTTCCTTTCGCTCCTCAGGCTTTCAAGGCTCCCCTGACGAGAGCGAAGCTGTTGACAAGATGGTACTCTATGAAGGGATGGTACGCCAGAAGTGACGTGGGATAAAGCGCCTTGATCTGTTGGAGGTTCGGCAAGGAAGGTATCGTCGATTTGGTTGGCGGGGCTTCCAATCTCCGCATTGTGTGTTGTCGACGCCTCGATCTGCTGCGGAGGGAATGTCATGTTGTCGGCATTGTCTCCCTTGTCGAGGTTCAAAAGATTCTTGAGCTTGCGCTTGAGGCCCTGTGATACCTTCCGAGCCCTGTCCCGCAGACCACCATCTTTGGGAGCTTTTAGGCTCGTTGACTGGGGGCCGTTACCTACATCTCTTAGGCTCTTCTTGAAAGCTTTGTCGCCTGTGGGCTTCGATCTACAAGACATTGAGTCCTGGCTGATGGGAAACGCTGCATACTGATCGCGGCGGTTCCTTAGGAAGCTCATAGACTTTGGTGCCTTGAGTCTTGAGGGCGGCTTGTTCTCGTCGGTTAGCGGTGCCATGTTTCCATCGGAGGAAGGAAAGCCGCTAGTCATCGCTGCGAAGTGACGGTCGCTCTGAATTTCCGCTACTGCGCTGGGCTCTGAACTGGTATACATGGACCTCGACTTGCGGATTCGGCGGTAGGAGGACGGGGCTGAAGCGATGTCATCTTCAGGGGTGTAATACTCCTCGCTAGTAATGAGGGCCCTAATATAGTCTCCAGCCGTACCCCTGGCGGCAGAAGCCATCCCAGAAGTAAAGGCACTGCACTTGAATCGTGAATCAACGGTAGTTTCAGTGGTGTGAATGCTACCAGGTCCAATGCTGCGGGTAGGTGTGACATCGTCAGCAGCCGTGCTGGCTTTCGTCATCGGAGGGACCCTAGGCCGAACAAAACGAATGCTCTGCCGGCGTCGAAGCTCTGGCTCCTCATTGATGCACTCGCGAGCAGTATAGCTATTGCTAGAACTAGGTCTACCGTTGCTACGAGGAGACGGCCAGAGGGAAGCATCCATCGTGGATCTGTCCCTGGCCCTTGCGAAGGCTTGCATGGCTGCCGCCTGAGCATCACGTTCGGCCGTCTCCGGAAGGATATATTGCAGGTGGACACTCTTCGCAGACGATATTGACTTTCGGCGGTCGAGGCTCTTCGAGGATCTTGTACTGTTTCGACGCTGCATGGGCGTGCCGAATTCGATGCGACCAGTTCCTTTCATGCTAAATTGATGTTTAGAAGTAGTTCGCCTTGATATGTAGGCGCATAACGTACCACACAGAGGCCGAGAAGGTGACGGGTGCGAAACAAAACTGGTACAAATTATAAGTAGGCTGTGTCGAAGACAAAGCTAACCAAAAGCCTCGGTTGGATAAGAGAGTAGTAAATTTTGGATGACGGTGATAGAGCTGAATTTCGAGAAATGCCACGAAGTAAAACGGAGATATGTGAAGATGGGGGTGAGTGACGGAAACCTGCCTAGGAAATGTTACGAAGACAAGTTACCGAAGTTCAGTCCCAAATATTTGCCATAAACCGTCAGGCGTCGATGTTGACGAGCACCTTCCGATGTGTGGTGGCAGAAATAGTCCTGACCCTATCGCATCGTGATCCAGAAGGAGCGGCACACAAGTTGGTAGGTAAGCATCGGAAAGAGGCAGTTCAACCCCGTAACAGAGCCCTTTAGGTCTTCGAGGCCTGTTCCGAGTCTCCTATACCCGCCGTGTTGCCTTTCGAGAACTATTGGCATTCAGAGTGCACGTCAGCTCTAGCCGATATACCTCACACCATAGGCACACGCGCTTTGGTCACAACACACTTGTACCGGAGGCCAAACTAATACCATTGATGCTACGTCAAGACAGACTTAGGAGATAGTTAATGCAGCCCGAGAAACCCATGTTGCGAGTACAGTTAAGAGATCCGAGCAACCGTATGCCAAAGATGAAAAGTACCGATTCATTACTGCCTTTCCATCAACCCACTAGTGTTAAGTCGTAATCCGTCTAGCCCCTTTCCGTGGGGCTCGTGAGGATTAAGCATTCCAAGTCATTTATGCCCGGATCTCCTCGAAGAACTCCTTAAGTTCCTCATCAATCACCTCATGGATCTTCTCGGAGAGCTTCTCGGCCTTCTCGGAGATGGAAGAGAAACCCTTGACAACCTTGCCAGAGACAACGTTGAAGTCCTCCTCGATTGCCTTCTCAAGCTCCTCGATGGTAACAGACTTCTTGGGGGTACCCTCGACCTCGTAGCCACCCTCCTCGATGATTTTCGAGTAGTTGGACTTGCCACCACCGTTGTAGGCGAGCAAGTTGGGTGTGTCCTTGGGGATATCGGAAAGAGCTCCCTTGGTGGCGATGCTGATGAGGTTCTTCTTGAGCTTCTCCGGAGTGATCTCAGCCATTCCGTACTCGGAATCAGAGCTGGGCTGAAGGGAGAGGAAGTAGGCCAGGAGACCAGCCAGATGAGGGGAAGCCATGGAAGTGCCGGAGATGGTGTTGATGGCCGTCTTGCTGCCAATCCAGGTAGACTGGATGCTGAGACCAGGGCCGAAGATGTCGACGCACTTGCCCCAGTTGGAGAAGTAGGCTCGGCTATCATCCAGAGCAGAGGCACCAACGGTGACAGCCTTGGTGGCAGCAGCAGGAGAGTAGTTGCAGGCGTCAGCATCGTCGTTGCCAGCGGCCACGGCAAAATGCAAACCAGCCTCGACGGCAGCGTTGACGGCCTGGTCCAGAGACGGGGACTTGCCACCACCCAGAGACATGTTGGCGGCGGAGCCCTTGAAGCCCTTGCGCTTACCCTTCTTGGCGAGGTCAACCTGCTTCAGATGAGCTTCGGCAGCCCACTCGACTCCCTTCATCACATCAGACATGGTACCCGAGCCGTTAGACCGCAGGACCTTGACTGCGTAGATGTGGGCCTTCTTCGCAATACCGTATTTCTTGCCACCCACGGTGCCGGAGCAGTGGGTGCCGTGGCCGTTACCATCGATGTCCTGGTCGCCTGAAGGGATGGTCTTTCCCCACTTGGCACGGCCCTCGAAGTCCACATGCTCGATGTTGGTGCCGGTGTCAATAATATAGGCATCGACACCCTCACCGCCTTCTGCGGCGTAGAGGTATTTGTTGTAGGTACCGAATGATAACGTGTCACGGTGCGACACACGGGCGAGACCCCATGGGGCATTGGTCTCAAGTTCCGGGTCGGGGTCGGAGCCCATAGTGCGGACGATCGAGTCTCGCTCAATATATTCGACCTATTGACACGTCCGGGTTAACTTCAAGCTTTCATAACCAAGCTAGAGGTAGCCAATGAGCAGGGAACGTACATCAGGGTGTCTCCGAAGTTCCTCGATGAGCGAGTCATCGAAGTGGCCGGAGTAGCCCAAGAAATCGCTGCCGATCTTGTAGGTGTGGGCAAGACCACGGAAAATGTCGTCTGTAGTAGAAAAGACGCCACGCTTCCGAAGCTCAATGCGCTGCTGTTCACGGTTCGTATGAATCTGCTGGACCCAAGAGTGGTGGTCGGCAGCGGCAGCGTCTGTCACGTGCTTCTTGAATTTGACTATGTACGAATTGGGAACCTCTTCGGCCTCAGCTGACGAGATAACGGGGGCAGCCCCATCATGGATGGTCTCGTAGCTGAAGGATGGCGCTGCCGCAGCAGTATACGCCAGAGAGAGAGCGAGCGCGATCCGCATGATGGATAGGCTGTGCTGTCTCGTAGTCTGGGGGAATGCAGAAGCAACAAATTGATAAGTCTACCTGAGACTCAAGGCACTCCGAAACAGGAATAACAAACAAACTAACAAAGATAAACCTCGAAGAATCAAGCTAATGACTCCTCAGAGTTGGAAATCCACAAAGAGGATGATGGAGTTAGATGGATAATGAGGATGGAGATGGAAGGGTTTGTTGATGAAGAAGGGAGAGATTAGGAAGAGGGAAGGCACAGCTTAAGAAGCTCTTGGTACTCATGAGGGAACTGATAACGGTGGCCACGCACAGCTCAGCGGACGGCTGCCTTCCTTCTGGTCCAAGTGGTGGTGCGTGTGACGCATTGCTCAAGGATAGGAGGCGCAGGGCGACCGAGATAAGCCTAAATCGGTCTAGTGCTATGGGGCGTACGGGGTTCGGCGGGCGCGTCGTAGGTCGCAGGACCCCCAGACTTGGGTGCGTTCCCCGGCAAACGAAGGTTAACCTGGCGAACTGTACGGAGGATGTATTGTACACCTCCTATTGTAGGTACCTCCTGAGGTAGGGGGAGTAGGGGGTTACGAAGGTCACCTCGCCTTATCCCCCCATATCATGTTTGGAAATCAGTGGCTCAACAACGCGACGTCAGCGAGCAGTCGACACCAAACAAGCGCGTCATTCTTTTATCCACAATGATGAATCAACCTTGCCCGACTTGCACTCCTTTTAAGGCACCATATTAGGAATAGATATCTGAGATACTGCGAGGTGACCTAACTACATACATGGTAGCGATGGTACCGAAGCCTAGATCGGCATTAGGGAATCCTCACGAGTTTCCGGGGCGATCAATCAGACGGGCTTATTCAGCGGTAAGGGGGCATACGCGCG
The DNA here is from genome assembly GCA_004155935.1 of Monosporascus sp. GIB2. Classification (NCBI taxonomy): domain Eukaryota; kingdom Fungi; phylum Ascomycota; class Sordariomycetes; order Xylariales; genus Monosporascus; species Monosporascus sp. GIB2. The sequence goes on from QJNV01000021.1 coordinate 92,918, forward strand.
ATAAGAGATGGGGACCTCCCCACTCCAGACCTAGATACAAATAAGGTACCCGGACTTTCCTGGCCTATCGACCACATCTGTTTTAGCATGGCGGAATGCTGCAGCCCACATGCATCATCCGGACCTGCAACATGCTGGACCCTGAGACCCTCTTCAAAGTAGCTCGGCCTGCCACGTCCCGGTATAATATAATACGGCTTCGGCTATCACCACGTATTATGTTCCTCGTTGAGTCGAGTTGCTATCTTCTATGTAAGCGTAGAGCACCAGCTTTGCCAAGAGTGCCCGTGGCTGCATGCTGATCTCCTGATGCTGTTGTTAGGAGCCTCATTTAAATGTTGTCAAACGCGATGACGGAGGTCTCTCCAAGTGTTTTAAGTTAGCTCAAGTATCGTTAGTAAAGCTTTCCCCAGCCCCGGCTGATTCGTCTCGACTAAACCTGAAGTTCCCCCAAAAAAGAAGGGCCAGTTCAATTCAGTGGATCAAGGCTAGTGGACTGATTCTTATCCATCCAATCACGCAGATTCGGGCCTTGCCACGGCAACGCGAATCCGGTTTCGGCTTTACGAGCTGCTATGTTGTAAAGTACCTACCTTGATGATCATCACGTGTCACGCGGACCCCCCGTACGAATGTCTCAGGAGACAAGTCAGCAAGCAATATGGCCTCGCATATGACATTATATCTCAGAAGAAGTGTTGGCGAGTCTTTCGTCCCCTTATTGGGTTCAAGCTGAGCGATGTAAAACTTTATTAAATAACCCGCGCATTTTGCTCTTGATATCGGAGATTGGGAAAACCTACTTATGATGGCTATCCAGTATCTGGATAGCGAGCCGTCATCCTCGTTGCTAACCGTGCGCAACCTTTCTACTGAGGTACTGGTATCATGAGCCGTACGCCATATGCCTCTGGATTGTTAATTTTCCTACAGCTTTTCCGGTCTATCAATGTACTTCTAGGAATAAGAGAGGACCTCGAGGGTGGCGGTGAATATTTCAAATAACGACCTCTCGAGATGGGCGGTATAAGCCACACAGGCCAATCAACCGAGCTCTCAAATAAGATGTCGATGCGGCGCATGACGACATCATATAACCTGTGGAGGAGACACCCCGATACGAATCACGGTGATATGCTTATATATTGCTATGTCACTAAACCACTGCCAGTTGCGTCCAGAAGAGCGAGAGTTAAGTGCCATTAGTTCCGTCATCTCGTCAACTCCAAGGATGCTCAGGAGCTACAGCTTCAGTGATAACGTCAGCTCAGATATAGTATGGTTATGTTGCTGCTGTGAGCTCACCCTATCAGGCAGCTTGGGGTCGTCTTTCGCTATTCTTTGCCATAGAGGAATCTCCTCACTGGTAGGGGTTCATAGACACTTCATAATGCTACTCCAAGCCCTCACGAGTAGCTAATGGTATTCTCCGTCTCCCATGTCAGCCCGAGCAGCTTTGCCTACCTTGAGGTCGAATGATACGCTTTCCCAAACCCAGCGGACTCTACCATTTGAAAAACAATGCTATATCTTTAACGGGGACGTGCGGCGCAAAAGAAAGTTCATGATACAGAGAATGCTAACTGGCAAAGCTCGCCGGAGGTAGAGGCTGGGAGATCCTTGCGGCTCTTTTACGTGCTACCACGTTGCGGAACTACTTGTAACTGGTAGCTGTATGGATCATGTTGCAAAGGAGCTATATCAGTATTGACGTTCTAAAGGTAATACACTGAGAATGGGTCAGCCTCTGGGAATTTAATATTCCGCGGGTAGTTATATTGCCTAACCGATACGCCCCCTGGTCGTGACCGGGCTGGTGGGTTGCTTCCGACTCCAATAAAAACAGAAGGCATCAATAACATCCCAAACCGCTGCATCATCGCTATAAGGGACAACATAGCGAGCGATGCGTCTACATTTAACCCGCCTCTGCTCTCTTGTCCCTCTCAAAGCAACGTCATCCCTGTAATGGTGTTCTGTTGCGGGCTTCACCACACCAAGGTCTCCTGAGAGGGTCTCCCCTTGGACAAAGCTGAACTAACACGGTAGGAAGTCAAAGGCCATGGAATCTGAGCGAGCGGCTAGGCACAGATGTGAACGTAAGGACACTAGACGCTTTCCATAATTGTCCTTGTCAGCTTATTGCGCTTGTCCAGATGAAGACAATCTGGTAGATTAGGCATTTCCTGAACATCGCCTACGTGACGAAATCCCTTTTAAATAATTTAATGAGGCATGCGATACTGTCCTATCAAGTGACGGGGTGCTTGAACAGATGCTTGGTATATAGATACACAGAAGCTCACTATATCTAGCATGATCATTATTGTCTGTGTTCATTAATGTTGCGTGGTATGTTGGTTTAGGTTCCCGTAGTGCTAACATTTCAGCACTAAATTTAGCCCTAGGTGCGCCGGCGCACCTAGGGCTATCAGCTATCAAGGTACGTACCTAGGCCCCACGTTGCAGTGCCTTTGCCTTCCTGCTCAGCCCCATCGCAAGGCTGACGTCTCCTGTCTACAATACCCAACTGGAAAATCCACTGAGCGATATCCTCGTCGAAGTGGTCGAATTGCGCCGTCGAGGTGTCTGGGATCTGATATTATAGTTGCTGGCAACTGTCGACAGCTAGGGGTTCGCCGACCTTAACTTGACCAACCAACAAAAGCACCAACTTCACTTTCGATGATACGTACCTGCCTCGCCGTACCTCCCTCGCCGAAGTCCCCTTATGCTCAGCGGGATGAGGAGTAGCCTAGATCCCAGCTGGGTACTAGGTAAAGCTGCGCCGTGTTTGATATGACACGTCGCCGTAGACGAGAATGGCTACCAGGACCAGGCCGAGTCGCTATAGATCGTCGACCTCGGCGTCGACACCACCGCAGATATCCAAGGCCACCGAAGTTCTGCAACGCCTCCTCAATGATATATCCTCTCTTACCACAATCGCCTCTGCTAATGGCTATCCCGAAATACACGCTCTCGTAAAGAAGGCCCGGCAGATCCAGCAATATCTTTCCGCGCCTACCCCGCCAAGCTCAGTGCAGGATGATTTTCGACACATTCACGGCTTCAACCGTATGTTCGACGTGCTACGAGCTTTCTCCGGCTTTTATAACCCACAAAAACGGGACGAAGACGAGAGGAGGCGCTTCTTCGAGCTCCTTGATGCTGTATTTGGCGTCTTCTCCGCCGCTTTTCGAAACCACCCTGGTAATAGACGCTATTTCCGGACACGAGTCGAAGGCGGCGGATGGGACGCTTTAGAGCAGACGATAGCAAGCATCGGGCTTGGGGGTACTGATTCGGATATCTGGACCTTGGGCCAGTTGTTCGGGAAGTTCTTCTCCCTATCCATTAACGATGCCTCCTTGGACAACCTCTGTTGGGATGTCGTGTCAGTCCGAGCCTCGTCTCGGCCTCAAACCCAGTCTGGTATTCGGGAAAACGGTGCTGAGAGTGGAGAAGAAATTCTGCAGGAAGATCCAATGACTATGATCGATTCTGCCATCGAAAAGGCCTTTTGTCAAACGTCGACTTTGCAGAACCCGGAGGTCATCCCAACGATTGTAGATTTCTGGGAGTCGATACCAAGAGAGACAGGGACTTCGGAAAACCTAGTCTCTCTTCTGGTGTTGAAGCTACTATTCGCGATCATGACTGCATCGACTATTAACCTCTATCGCGTCCATGAAACTGGAGTTCTTTCTCGATTCCTCAGGCTAGCTTTCGATGACGAATCTGTTCTCACTAGGGCAGAGCGTGATGTCATCTCGGCCTGCTGCCGGTCTCTCATGGCATTTGGTCTCAATACTCTCTCGGATGCCCAGTCACTCCTGCTCAACCCCTCACTAACATCTTCTGACTTTTGCCTGGACATGATGAACACGCACCACAGACCCTCTGTTATCCAGTTTGATCTATCGCTTCATGGCCATTCCTCGATTGATCTCCCTAAGCTCGGCCGCTTGTTCCCACCTCAGTCGACTGCTGGCTATACTTTTACCACGTGGATTCGCATTGAGCGATTTGATCCCGAGTCCCATACCACTCTCTTTGGTGTTTTCGATGCTACACAGACATGTTTCCTTCTCGCTTATCTAGAGAGAGACACGCGCAATTTCATATTACAAACATCAGTCACTTCTCAGCGACCGAGTGTGAGGTTCAAGTCCTTTACATTCGAAGAGGACAAGTGGTACCATATTGCGGTGGTACACCGAAGACCGAAGACTATGACTGCTAGCAAAGCGTCACTTTACGTAAATGGGGAGTTCGTGGAGCAACTACGGGCTACCTATCCCGCCGTACCACCGTTATCAAATGGCAGCACTGACAGCTTTGCTTCATTTACCTCCAACCATAACAAGAACATACCCGCCCAAGCATTCCTAGGGACACCGCGGGAACTCTCCTCGCACGTCGGGCCAGGTTTGATCTGCACCAAGTGGTCTCTTGCATCTGCCCACCTCTTTGAAGATGTGCTCAGTGATGAAATCCTGGTTGTACCCAGCAGACTCGGGCCCGGGTACCAAGGAAACTTCCAAGACTGCCTCGGCGGCTTCCAGACGTATAGAGCTTCGGCTTCCCTAGGTCTTCAGAATGACCTTTTCAGTACTGGGAAGCATGGCGAGTCGGACATCATGAGGGTCATTCGTGACAAGGCTGCTAACTTAATACCGGAGAACCGTATTCTTCTCAGCATAGTGCCGTCCTCGGTTTTCCGAGAAAGCGAAGGTTTTAGCGAGACGCAGCTGTTCCGGAATCTGTCCAGGGGACCTGCCCAAACTCTCGTGCAGATGGTCCTGAAGAGTGGCACGGGTATAGCGATAAATACTGCATTGCCGTCGGTTAATGATGCTCTTCTTCGTTCAAGCGGCGTGGCCGTGTTGACTGGGGACCCGATCGTTTCAACGCCTCAGTTTTTTGATGATGCACTGTGGCGGCTAGCAGGATTCACACCGCTGGCACTCAAGTTGATCGACCGGGCTTCTACGGTGGACACGCTTCTCCGTGCCGTGGAAATGGTGTTTATATGCATCAACTCGAGCTGGCGCAACAGTGAAGCTATGGAGAAGGACGGAGGATACCCGATTTTAGCACTTCTCCTCAAGGTCAAGCTGGGTTTCGCTCCCTCTGTGAATGAGAGCCCCACACAGAGAATCGTACTGCCGCCTGAAGAGAGAGACAAATTATGCTTTCAACTCCTCAGCCTCTTGCTGGAGTTCGTGGGGTACAACCACCGCGAGCCTCTTGAATCCGTCATAATCAACCCTCTTGCATATCGTATCCTATTGGTTGACTTCGATGGATGGAGAAGAAGCGCTCCAATCGTTCAAGAACTGTACTACAAGCAGTTCATAACCTTTGCAACCAGGAGCAAATACCATCAGCACAATAACCGCAGGTTAATTCGAATGCGTGAGTGATGATACGTCTGATATCCCCTGCTACTGCTGACGAGGCCTTGTCTAGGGATTGTCAAAAGGCTTCTTGATGCCGTGAAGTCGGAGCTGTTGCCGGAGAACGTAGTCCCATTTTTCATGGACACTATTGAAACTCTCGTCAGGCGCAGCTACAACACGGAAGTGCATCGGACGCTTGCCTTATTCATCACTTATGCCTTCCATACCGCTTCAGGGTCTCTTGCGCGCACGGCGAAAACTCCATCGATATCAAGTCGCAATGCCACACTTTCGACGTCGACGTCTAAACAGTCTACTAGCGATCCGAACCGAGCCGGCCAGAGCGCGGCGAAGTATGTGACGAAAAAAGAGGTCGGCACAAGAATCCTGGCGATGTATTGCCGACTCCTCTGCGAAAAGGGGAGCTTAGCAATCATCCGAAAGTTTGCAAAGACCGTTACGAATAAGGTACTTGACTCGTGGCCATCAAGAGATGATTCGAAGCTGATGATGGCTCAGTGGCTCTTGTATCTTCTTACTGAGGACGAACCGGAAATAGTGGTGAACGGCTGCAAAATTCTTGCGAGACTCTTGGTGACCTCGGGTTCAGCCTACGTCACCAAGTTCTCGGGGAAGACCGGCGGATTTTACATCATGGCACACCGTCTGAAACGGTGGTCGGATATCCCGGCGCTGTGGGTGATCTGTTTCAGCATACTCTTCGGGTGCGATGTTGCAGATGTCGACTTTGACAAGAACTTCGGTTTCTTCAGCCTCATCGAGGCATTCGGGAAATGCAAGGTTGTCAACGCAGGCGCCTTACCAATTCTTACCGCCATGCTTCAGCACGGCCTCAAGGATGTCCTCAGAAGCCAAGAAGATCCGGATTCGCCTTCAGCCGAATTGGATCCCGCTATGATCGCACCCATGATTCTCGAGTCCTCCACGCAACCAGGAACAGGACTTATGAATGAGCCAGAACCAGGACGTAAGTTTGTTGCTTCACCTTGTTTCTATCTAGCTGACCGCGTCTCGTTTCTCATCTAGAACGATCTCGCTCTAACCGTGAACCCACTACTGGCAATGCAGCAGTCCTGCAAACCGTGATACGGTTTCTCGTAGATATTCATGCTCGATCGCCGGATTTTCGAGAATTTGCTTTGACTTCGGATTACGTGAGGCTGCTCTTAACTGCTTTGTATCCTGCAATTGTAAGCACGGATCCCGTCAGCCCTGACATAGAGCTCAACTCGCAGGACTCTGCACTTACCTTTGAAGGCACCGACGTCATCATCCGCCCAGTTCCTGGTTCCTCGTCTGCTGCGCCTGTGATTAGGACTTCCACTCCGGTTGACGCTTCGCAATCGGCTACAGCTACCAACTATCGTGGGACCCCTTTGCGTAAAGCGTCGTCGTTCATCTTACTGCCCTCTCAGAAGTCCCCCCAACCTAGTCCGGCTCGCCTCACCCATGTGATGTCTCCTAAGAAGAAAATCGCAGCACAGAACGTTAGTAACAGCGTGCTAGAAGGAATCTTGGAGCTAATCGTCAACGTCTTTTTGGACCAACTATTGAACCGGAAGGAGTTTCCTGGTTTCGGCTTGTTTCTCAACGTCCCGCCGGGATTTCAGGAGCACCAAGCTTACTTCGAATCTTATGTGCTTCGTAACACCATCCTCCATCTTTCAACCAGCGTTAAGCTCGATTGGAAGCTTCTCAATGAGCCGAGAGTATTGACCAACATGGCGAGATTCAGCCTCCACATGGTAGAGGCAATTTTCGAGGGCTGGTTTATGAACGGGACCGAGTCGATGCTAGACTTTGCAGGATTATTACTGGAACATCTCCAAAAACCAGATGTTGCCAAAATGAAAAGTGTGAGGCTCTGCACACAAGCTGTGTCCACCATCCGCAGCTCGTTTCTCAAGCTAGTCCTTTTAAGATTCTCAGAAATGGACGATCCCCAGACCACCGATCTCGAGGCCAACTTCTCCATGGACAAGATACTTTACTGGCAGATGGTGGTTCTGGAGTCGCTTTCTGTCACCGACGACTATATGAGGCTTTTATGGTATCAACTCTATACTAAGCTGGTCGACACCAGGGAAGCTGTGCGGCTTGCTGCGGTGAATATCTGGCGTATTATGCTGGTACAGAAACCGGAGGAGTCCTCGTTACTCTTCAGTCAATTCACCATCCCAGATCAACTTCAGCTAGTCTCCGGTTTTCAGAAGTTGACCGAGCTCGACACGGACACCTTTCTGGAGTGGGTTGACCAGCATCGTCCGTCATTAGACGTGCTATTTTTTGGTAGCATGTCTCGGGCCTGGGAAGAATTCGTTGGCATGGAGAATCAACGCACCGCCGAGACGGCTAGATCACGCCTCGCTAAACGCAAAGAGACTCTCAGGAAGTGGCACCTAGAGGCTGTTGAACGTAGCAGCATCTTATCGCGACATGATCAGGCTAATTTCGCTTGGATGAAGTCGATATATGCGTCGGAGCACTTCAAACATCAGCGTCTGATGCAAGATAACCAGGATGACACCTACTTCTTCGCGACGGCTTTCTCCAAGATGCAGGAGGATCTCACGCGACCAGGTGCAGTCCTGCACCAGCCTAGCCCGATCAAGTGGAAGCTGGATAGGACAGAGGGTCGCAACCGCATGCGTCTTCGACTTCTGCCCGATCCGCCCGCCCGGCATGAACAGTATCAACCCAAGCGCCGAGCCATCGATTTGCCATCAGCTTCTTCCTTAAAGGGCAATTCTTCGACCTCTCAAGGCCAGGCTACATTGCCAGTTCGGACCCGTTCTTTATCCGTATTGACGACAGGCTCCAATCTTGACGAGGCTTCAGATCCGTCTAACCCGCCGACTACAGCACAGGCTAATCCCGAGACTGCTGACGGGTCTGTTGTTCCCGAGGACGATTTCGAGCTAGTCGATGACCCCAACGACCCGAACGGCGCAGATGACATTTTCGAAGACAAGAACCGGAGAGTAATACGGCGGCTGGGGTCAGGGGATACTGTCCAGCAAGTCTACAATATCTCCCGGATCATCGGACTCGATGCTTGCGAAGGTATACTGATCGTGGGTAAAATCGCCTTGTACATTATGGACAATTTCTTCCAGTGTGCGGACGGGGAGATTGTAAATGTTTGGGAGGCACCGGTGGAAGAGCGCGACCCTTTCTCTCAGATCATAACCGGTGCAAAGGCCGGCGAGAGGAGGCGTACCTCGAGCGCCCAGGATTCGCGTAGCTGGAAGTGGCACGACGTCATCAGCATATCCAAACGTCGATTCCTGTTCCGCGACGTGGCGATCGAGATGTTCTTCACCGATGGCCGGAGCTACCTGGTAACAGCCAAAAGTGCGGAAGTGAGGGATGAGATTTTCGTGAGGCTAATCAACAAGTCACCTCATGCGGCGGGTTCAAACTCGTTGCCCAACCCGGAAGATGCTTGGCGATTGGAGTCCCTGAGGGTTATTGACGAATCACCCCAGACATTGGGGTCGAAATTTGGGAGCATCTTCAACTCTTCGCCCTGGAATCCGATCATGCGTAAATGGCAAAGGGGTGAAATCTCGAATTTCCACTACCTCATGCTTGTTAACACAATGGCAGGTAGGACTTTCAATGATCTCACGCAGTATCCCGTATTCCCCTGGATCCTCGCCGATTACACTAGCGAGGAGTTGGACCTTAACGATCCCGCAACCTTCCGAGACCTCTCAAAGCCTATGGGTGCGCAGACGGCTCGACGGCAAACGGATTACAGATCCAGGTACAACAGTCTGGCAGAGATCGGCGAAACCCCTTTCCACTATGGCACTCACTATTCCTCGGCCATGATCGTCGCGTCATACCTGATTCGCCTGCCTCCGTTCGTTCAGTCGTATATCCTGCTGCAAGGCGGCTCGTTTGATCACGCCGATCGACTTTTCTTCTCGGTAGAAGGATCGTGGAGGTCTGCTGCCCAGGACAACGGGTCCGATGTTCGCGAACTAATCCCCGAGTTCTTCTATCTGCCGGAATTCCTCACCAACGTAAATGGATACAATTTTGGCGACCGCCAGGGCACGGGAGGCAGGGTTAACAACGTCGAGTTGCCACGGTGGGCTAAGGGAGACCCTAAGATCTTTATTGCAAAGCACCGCGAAGCGCTAGAATCTCCTTACGTTAGTCGGAATCTTCATCACTGGATTGATCTGATCTTCGGGTACAAGCAGCGGGGCGAAGCCGCTGTGGAAAATCTAAACGTCTTCCATTATCTTTCCTATTCCGGTGCCAAAGACCTCGACAACATCACCGACTCAAACGAGAGACATGCTACGACGAGCATAATTCACAACTTCGGCCAGACACCACATCAAGTATTCAGCAAGCCCCACCCGCCTCGGGAGAGCGTCGCATTCCCGGCGAAGAGACTTGATACGTCTTGCCAGGCCCTTGCAAGGATACCACATCCGCTCCTCGAAAGCCGTGAGCGTGTCGCGTCACTCACGTATTCTCCAAAGCTGGACCGTCTCCTATGCTCATCCCCGTTCCGAGTCAACCTCCCCCCTTATTTCGACAAATACGTCGAATGGGGATTCTCGGACAATAGTGTGCGGTTCTTCTTCACGGAGAACCGGAAGAGCGCGGGTGTCAACGAGGCGCTGCACATCGGACAGATCTCATGCGTGGTGGTTGCGGACTCCAAGACGCTGATTACGGCTGGCGAGGACTGCGTCGTCTCGGTCTTTGGAATCCAGACGGCGTCGGGAAAGCCGGTGGAGCTCGCGCACCGGTCCTCGCTCTTCGGCCACAAGATGCCCGTCACCACCATCGCCGTGTCGCGAGCCTTCAGCACCCTCGTCACCGTGTCGGCCGACGGCCACGTCTTCCTCTGGGACCTCAACCGGCTCGAGTTCGTGCGGAAACTGCCGACGAGCCCGGCGCGGGCACAGATCGAGTGCGCGCGCATCAACGACATATCGGGGGAGATCATGCTGTGCTCGGGCCCTAACGTCGCGCTGTACACGATCAACGGCGACCCGATCCTGGACCAGAACGTCTGCGGCGCCGCCGAGCCCGACGACTTCGTGCACTCGTGCGCCTTCTACGAGGGCTCGGGCAACGAGTGGCTCGCGAGCTACCTCGTCTTCACGGGCCACAAGAGAGGCCGCGTCAACATCTGGAAGCGCGTCGTCTCCCGCGAAGGCAGGTGGGCGCTTGAGTTCGTCCGCCGCCTCGATCACGTCGACGCCCGCTCCGAGGCCGGCCTCAACACCGAGGCCGCCATCACCTGCATCGCGCCCATGCCGCAGCTCGTGTACACGGGCGACGACGACGGCAGGGTGGTGAGTTACCTAATTTGCCCAGTCACCCTACTGAAGTGCAGTTTGTGATAGAGGGCGTAAACTGACATTTTCCCCCTATCTAGTACGAGTGGAACCTGATCCAGAAGGAAAGATAGCGCCTTTCGCTAGATCACGGTCCGGTCCTCGCGCATGTGCGGTCGCAGTCCAAGGTCGTAGCCGTATAGCTCGGGTCAGGCAACAGCGGCTTCGCGCCCCGTACGGTAGTGGGTTACACAAGCGGGTTCCGAGTTGGTCGCGGCTTTTCCGGGTCCGTGCGCATTTAGATAGACAGATTACAGGGACGGCGAGGTCGTAATTTAGGAAGAGAAGAAGCAAAAAGAAGTACGGGAAGTATGGTTACCAACGACGACGGAAACACTGCGCTGGACCTGTCATAGACTCTCTCAATATAGTCCGAAATGGATACATAGAAAGGCAAAGCCCCATTTTGACAATTGACGAATTTCTTTTTTTGTCCGCGGGTTTGGTGGTGATGTATATACACAGCGGCTTCCTACCACCCGTTCGGCGGTGCTGGCCACTTCCCCCTGGGCTCCTTCCTGCCTGTCGAATATGCGTGGTCCCTCGCCTAGACGGTGGTGTACGACCCCGTCACCCCTATTCACATCTCCGGACGTCCCACTAGTTGCTCTCGGTCAATCGCCTCCAACAATCTTAGTCGCTTGTTCCTGCTTCCGTTGGTGGTAACCGCGCTCAGTCGTCGTATCCGCTCAGCTGCTTTCTGGGACCCGTGGGAACTGTGGTTGTTGTGCCTTGGTCAGCAACTATCCTAGCCAAACTCCTCCCTCGTCCTTTTCCTTTCTTTATTTTAAGCTGGCGGGTAAAGGGGGGGCTGGGCGTCGTCTGATCATACCGGGATAGGTCATGGGGATGGGCGCCGCACGCTCGTAGCCGAGGCGGTTCAGCAGGGGCGGCACCGTGAACAGCACCACAGGGCCGCAGCCGCCGATGAAGCAGCTCCAGAAGTAGGCCGGGCGCTCGCGCGCCGCCCAGCGCCAGTACCGCAGGGGACCGGCCCAGAAATGGGGCGGCGGGTTGATCATCGTCGGCGGGGCGAACTGTAAATCGTTTCGTGGTGCTGTGGTGGTGAGTTGTTAGTTGGCTGGAGGGGTTGTATACCTAGAGAAAGAGGGGATTGCGGAAGAAATACCCGGTTGGCCGTGTACGGAGTGGTATGTGACTGTCGAGCTTGGAGGACGGGAATGAGCTCGCCGGAGATATATATATATATATCAAAGCTACTTCCTTCCCGGTCAGTAAGTGAGTTGACCATCAATTGACGTCGGAGCTTCCTGCCGTTACGTAGATGCTGAGTGGTCCGTGCGGAGTATGGGTTATCGGCTAAGGGTCGGTTAATTACGAGCCTCAGGTACAAGCAACGAGGCCCTATACGTATCTTTAGCATTTAATATCTTAGTATCTTGGCACCTTGGCATGGGACTTAGCGGCTACGTATGCCAGAGCCAGCCAGATTGTGTTGGAGCTCCAGACATTCGAATCAACGTATCTGGACGAGACGGGACAGCTTGCGAACTCAATTAAACGGCACCAAAGAATCTCCAATGCGCAGCGAGTTCCTGCTGTCGCGCGTCTCCCTTTCGTTTCTTTCTTCCTCCTCTTAGCCGACTCGTCAATTGGTCTATTTTCCTTGAAGAGAGAGACGATCAACATGAGGTCCCTGCTGTCCTTCCTCGTCCTGGCGCTGGTGGCCGTTGTCCACGCCATCAGTGCCGGCGGCGACAGGCTGCTGGTAATCCTAGAGGATGTCGCCGACAAGGCCGGTTATTCCAAGTTCCTCGGTGACCTGGAGGGTACGCACGATCCTCTTTCTGCGGATACATGCAATTTTTTCGAAGGTTCCGTGCCGACTGACAACCCCAAACAGCACGAGGCTACGATATTGTATACGAGACGCCCAAGAGTGAGACTTTGAGAGTATTCAACCTCGGCGAGCGGTCCTACGACCATATCCTGCTCCTGCCTACCAAGTCCAAGGGTTAGTCTTACCTGCCCTTCCATCTATTTGGAACACAAAGTACTGACATCCAAGCTGAAGGTCTCGGTCCCAACTTGACCCCGAATATTCTACTGGACTTCATTAATGCGAGGGGCAACATTCTCCTCGCTCTTTCAGCCTCTACTCCTGTACCAAACACGATCGTGTCCCTCCTTCTCGAGCTGGATATCCACCTGCCACCGGACCGCACCGGTCTCGTCGTCGACCATTTTAACTACGACGTGAACTCGGCCGCGGACAAGCACGATGTGCTTGTGCTCCCTCCACCAGGACCTCTCCGACCGGGCGTCAAGGACTTCTTCAGCCCCGCCTCACCGAACGGCGAGCGCATCGCCTTCCCTAACGGTGTCGGCCAGACCCTTGGCCAAGGTCCCCTCCTTGCCCCGATCCTGCGCGCTCTCTCCACAGCTTACAGCTACAACCCGAAAGAGCAAGGCGAAGTCCTCGACGACCTCTTCGCTGCCGGAGCCCAGCTCAACCTCGTGACCACCATGCAGGCCCGCAACTCGGCCCGCTTCACGGTCGTCGGCTCCGCAGACATGCTGAGCGACAAGTGGTTCGATGCCGAGGTCAGGCAGGTGGGCGAGAAGAAGGGGGTCAAGACTGTGAACCGAGAGTTCGCCAAGGCTGTGAGCGGTTGGACCTTCGGCGAGATTGGCATTCTGCGTGTCAACTGGATTGAGCATCACCTGAACGAAGAGGGGACGAGCAACGCAAGCAACCCCAAGATCTACCGCATCAAGAACGATGTCGTAAGTGCCCGTTCCCCGATGCTGAGCTATGCTCAAACGCTAACATGGTCAAGACATACTCTATCTCCCTTTCCGAATACGTCTGGGACAAGTGGGTCCCCTTCACCGTCCCCGAAGGCGACGAACTGCAGTTGGAATTCAGCATGCTCTCGCCCTTCTACCGCCTGAACCTGCAGCCCACGCTGTCGTCGGAGGATAGCACGGCGTACTCGGCGTCGTTCAAGCTGCCGGACCAGCACGGCATCTTCAACTTCAAGGTCAACTACAAGCGGCCCTTCCTCAGCAACGTCGAGGAGAAGAACACCGTCTCGGTGCGCCACATCGCCCACGACGAGTGGCCCCGCAGCTGGACCCACACCGCCGCCTGGCCCTGGATCGCCGGCATCGGCGCCACCGTCACGGGCTGGCTCGGCTTCTGCGCCCTCTGGCTCTACAGCAAGCCCGTGGCGGCGGGCGTTGGGGGCAAGAAGACGCAGTGATGAGATGCACGTGAGATGCGAGATGGTTACTGGGTTATAGACGTAATTTAAGTAAAAGAACCCCTTGATTTGAGAATTTTCTGCGCAAGAAAGGGCTGTGTAACTCGAGTATGGACATACTTGGACATGGTCATTCAAAAGAATAGGGGTTCCCGGATTAGGGGGGAGTATTCCACCAGGTAGAGAAAAGGAAAACAGTAAAAGCGTATGAAATTTGCAATGCAGTGTTATGCAGATTATTAGGTGATGATGTGGATGGCTACCTTTTGCTATGTAAACATCACTACTTAAGTATGCATCCATCGGCGCAAGAACCTCCGCAGAATAGAGTATTCTTCTCCTAACATGTTAGTGAACACGTAAGTTTAACTTCAACAGAACGATTATTTCATCCAAAGCCAACCCAAGATCTTCATTGGCCGGTCCCACCCCCGAGCCAACGAGACTAGCCGTCAACTGACCGGGTATCAACGAACAACCCCCCTCTCTTGACCTAACACGCTTGCATACGGCTACAGGGACACAATATCCGCAGCAGCGCCACGAAACACCTCTCCGGTATATTCGCATGCACAGCCTCCAGCTGCATCCTCGCGTGCCACCCCTCCGGCCCTCCGCCGAAGCCGAAGCCCTACCAGTAGCGGACGTAGCGCGAGTGGCCCGCCCTCCGCTCATCGACGACATCGTCTCGCGCACCTTCTCGCTCTCCGAGGCCCTGATGTCGCCGCTGCTGCTAGCTTGCCGTTGCGGCCGCCGTCTTCGTCGTCGCCACCGTCACCGCCCCGAGACGGCGCGAGAGGCGAGCTCGGCGGGGGGGCGCGGGTCCGGGCCCGGGCCCGGACCCGGTTCTCCTGTTCTGAGAGGGGGCCCTCGCGGTGGTAGGCGCACGCGGCCTGTCGGGGCGGGTGCCCGATCTTCGTGCGGCAAGTGCCGCCGTCGAGGTTGGTTTGGGCTTCGAAGGAGGAGGGGAGGGCCGCGTAGCGGTCCCGCTCCCCCCGGGTGGATGCGCGTCAGGGGTTCCCGGCCCTGCGTTGCCGCATTGCGCGCGGTGGTAGACGCGGATGAGGGGCCTGCACACGGTTCCTGGTTTGTTTTGTTTGGTGGGTGGATATCCGGAAGCGTGGCTATGCCCAGTGAGCCCCCCAGGTGAGTGAGTCTCTTTGTGGTCTACACTAGGGAAGTGGGATGTTGTCTATTGTCACCCTGGATGCCGATGGCGACAGAAATCTATCAAAGGCAAAGTGGTCCAGATGCTGAGCTCCGATTTTATGCTCTCTGGTTCCTCCGTCGATGATCCTACCTCGCAGCCATCGTGCGTGTATCACATGGAAGAGACTTAGCTCTCTCTCCCGTGAATCAGCAAGTTTAGGGGATGGCCCCTGACGAGAGTTATTAATCATTTCTATACCCGCGTCTTTATCTGGGTGAGTCAATCGATTGTGATGTCTTCGGTATCGTCCTAGATGCTGAGCCGATTCCGGCGCTTGAATCGGGGGAGATGGCGATGATTTACTCGCATCTTGGACTATGGTATGTCCGCTAATATTTAGAACCGGTATTACTTAACTGGAATATGCCGTTCTAGATGATATCCTAATACGTTCTGCGTCCTCATGAAGACATATAGGTGTAGTATGTATGGCTTGGAAGCTAGAGCTGCGCCTGGGGCGCAGTTGCGCCATAAGGACTGGGCAGATTCTACCTCCTCCTGCCATCTGCAGTCTTTGTCATTCCCTCCAATGCCCGTTACAGTATCTTGCCATTCATAACGCCGTATCAGCACAGCCCCCCACCCGTGGAAAAAAGGACTCATTTTCCCACCAGTCGCCTGAATCTTAGTCCTGAAGGACCAAAGGTCTATTCGGTGACCCGATACGGGCTGCGTTATGGAAGTGCGGCTGAGCCATGAGGCACAGCGAGTGTATGGCACCATAGCAGATCGGGTATCTCTATAAGACCTAGGCCGCCGGGCCCGGCTCGTCCTTTGGTTGCATCTCTCCAAATGCTCACATTGTGGATCTTTCCAACTAGCATTTTATACTATGTATCAACTTCCCTACCGAGGGTGGTGATAAGATAGTCGATGGCTGAGGCGCTCCCGCCAGGTCCTCCCAACCAGCTTCCCAGCCGTCTTCCCAACCAGCTCGCAATAGCCTCGTCGCCA
The DNA here is from genome assembly GCA_004155935.1 of Monosporascus sp. GIB2. NCBI lineage: Eukaryota > Fungi > Ascomycota > Sordariomycetes > Xylariales > Monosporascus > Monosporascus sp. GIB2. Next base: position 109,104 of record QJNV01000021.1, read on the forward strand.
ACTAAAGATGCATTGGGCAGAAATTCAGGATGAACAGTCCGATAGGCCGAGGGAATCGAACGGATCGAACATTGCCATCCTCGGACAACCGTTCTCTTCGCCGGATCAAATTCATACAGGCTGTCAGAGCCCAGAAGCGGTTCACGTAAACGGCCATATCAGCTTGGTGGACGAAGAATATCAATCAATTGCTCTTCCCGATTGCAATGGAGGGCCGCGCCGTGTGGACGACCTTTCCCTAGGTCCGCTACGTCCAATGAAGAAGAGAGAATTGGAGAGGTTGCCGTCGCTGGATGGTTCCAATCCGGAAAAGAGCAGCCCAAGCGCAGGACTGCTCTGCGTCGAATGCTCCCAACTGGATTTCAGCGGTGTCCTCAAACATATCAAGGAACACCCCAAGCAGGAACAGTTGTGGACGTCCAGTGTCGTTGTCGCAAACGTTGGGCACCGCTTCCGCGAAACCCGCGAAACCGACTGTCCCTTATGTCTCATGCTTTTCGCCTCTCGGGCCCAAGCGTCAACGCCTTCCATGCCGGAAGCAGAGGACGATTACGACGAGTTAAGAGTTGAATCGCTCGCCTATAGGACCAACCTGCTCGGTTGCAGAGGCTCCGAACATTCTCTGTGGACCACCAACGAGTCGCTATGTCTAGTGGTTGTGCCTAGGCACTTGACCCGTTACTATCTATATGCTTTCGCTAAAACAGTTCAACATAGAGGTTGCGCCGCACTGCTCCCGCATGGCCAATTGCCATCCATGTTTGTACCTCAAAGAATACCTCGGAATTTCGCGCCTGCTTCCGTTCTGACCTGGTTGGCATACTGTCGAAGACACCATAATTCTCTATGCCAGCATCCAGGCTTTTCCGTCCAAGGACTTCAACTAATCAACTGTGATACGTTAGCTATTGAAGATTCGTCGGGCAACAAGCCATTCGTCGCACTTAGCTATGTGTGGGGTGAATCGAGTGCGACGCACCGTGAGAAGAAAGACGAGGGCGGGAGGAGGTTAGTTGCGTCTAGCTTGCCCGCTACGATTTCGGATGCAATCACCGTCACTCGGGGCCTCGGCTACCAGTACCTTTGGATTGACAAATTCTGCATTGACCAGGACAACCCCGAGATCAAACATGACCAAATCAAGCAAATGGGCGCAATCTACCAACAGGCCGAGCTGACAATCATTGCTGCTGCTGGTATCGACGAAAACCACGGCCTTCCGGGCGTCGGACGCACACCGCGCCCATCCCAATGGATAGCGCAGCTCCATGGAGCAGACGTCATATGGACGCCAGACCCGCATTACTCGATCCGGTCCTCTAAATGGTCCACGCGAGGCTGGACGTTTCAAGAAGGACGCTTAAGTCGGAGAAGGCTTGCTTTTACTGAAGACCAGGTGTATTTTGAATGCAAAGGGATGAACTGCTTTGACAGCATACAAAGCCCTCTGGACGTTATGCACTTCGCGAGTAAATTAAGGATGTCCCACTGCCTGCGGGCAGGGGTGATTGACAGAAATGCTCGGGCGGAATTTGGCCATGTTTATGCGTGCAACCTAGACCATGAACGCGTCCTGCAGTATCAGATGGCGGTGGAGGACTACTCCGCTAGGGATTTGCGATACGATGCAGATATTCTGAACGCATTCCGGGGCATAGAACGGGATTTCAACCGAAGAAATACGATGCGCGGGTTCTACGGCATATTATACCCAAAGGCCATGTCTCCGCTGGGGAATGTGCACTTCTATCACACTGCGACATGGTATCATACTCAGAGTTGCTGGGAAGAATCTGGCACACCAAGACGCAGGCCAGGTAAGGATCTGGGATCCTTTAATTTCCTTGACGGCCTATCATTGGACGTCTTGTTCCATGTTGGTCTATATTATTATTGGTTGTCATCTCCTCAGACGCACCAGAAGTTCTGATGAGGTTCCGGGGCGGTATATTCCCAACGTTTACTAATTGTATACCGTGTTGTAGGCTTCCCTTCTTGGACTTGGGCCGGCTGGGTAGGGCAGGTCGCGTTCTTCTACCCAGAGTCTGAAGACTTTACTCCTGTTGTGCCACTACGTCCTATGTTGTTCGAAGGTCGCTCTAGCACGATGGTGCTGCAGCCAAGCATCCATGATAGTGTCCCTCATGAGACAGATCACCTCCGGCCCATACTTCAAGTCGAGGGGGTAGTGCTCCCTCCTAACGAAATTTCCTACCGTGTTGACCACGGGGAGCCGGGCTGGACGATATATGGATCCCTAGCAAGGCTCTTTCTATCTCAAGGTCCAGGCTCGCCAACCCAGTTTTCGGATGAGTTGAAGACAAGCTCTCGCTACCAATGCGTCTTTTTGGGACACGCGAGCTCGCTAACGTTAGTCTGGATCCTGGAAAGGCAGCTCGAAGCGGAGATGTACACTCGAGTAGGAATATTTTGCATTTCCAACCATTGGTCTTATCTAGCAAGATCCTTCCACCAACATAACAACGAGTGGACAACTTTTCGGATAGAGTAGAGTGCGGAAGCCCCCCTTGAGCTACGAGCCTAGAGTAGATGACAGGCAATGATAATGATGGACAAACGAGATCTCGAATGAGTAACGTCCTACAACCTTCAACTGTGGGAGGAAGATTATCTGCATGGAAAGCTACCACGAGTCAGCTCCCCGCCTCCAAGCGTTTCCCGATCGCCACCTGCAGAGACGGAGGCATTGTCGGATAAAATTCTCATCGTGGCCCTATCTCTATGATCACTTTTTTGGGGGAGACGTGGCTGTATTTCGCACTGCAGATTACCGACTCTTTGCTTGATGGGATCGGAGTTAACCAGGGGACCGTGGAGCGTAGTGGTCTACGTGGATGCTAATGCGTACTAGGTAGGCAACACAGGCAATGCATATTATCCCGTCTAGCCCAGCGCGGCAGATTGGGGGAATTGTGGTTCATAAGGAGAAGGATGGCACATCGCATGATCGATAACACCAAGCTTAGACTACGCCGTAAGAGAGCCGAGATATGGAGGTATAGGGCAGGGTGTGAAGGAGGAATGCCTTAACAATCCGTCATTGGGAAATGGGCCAGGGGTAAGTGTAAGAAGTAGCAAAAACATACGAATATATTCCTTACACTATGTCGATTCCTCCCAACTACCACTACTACCGGTATCGAGGGCGGCAGCCACCCGAAGCATCCTGTTCGTCCAGTTTATATCGCCGTCACGACTCTCGTCGCCCGGCCACGGATTTTACGCAAGGTGTCTGTCTCCAGCGGAACCCACAGATGCCTCACCTTCGCCGTCTAGCGAGTGCAGCGCCCGGACGACGACGTGGAGCGTCTCCTCTCCGCGCAGCCTCTGGGCGACGTTCGCGACGCGGGCGGTCACCAGGGAGGGCGGTGCTCGCCAACCACCACGAATGCGTCGCTGTGCCACGAGCTCCCGGACCTCCGCGCGCGCGTTGGCGTGGTTTGATCTGATCGTGGAGGTATCAGGGGTAGAAGAAGACCGGATCGTAGGATCCCGCTGTCCCGGCTTTCCTGCCGTCAGCCTTTGAAGGCCATGATGAGGTAGCACAGTTCGAGAAGCGGGGAGGCTGGGAAGTGCGTCTCGCGGTAGAATCTTGCTCCTTTCCGCCTTTTACCACGCGCACAGCCGGCGGACCCATTCCCGAGCCCCGGGCCGGAAGTCTGAGGAGAAGAACAAAGTTCGTGTCCACGCCGAACCTGGTTAGAACTCTCATAGATATGGATATGTCGCCCTTATTCATGTAGGATCTGTGTATGCTCATGGACGACGCGACGAAAACGGCGTTCGTCTTTCCCGAATACGCTCCTCGAATAGATACGTCCCGTCGTATGGCTTTGTCGTTCGCTTGCTCGACGCCTCCTTAAGCCGCCATCAAGCGGGCTGTCCTCCGGCACAGTGCATTGGACGTCTAGGTGATCCCGTTGAACAGTCCAGGATGCGCCAGGATGTTAGCCTTCCAAGAGACCCGTAGATGGTGCGGGCAGATCCAGCCTCTATTGGGGGCCGACGGGGTAAGCCAACGGGCACGCCAGCATTCGATGTTGGGGTCGTTGCCAGAATCATACAATGGCGCTGCGAGTGGTAGTAACGTGGTGTTTTGACCCAGTATCTTTGTTGAGGGGGGGGGAGGGGCAGCCTGAAGAGAGGCCAGATTTGATTGCGGAGGAGCCGTAGGAAATCAGATGTCCAAGTTGGTCACCGGTGATCTTGACAGTCTGGCAATGTCGGGACGAATATCTCTGATATCTGATAACAACGTCCGAGCACGTAATGGTGAGTATGACCAACGATGTCCTATGAACTACGTCAGCACCCCAGGCGAAGGCAGGGCTGGTCGTAAACGTAAATATATCTAAGTATGCGGTCACGCAGCAACTACCAGCATCACCGTGAACCAACCCAACCACCAGGCACAGACAACTATTGGCGATCTAAACCAACATACGATAGAAGAGGCTTTCGGCTAGGTGTAGGGAGATTATGGATTGCGAATCGTAAGAAGCTAGTGTACGTTGGCTCGGTTCCGAGCATGCATATAAACCACTGTTTCCCTCTCCCAAAACAACCTTCCGCTACTCAGAACCGCCGCCTCCTCTTCCGACGATCCATCTTCCTACCATCCACAAGTTCTCTCCATTTGATCACCAGTCGAACATGTGTGGCAATCAGCGCATGAATATTACTGCGCGGTGTGCAGGCAGCACAACTTCTTTTTCCCAATGTTACAGGTTATACGAACCGGCCGCCTTTGACGAGTTTCAAGGGGAAAGCTACTGTAGAGGGGTACACTTGCCCTAAGGGTAAGAACCCGTTACTGCTCGCACTTCACGAAATACCGTGGACTGGGAGGCGACACGCTCTCAATTTCCTGCCTCCCTGAAGCTTGGCTTTTGGCTGGCGCGAAGAATATGATGATGGGACAGTGAAAAGAAAATCATGATGCAAGCGGACTGATATCGGTAGGGTGCCCTCAGATTAGCTCTCAGGTTCTCACTGACAACCATTCCCTCGCTCGAGCCCAGCGGACAAGAGTTCGTTCAGGCTGCCTGCAAATTTGGCTTTTTGGATATTGGTCATCACCGGGCAAACTTTGTAATCGAGTCGCTGCTGCTGCAGGACAAGAAAAAGAATATTGGAGACCGCACGTCCTCCTGCAGGGCACGTTCAGAACCACTCGGTCCAACGGCTCCGGGAGCATCCCCGACAGCTCCGATTGAAAACTATTATGAAAACCTCATCGGGTGCCCAACAAGCATTCCCTCGAAATCTGGGTTGTCGTCATAGCTGCGGGCGGCAGGTATGCCAGATGCTCTTGGAACCTGGAGGACTTTGCGGTCTGGGAGAATGTGACGCAGGGGTTTATGCGCTCCGCGTAAGGCCACACTGTGACCAGCCTGCTCAGATCTCTGTTCTTTTGGTTATTGTCATATGCCAGGGTCAAAAGGCCTCTGACTCGACCAGTTTCCACTTGTGGGTGTCTTCATTGCGAGGCTAGGAGTCGCGATGAGATCGCAGACATTATCATCGCTGAGGACAATGTATGGGCAATAGACACACAGTAAATGATTCCACATAGCATATGCTAAGCATGTCCATTTCCAACTCGGTGTACGGGCCCTCAAAAGAGATTGCAGTGACTGCGGCTCTGGGTCGAGAAAGGGACCGTATCCTTCGTATAAGAATGTAATGTCCGAATTTGGCTTGGAGGAACAGGAGAAATCGAAACGAAAATTAAAAAGAATAAATAAGAGAAGAAGGATCGAGTAACCGGAATAACGAACGGCGTCGCATACGAAGCAGTCGAGGTTCATATTGAAACAGTGCTTCTAGGTAATGACCGAAATGGACGGTTTGATTCAGGATGAACCGCAATTTCAGAACCACAACTTCAAGATGAATCATTTACAAGAAAACAAAGACATCTAGGATTCACGGCGGTACCGGTGCTCAACCCGAGGGAATGAAGTCCCAAGGAGACAGATTCGGTTCAGACGCAAGGCACAAGGCGCAAGGCTGCAATTTATACAGTGGCGTGTCATTGGCGACCGAACCCACGGGAAATTGTCGAAGAAGTCGAAGCCTGTGCCGCATAGGCTGGGCATAGATACCAAGAATATTCCGTCCAGGAAAGTTCGAGGGTTGAAGTTCGAAGAACGTGGAGTGATTCTACCAATTTTGATTATAGAAGAAGAAGAGAAAAGAAGAGAAGGTTCAGGGTCAAAAGATGTCCGAGTTGTACCTTCATCACGCGTCTTTACCCCAGATATCAGAGGTTCGTCGCGTACTGATCTCTCATTGGCCGCCTCCCAAGGACCGCCCCACTCCAAAAGATACTGTCTCGACAGGGACCGAGCTTCGGACTTTCTTCGTCCTTTTGCACATCCCGCGGCCTCCGACAAACAGCAACCTCCTCCTAGACTTCCCTGCTGTCTCGTTAACCAAAGCCGGAAGCGCAAAACAAAGGCAAAATGGTGAGTCGTCCGTCTACGCATCCCTGCATCTAAATCAGGATTCTGTATCGGACAAGCTAGCTAACCATGCAAACCCAACCCGACAGGCGCGAAACTCGGAAAAGGCGCAGTCGATGCTCTTCCGCTTCCGGGAGGCGCAGGCGGCGGACCTGGGCATCATCGACGCGGGGCGGGCGCGGCGGCCCAAGATGATCACCGAGGTGGACTCGATCCCGTCGTGCGAGAAGTGGCGCGGCCAGGTGCTCAAGGAGATCAGCCGCAAGGTGTCCAAGATCCAGGACCCGGCGCTCAGCGACTACCAGATCCGCGACCTCAACGACGAGATCAACAAGCTCATGCGCGAGAAGCACATGTGGGAGGTGCAGATTCGCAACCTCGGCGGGCCCAACTACATGCGCGGCCCCGGCGGCGGCGGGTCCAGGGTGTACGACGAGTCGGGCCGCGAGATCCCCGGCGGCGGCAAGGGGTACCGGTACTTCGGCCGCGCGCGGGAGCTGCCCGGCGTCAGGGAGCTGTTCGAGGCCGCCGCCGCCGCCGGCAGGCAGCAGGCCGAGGAGAAGCCCCTCGAGTCCCGCGACGACCTGCGCAGGGCCGTCGACGCCCGGTACTACGGCTACGCGCCCGACGAGGAGGACGAGGCGCTGCTGCGGCGCGAGGCCGGGAAGGAGCGCGAGGCCTTCGAGGCGCTCATGCAGAAGGCCGGCGCCAAGGGACAGCAGCCGCCCGAGGGCTGGGAGCCGCTGCCGGGGGATGCCGGAGACGGGCGCGGCTGGGAGTTGCCGACGCTCGAGGAGGTCCAGCAGGAGCTCTTGGAGAGGAGGAGGAGGAAGCTGCTCAACCAGATTTAGGCTGGTCCCGCGCTCCGAATGGGACGAGGCGTGTCCCCCCTCGTATTTGCCCTGCTAGGCGGCAAGTCTGAATACGTCTCTAGCAGTAGAGGAGCAGAGGAACCGATTCCACCAAAGCTTCCCGCGACCGCATCAGCCGCCCATCGTCGAGGCCGAGGGGCGATTGGGCGGCTGGGGCCACGGTGCTCTCGGCATCGAGGCCGTTCCATGTCTCGAGGTATGCCGGATAGGCCGGCCACGCTCCCTAAATGACCCACTCACTCTAAGGTCTCATACCAGGCACACGGATGGGCGGAAGGTCGACACAGACGCCTACACAGGCAGTTAATAGCCCAGAGAGGGCTTACACCATATGGTGGACAGCTTCGGATTCGGATTCGCAGGATTGGCTGGTGACAATATCCGGCCTTCGAGTTGTCCCATGGGGCGTCACAAGCAGCGCTCTACTCACGCTACGCGACATTGGAAGATTCTGGTAAAGGGGGTGTCGGCAGCAGTTCATCGAGAGGCGTCCATGGTTGAGTCATACATTAAGGAGGTTCAGGGTGGCACACATGGGACTTCGAGGATGTGTTAGGCGTTCAGGAGCATACGATGAATTAAATCAAACAAAGCCCCGCGGGCAAATGATCCAAATTTGAAATGCATGATCTGTGAGAGACTCCTAGCTGACGACGCTAATGCACGCAATACATGCATGCTATGCTAAATGACTTACCAGCCCGTAGTATCTATCATATATGTGATCCATCCTAAGGGACAATTAATTAGGTAGCAACTCCGAGTAAACCAACCAGCCAACTAACAAGGCACTGACCCAAAAAATCACATCAACAATCATCTGCCCAATTCTCCTTCACCCACCCGGCAAGCAGATCTGTAAACGAGCCCTCGACATAAGGCCGCACGTTCTCATCGCCGTAGTCACCGCCGCTGAACTTCAGCGCCGGGATGATCCACGGCTGCACGTAGTCGTTGAAGACGAGGTCGACGCGCTCCGGGGGGTTCCCGTCCCCTTCGGAGTCGGAGGAGGGAAAGGCGATCTCCGCCTGGATGCAGTTGGGCACGTTGAAGAACTCGATGGGCGCGTGCACGGCGTCGTCGCCATCGTCGCCGAGGTCGTCCGTCGTCGTGTAGCCGCTCACGAGGGGCGGGTCGTCGTCGTCGCCGCCGCCGAGGGGTTTTTGAACCCCCGTATCCGCCACGCGTGCGCGGAAAACCGCCGCAGGGGGGTGGGCGCGCGGAGCCATCAGCTCCGGGATCGCGAGGAACCGCCGGTCCGGCATGCCCGGGACGTCCTCTTCCTGTTCCTCTCGCTCTCGCAATCGCTCTACCTCTACCTCTACCTCTACCTTATACACTACCTTATCCTCCACTTCTACCTCTACTTCTATCTCATCCTGCACCTCTACCTCAGCCTCTACCCTTCTCTTTCCCAGGGCCGCCGCCTTGCCGAACACGGGGCCGCCCTTGTTCAGGAGCTGGATGACCTTGCTGGCGACGGGGTACGCGACGTCCGGGACGTAGGCGAAGCCGCTAGTGAAGGGACTGACGAGGAAGGTGGAGTCGCGCGTGAAGGGACCCTTGAAGATGTCGAAGCGCACGGCGCCCGTGTTGAGGATGGCGAGGCGCGGCACGTCGCGGCGCGCCTCGTTCACGACTATGTCCGGCAGCACCTGCTCCTCGAGCCACGTGAACAGGCTCTCGTTGCTCGGGTAGGGGGCCCGCGTCATCCAGAGGTCCTGCGGCGCGCAGCCGAACCGGTGGTCGAGACCCAGCGCGCGCCGCGCCTCGGTGATCGTCGCCGTCACGTTGCGGCCGTGCTCCGTCGCGAAGGCCGTGGCGTTGAGGCCCGCATGGTGCCGGAGGTTGAACAGGTTGTTGTCGATGTAGCGGCGCTTGAACGAGGGCGAGGCGGCGGGCTTTCTGGCGGACAATGGTAGTTCGCCATGGTGCTCTTCTTCCGGTCGTTGCTGCTCTTCTTCCCCACCGTTCTTCTTCTTGATTCCGTCGATCGACATCCAGCCGATCGTCTCCATGTAGCGGCCGCTGGCGATGGCAAAGGCCTTGTCATCGAACCTACGCGCATCGCGCACGTGCGCGTGCCCGCCGAAGAAGGCGATCGGCGTGTACCAGTTCTGGTCGCGGATGGCCTTGAAGATCAGCTCGAACTCCTTCATGCGCAGGCCGATGTGGCCGGTGACGACGAATAGGTCCGGCTTCTCCCGGATGGCCTGCTGGAACCACTCCTCCCCGATGGCCTCCTCCACGGGCTGCACGACGCTGTTGTTGGCGTTGCGGTCGAAGTCGAACAGGAACCCGAATGCGACGATCGTGTAGCCCCGGTTCTTCGTCGTGAACTTGCTGTAACGCTGGGCTTGCGGAATCTGATTGCCCGTCTCGGGTTCGATATAGTCGAGGTGCGAGGCAAGGTAGTTGCCCTTGAAGTTGGGAACCGTCGTCTCGTGTTCTCGTGCGACGGATTCTTCTTTGTATAGCTCGTGGTTGCCCGTGCAGATAATGTCGATGGACTGTTCCTTGAGGATATCTGAGGTGTATTTGCCCTTAGGGTCCGAAGCATCGTAGAGGCCATTTCCTTCTATCCGGTCGCCTGTATCTATGACTAGAAGATCCACGCCCTTCTCGTCCGCCTTCTTTCGCATGTGGTGAGTAAAGGAGATATAGTCGCCCCAGTCAGCGGAATATTGCGACCTTCGCGAACGTCAGCTTGCTTGACGCGGTGAGCATACAGAGACAGAAAGAGCGGCTTACTCTTGCAGATGACCGCCGTGCCAACCATGGGTATCTGTCGTGTGTATAAAATTTATTTCGCCCCATTCTAAGTCTCGCATAGGAGCAGCAACCGGCTCCGGGGCCTCAGGCTGGGCTGCTCTCGCGAGCGCCGCAAGGGACGCCGCGACGAGGGTACTCTTCGTAAGCATGGTTATCCTCTTTGCTCTAGTGAAGTGAAGTATACCGCTTTACGAACTATGCCATCGAACGGAAAGTGGGTACAAAGTATAGAGGAATCACACGCGCGCGGCTACCGACGGAAGGGAGTATAAATGTTAAAGCGACCTGCACTTTGAGATGTTCCAACGAGGTTGGTCAGGAGCTGGCTCGCTCAGGAGCTCGGGTGCCTGCGTCATAGCACCTGCAGCCTGATAAGCTGATAACGAGATAACATGATAAGGGGTTGATAAGGGGTTGATAAGATAACGCTGAAGTGGGCTATCTTAGCTCCGTAGTTCAAGCTCCACATCCATATAGCTAAAAGGCCGACCGATTTCAGTCTCCCATTCAGCCTAACGTCACTGATGCGGGCATAGATATCGGATTACGTGAGGCTACATGTCTACCTATGTCAGACATCGCCATCTTAGGACCTTCCAGAGGGCGGGTTCCTCCATATGGAGGGGCGGCATCGCCCACTACGCTCCTCTTCGCCAAGTGAACCTCGAAAGCTCTGCTAAAAATGATAACGAGTGTACGTAGCAGATCCCCGTCCGACCCCCTCATAGGCGTGAGGCAGGATCTTACCCTGTGTTACCTTAGATGGCGATGCGCTGTCTCTCTCTTCGACTCGGCTGGCAGTCAAGGACAATATCGCTGCAAAGGGGTTTCCGACGACATGCGCGTCCAACATTCTTGCGGGAACCGAGATCCCCTTCGAGGCGACCATCGTCACACAGCTAAAGAGCCGGGGCGTCGAGGTTACGGAGAAAGCCGGCATGGACGAGTTTGGCATGGGGACTCACTCGACGACATCAGCGTGGGGACCCGTCCGTAACGCCGCTCCATTACAGAAATATTCAGCGGGCGGGAGTTCCGGAGGCAGTGCCGTAGCCGTGGCCGAGGGTAAGGCCGACTTGGCCCTCGGAACCGACACGGGAGGTTCGGTGCGCATGCCCGCTGCGTATACGGGTACTGTCGGGTTCAAGCCGTCCTATGGAATGCTGTCCCGCTGGGGCGTCGTCCCGTACGCGAATTCACTAGACACCGTCGGTCTACTCGCCAAGACCGTAGGGCCCATTAGAAAAGCAATCGTCGACGAGAAGTTGTACTTGGAGCATGATACCAACGACCCGACATCGCTTCCGGCTTCGGTGCGCGAGAGGTGTACCGCACAGAGACGGTTTTATAGATCCACGGAACGGCCTTCGCTTCAGGGGCTGAAATTTGGTGTACCAATCGAGTATAACATCGAGGAGCTGGACCAGCGCATACGGGAAGGGTGGGTACAGGCTGCCCAGAGAATTAGGGATATGGGGGGACGGGTGGTTCCTGTCTCCTTGCCCTCTACGAAAAATGCCCTATCCGCATACTATGTCATCGCGCCTGCTGAAGCATCATCGAACCTGGCGAAATACGACGGCATCCGCTATGGACGACGGGACAAGGAAGGCACAAGCGATGCACTGGACGGCATTCTGTACGCAAAGACGAGGGGTGACGGCTTCGGAAATGAGGTTAAGCGTCGGATCTTACTTGGCTCGTACACGCTAAGCTCCGAAGCTATGGACAACTACTTTATCCAGGCCCAGAAGGTCCGCCAGCTGGTCAGACGGGATTTCGACAGAGTCTTCAAGCTCTCGAACCCGCTGCAGGACGAAGAGGCTTTTGATCTGAGCGAGATGGACGAGACAGTTCAGCTAGAGAGCAAGTTGGGTCCGGCGCAGGTCGACTTCCTCCTCTGTCCCACTGCGCCCACGCCACCGCCGCTGCTCGAGGACGTCATGAAACAGACGCCGCTCGACTCCTATATGAATGACGTCTTCACCGTCCCTGCGAGCCTCGCGGGCGTCCCTGCCATAAGCATACCCATGGATATCCCTTCAGATGCGACGAAGGAAGAGGAAAGGCTCCTTGACTTCGGGGGCTTGCAGCTGATCGGGCAGTACTGGGATGATGCACGCTTGCTTGCCGTAGCTGAAGAGGTGTCTGTTTGCGTCTCTAAGCGGACGGGGCGCGAGCTACCAAGATCCCAATAAGTGCCACTGAATGTATAAGTCTCGTCATATCCAAGGAGGTAGACGATTGTATGTCGAAATAGATTTGATATCGGCGTGTCTGTATATACATGTATATTAGCTTGTCTGATAGGAGTTGTCCTACTTGGCCCGCTCTAAGTGTCATACCGTCAGCGCAGCCCAGGCCTTCCGTGGGTCTTCAAATTCGTGGTAGAAATCCCTCAATAGGATCTCATAAACTCGCGACGGATGCTTCACGCCACGAGGTCTCAGAAATCTTCTGGCATGGCCAACCATCTAGCGATCGTTACGCCCGTCTGGTGCATCATCGCGGTCAACGTCCATACTATCCTCTTCAGACTCACGGGACCGATCCCGCGTTCGACTTCTCTCTGATGAGCGTCCGCTCCCACTCCCTCCCGCACTCGACCTCCGTCTTCCTCTCTCATGCTCATCCATCCGCTCCTCCACTAGGCCCTCGTCATCGCTATCTTCCCTCCCGCCGCCATCCGCACCGTTTGCATTCGCAGGCCCTTCCTCCTCCTCCTCCTCCTCCGCCAGCAGATCCTCGATGTCGCCCAGCGGGCTGACCCGCGGCTCCAGCAGGTCGAGGTCCTCGAGGATCTCGCGCTTGGGCATCTGCCAGAGGCTCGTGGCGCACACGCGGTCCTTGGTGAGCAGGTCGTCGACGAACTGGTCGACGAAGGTGAGGCTGGTGCCGGCGCGGCCCCGCCTCCTGAGCTTGCGGCGGTCCTCGAGCAGCGGCTCGAGCGTCCTGTAGACGTCCTCGGGGCGGCGCGTGAGGCGCACGTAGAAGGCGGCCAGCGCGCGCAGGTACTTGAACCTCTCGCCGCCGAACCCGAGGTACTCCCGGACGATGTCGTCGCCGGGGCCCAGCTGCAGCAGCTTGAAGGCGAGGCAGAGGAAGGGCGAGGGCCGCTGGGCGTCGCCGTACGTGCCCCCCACGAACGACACGTGCTCCGCCACCCGGTCCACCACGTCCGCCTCGTTGAGCCCGAAGCACTGCTCCTTCCAGAAGTAGCTCTCCACGATGCGCTCCCGCACCGCCTTCTCCATGATCGTGGCCGGGTTCAGGCCGTTCGGCGCCAGCGCCGCGTTGGAGCCGCGCTCGTCGAGGAAGCGCCGCTCGTCGGCGCGGTGCGTCATGTCTGCTCGTTTTGTGCTTGCTTTGTTTATGTTTCGGTTCGGATGCGGAGTGGGTGGTATAGTACGGAGCGCAGGTTTCTCGGCGGGCGTTGTTGGGTGGCAATCGAGGCGGGGTTGTCGTTGGCTTGGCTGAATGAGCGATGCGTGTTGCGAGGCTCGCGAGGTTGATGATGATTGATTGCGGTAGCGTCGCGATAAGAAAGCCGGAGCTCGAGAGCTTCCAAAAGCTTGCCGGTATCGATAAGGATTTTCAGCTGAGGCGGTGGTGGGGGGTCTTCAGCTCCCGGCAGCTTTATTGCATACAACTCTCAGGGGTAATCTTTGTTAGTTACCTTACGGAGTCCGCCCGTGGGGTCACATAAAATCTCATAAAAATTTGTATGGGAGTAAACATACTTTGACGGGTTGCCAGTGCTCGCCGCCATTGCAAAGTGACGAAGGTCGGCCTTGACCGAAATACCACTTGATATTTCATACACTTTTTTTGAAGTCTACATTCTACCCTCATACGGCACATGGTCGTCCAGTGGAGGTAACAAGAATACCCCTGGGAGTTGTACAATAGCATACGAAGCACCCAGTTACGTCATCTCCTACCTACATTTCAATATGCGATCGTCGATCTTTCCAGTCAACCGGGATAGCCTTGTCCGAACTCTGAAGTCTCGACTTCCCCTGCAACATCAGGTCTTGCGCTGGTAATCAGTTTCTTCAGTATTCTTTGTAAATGATATTAGCATTAGACCACCTATATTACAGCTTATACTATTTGCATTGACTTAGAAAGAGATGCTAAGGACCGCATCGCTATGTATTTGGCTCTTGTACGTCGCGAAAGATCTCCTTATCATAATCTGACGGGCATAGTTGCTCCCATTTCAACAACTCGCCTTTATCTGTCCAGGCGCCGCCGGCGATAAGAAGGGTAGAGTTGGCCTTATGCTCTTGCCATGTCTTCTTCGCCGGCTCCCCGAGCAACTCCTTCAGGTCTTTCAACATGGCCCTGGCCTTCGGTTGGTACCAGATCATGGGCCAGTCGATCTCGCGGTGCTCTTTGGGTCCGTTCATGTGTCTGAAGACAGGGATCTGTGATAAGCACAGGTGGGTGTAAAGTGGCCGCGTGAGCCAAGGCGACGGCTCATCGGAGGAGGACGTGCCGTTCAATAACTCGGCGGGTAACCTCGAACTCAGGATATCATCCGGAAGAACATCGGGCACCTTGGTCGGACAGTCCCACACCGATCTGAATCCGACCTGTTCGTCTACCGGCTTCTGCTTGTCATAGGTCACCCAGCGCGCATCCCAGTCCGAGTTGATAGTCTGGTGTCCCAACTCGCTCCAGAAGTCCAGGTAGATTCCGAACTCGTATGGGTTGCCTTTGCTCAGATCGGGGTCAAATGGCTCGTGCGTGAAACTGGGCGACAGGGCGTTGTCGACGAACGTCCCGAACACCTTCGAGGTCCGGGGCTTGGTGCCGGGCGGCGCATGCTTCAGGCGGAACTTCTCCCTCACCCACTCCTGCCTGCCGTACATGGCGGCGAACACGCTCTGGTCGGACCCGCGGTAGACGTTAGCGGAGAAGCGCTGGCCGTCGTCGAAGGGGTCCGTCTCCGGCCACTCCTTGATCTCCTTCCAAGCCTCGGCGAATATCCTCCGCATGGCGCCGACGGGCCCGAGCACGTACCCGGAGTTCAGGAACCGCTGGCGCACCGAAGACCAGTGGGTGTGGCCCATCGACGTGTCGGTGTTACCGCCGTAGAGGTCCTCGGGCAGCGGCGAGTTCGGGATCGCGTAGCAGGCTACCGTGTGCGGCCAGTTCGGCGCACACCTCTTCCCAGCGCCGAAGACGACGAGCTGCTGCAGGTTCCCGTCGTCTACAGTTTTGTGCCCGGCGTACTCCACCAGCCGCCTCTGCGCGGCTTCCCGCGTCGAGTAGTATCGGCTGGTTAGAACGGACTTCGGCAGCTGCAGGTGTATGTCATAGGCGTCCATCATCAGGACCAGCTCGTCGTCCTGCTTGGAGCTTAGTGAGTTCAGGTAGTCGAGGACCCCGGACACTTTCGCCATGTGGCTCCCGCCTCCAAGCTTGTGTCCCTCGTCGAAGTGCTGATTCCAGGCGAGAATCGACGGGGTCGGATAGCCCAGCAGGGAGCAACCTGTTCAAAACTAAGATTCAGCAGGGGATCATCCGCGAAATCTGTGGTAAGGTATTATCTCGCGCGTAAGGACCATGTGAGTCAATTGCTTATGTTGTCATAGAGAAGCCCTTACTTACCTAGAAGGAGCTTACACAGATTCAAATCGCCATGCGACGCAGGTATAAGAACGTGCAGCTCATCATTCAAAGACGTAATCGCGCTTTCTTTAAAGTTATCCAAAACCGGAATATTTGGCCTTCTTAGGTGCTGATTCCGGATTGTCAGCTGAGTAAGTCATGTTCCCCCCTAAGACATACAAAGCGAGGGTAGGTGTCAAATAGAAAAGGACGGTAACATCCACCACAGCAGGGAAGAGTCCATGATGGCTTACAATTAGTGCCCCCGTGAGGAGCACGTTCAGCGTGATAAAGACGCATGTTCCAAAGATCCTGAACCGTCGGGGCGCAGCATCGATCCAGCGGATTAGGTTGGGGGGGGACTGCCCCTTTTCTAACCGGCTCTCGTCTTCAAAGAGCAGAAGATCTTTTTGCAGCATGACTTAAGCCTAATCATAGGTCTGAGATACACGGGAGATCAACAAGAAGGCCGAAGCGGACTCAGTGAGAAGTTTCTACAAGGCCGAGACATGGGGAGAAGATGGGCTTTTCGATAATAAGGGTTTCAGAGAAATCGGGGGCCTAGACACCACCTGGATCTCACTGCTTAATAAAATATGAATTCCCATCTCGATTACGTGCTTCCAAGATCCTCTCGCGCAAGGCCAGGCGAACCAAACATACCATCCCCTTCGTTATTCGTTACAGCAAGAATCCCAAGCCCGCTGGGAAGCTAGGGAGGCGTTCAACAAATCCTGTCGATGGAGAAGATGAGGTTGGCCAAAAGGCGTGGTCTCCTGATTTACCATCTGTTTTGCGGGCCGACTCTTTCATTAACTAGCCATTGAAGCCAAGGAACAATAGCTAGGTCTTGGCTCGAATAGAGAAGCCCCTTGGTCGGACCGCCTACAGCCACCTTTGGTGGCGCTTTCTCTCAGCTACAGCTGGTTTCCATACACACATATTAAGGCGCATTACCTTTCATCCCCATCTAGCATTATTCTATATTATTAGCCAAATAATTTTATTTTGCTAATTTTAAATGGCTTGATGTATGATGATAAGAATATGTAAGGATGAAGATCGTCGATATTCTCCTCGAATAATACATTATCATACGTTACTAATTACCTCCGTTGATATAAATGCTTTAATTTATATGTCATGAACTCATACTAGCCGAACCGTCGATTGGACAAGAGGCGCCAGCTCTCTGGTACTGCCCATATGCGAGGCTACCTGGACGTCTGGGTACTCGCAGCGCCACAGCATCACAATATGCCCTCGGTTCAAAGGCGTTCACCGTGCCAACAACCTGTCCGTACGCACCGGCGCTTTGGCTCACGACGGCAGCAGGAGCCAGGTTGACGGTTACGTCGACAGCGTCCCCGCCTCCCCCGGTTGATTAGGGTTTGTAAAGCTTGGCGGTTAGCTATACCGACGGCCCAGCCGGGGCATCCAGGGCGCCAGGGCACTACCAGGTCTCGGTACGGGCCATACAAATTGGCAGGGGTAGGAGACGGACCCAGACGCTCGAGTCGCAAGGTGTGCCTACCTTTCCATTCTTACTCGGGATGTGCCGCGTTCCAAAAGCGCAAGTCGGCTAGTAAGGAACAAGAACTTCGACATAGCAACCCTTCGTTTTACTCCCTTCGCAACGTTCAGTATGTTAAGACGAGGGCACTGCCACGCCTACCGTGGTGTCGAAGCACTGGGAGAGAGGCTACTAAGCATCCGTAGAGATTCCGCACCCGCGCTTATACAGCAACCATATCCGACGCCCTTGCATAGATTATCTAACTATTTCGTCAGATGAGTGAATAGGTGTGGGCGCTAACTCCTGCGACCCCAAGCCCGCTTCCGAGATTTCAAGGAGTTGGGCCAACGCTTACCTTGGTCATCATCGACTGAGGGCCAATCATATCGCCCATAACAGGAGTGCATTGCCGTTTCGGGTAACAGACCGACGACTTCCTGGTCGCTAGAGCTAAATCAAGAATTCTTTTCACGGATGCTCCGTAGCAATTCTGTATAGGGCTTAACCAGTTGGGTTTATGTTAGGGGTGGTGCATATTCACAAGGAGTATTCTATCAATAGGCTTTGCTGTATGGTAGCCGTCCATGCCAAAAGGTCGCGGTCAAAATAATTGATAGTCTCAATAGGTGTGTTGTGGTTCTGGCACTATCATTTTTTGTCCACCATCTTACATGCCTCGCCCTGAAAAGTCGCTGACGGCTAAGCCATCCCCATACGCTAGTCACATCGAGGACAGCCGTTAGAGCTTGGCAGTCTTTGGGCAGCCACAGGCATTCCAGGGATAAAATATCAAAGATTGGACGAGCTTCCCTCCCCAAAAAGGTTATAAACGACCATTGTTTCCAATCTTGACGCTGATCTGCAGAACCGTATCCGTCCTTCGCACACACGGCCAAACCCCTTTCCTGCTCAAATCTGACGCGTGCGTGCCCTCACCGCAATAGGTGGCCATCAAGACGCGGCGCGAGGCTCGTGGCGGCGCCCCCATGCGTCGCAGCAAAGTCGCATGGAGCCAAGCGTGCCAAGTCAGCCACGCCAAGGAATTATGATGTTGGCAGCCCAGTCAGGTTGACCGCCCTGGGTTATCGATTTCATTCTACTAAACGCTTTTTGGCAAGCCTACCGACATCCCCTTTTTCCCCAGAGATCTGTAATGGTGTAATTGATGCAGGCGTTCCTCTTCTATCGTATATATCTAATAGGGTATAAGCCAAACCGTTCGGTGTTACAATTATCACAGTGGTTGGGGTTAGAAATCATCAAGGTAAGGGTTAGGCTCCATGAGTCTTAGGGGTTAGCGAAGACCTTGACAAGGTAAAGGCAACAGACGTGGCGGTTGATATAAGTGTTCTAGGAGTTCCAGCAGTCTTATTTTATGAAATCTATTAATTTTCTAGAAGTGCAATACGCTTATCATTAAAGTTATTAAGAGTGCCTAAGACAGTGGGAGGGCGAATCCGGAGCGGACGGCCTAATTAGCGGCCCCGTCAAATCGAGCTCTATCCAAGGTAATTCTGGGGAATATGGTGGGCTATTACATCTTGCCGGAATCCAGAATCCATTATGAGAGCCCAGGATCCAGGGTTATCTACTCCATTTCCTTTCCGGCCGGCTTACATGTACCGCAACACCTGGAAAGATTATTTAATAACTGTAGCCTCGAGTGTTTGATAAACCAGGGCGATCAAATTCAACAGGGGCAACATGAATCCAAGAGACGTTAAGCATATTCACAACCGGGGATAAGGGTCTGCTTCAGGCACCATGTGTTCATGATAACTGTGCACTCGTCGAATAATCCATCCAGGATTACCAACCTTGAGGCGTTAGGGACTACACAACTATATATGCACGGAAGGTATGGGTCATCTTACCCATATTCTAATCCCTATTCCAACATCAAACATCATGAGTTCTGCTCTGGATCATCGGCTTATATGCTTACCTGCCTTATTATACGAACCAAATACTTAAACGTTGGCATGACGAGTGTGTGATTGCAAAGCTTGGACATATGCCCCCATACCACATCGCCTTTTCACTATCTCTCCCAATCTCCTTGTGGTGGTCAACGGTCGATTCTGAGATGGTAGCACCGGCCGTCCGTTATAATCGACATGGCTGTCAGCGGATCTCCTCGCTGTCACTGCTCATCCCCAGCACAGCCCACATCTGACTCCCCTTCAGCGTTCGTTGCCGGCCATACGAGTGGCGCCAGAAGAGGACGACATGCGTGCGACCGAGGATCCTCTTAATCCGGACAAGGCGATCGCGGTTAGTTCTCGGCCCAGGAGTCGCGTTGCCTGTCAGGTTTGCCGGGAGTATTGCGATTCGTAAATAGTATGGGGTGGGGTCACTCCTCTCGAACACCCCTTACGCCTTCCACGCGCTTACATGTTTGAAGTCAGGCCTCGTTCGCCCAGCAGGCGAGAGCCTGGGGTATGTGCTCTCGCTCCCCTCTCCTTGGACGCAGTCAGTAGAATCAGCCCAAATGGACTAACAAACGCTGTCGCTCGGGTGGGAAAATATCGGCTCAGATATGGCTGCCCCCCCTTTTCCTAGACGGATATCAGTTCCCGAAAGATTGATGCTGCGGAGTAGCCTACGCCGCGAAGAGCGGAGAATAAGCTCCAGTTTTGGTACTTTGGCGATGACTACGTCTCTCATGAACGCCACGATTTCCATCTGGAGAACTTGGTAGCGAAGTACACTCTTTTGGCTGGGGGGGACCGCTTTCCAGGCGTTGGAGGTGGTGAAGCCAGATTGAGAGAGAGCCCGGGGGAACAGAGCTTTCTGACAATCGTGACCTGTGCTCTCTAAACGAAGTCATACCTCGCATTCACGCGCTGTAGGTATGATACTATAGTTGCCCTGCGACTGTTATGCTGGCAAAGATCAGATGTCCATCCTGACCTCTATGCCCGCTTTGGAATCCGTCTTCATAACATTCACGACATCATAGAATATCCTACATGACTATAGGGAGTACTCGGGCTAGGTCATGAGCGTAGTGGTTCCACCGTTGTAATATTCGGAGTCAGCCGATAGCCTTCATACATGGTGCCGGTCATCTATAAGGAGCTAGCTAGACCAGAGGAAACTCGCCGCTAAATAGTTTTGACCGCGGTTATATAGACCGACTAAAGAGATTGGCAATCACGACTAGGTCGATTAACTAAAGCTTCTCACCCACCGAGGGAGACAGGATCGTCGACGTGGTATCCATATGTTGACTATCTTGTTACGACGCGGCACACTCGCCGGGGTTATAGGTAGGCGGTCCGGGGTAATAAAGAGCGTCCTCCAGGAGACCTCATTGAAAAGCGACCCGGGCTTCAGGAGACGGCCAAGAGGTGGAGGCAGGGAAGACCTCATAGTGTGATCCTTGGCCCTCTGTATAACCATGATGCTCGCGAGTAGAGCTCGGACAGGGGCTCCAAGTGCCTTCTGAACCACGTGAGGGATGGTTGCTATGCAGTATAGGTTCTGGAGTGAACATGGAAACGCAGTCACCGACAAGCGCTACGGAGAAATGGGCCGTCTTTGGGGACAATCGAGCGTTTCAGTAATTGAACCAGAACATAATGATGAATCCATGCTACAACCACGACCTAAGGGTATATCTATATCTAATACACTCGACAATTAAAAATGCCCTACCTGAAGGCGTACTTTACCTTGGGCGTGCACAGAAAGATGGGACAGCGTTGGAAGCGTAGACCAAGGACTTCCCCCTAATAATTCGAAGTCATCTGATCAACCGTCGCTCAATCTTGAGAACGGATTCCGAAACTCAAGCAGGTCCCTCTGCCCGTAGAACTCACCAGCGACGGTCAGGATCATGTTCAACGTCGCCCGCAGATTGATCTGCGCTCTCATCGCATCCTTCTCCGCTTGCGTCGGGACAGGCTCGGGTGGCTCTTCCGCAGTCTCCAGCTCAGTAAGAAGGCGGACCTTGGCGCTCTCGATGTCAGCCAGATCTTCTGATGGTCTCTGTGATTCATCGGATACTTCCCCATCTTCTAGGTCTGTGTCCAGCTGCATTTCTACATCAGATGCTTCTGATGCTCGGTGGTCTTGATCGACGTGGATTTTCGGCTCCGCCGCTGGAGATGCAGGACTTTTTCCTGCGTCGCCGTTAACGTTGATCGATTGCTCGGTGACATGGTGACTAGTAGAATCCGGGAGTGCTTCCTCAACAGCTCTAGTAGCAGCATCAACAGACGTCCGCTCCGCTCTGTCAGGGTCATCGTCCCAGCAAGGAGTTGAGTCATTTCCTTCGGGTTTCATGGAGCCCTCCCACTCTTCCTCGCGGGAGCTGGAAGGCGTGGGTTCCTCATTGACACCCTCGTCTACTTCTAACTCGACGCCTTCATCACTCTCGCTACTACCCCCGACGCCATATTCTTGATGTAGGACTTCACGCTCTGCCAAGCTGACCATGAAAAGCACGGCTCTCTTTCCAAGCTCGCGTATCCAGCCGATCTCCTGGTAGTCGAGTTCGCCTCTGTCAGGCAGACGAGCCAGAAGGGCCCAGATCCATCTGCTAGTCCGCTCACGTAATTCATGGCCCTCACGAAATGACTTGCTGTTGAGTAAGACCCGTATCAGGCGGATAACGCTATCCTTGTGCATGCCAGCGATCTGTGCGGGTAACGGGTCCGTGGCCTTTATAAGACCTGACCACCGTGACATAGTCGAGGAGGTAGGACCAAGTTTGCCTACAAAAGTCGGGTTTGACGATGTAAGAGCGGAAAGAACGCTCTGTGGCGGGTCTCTTCGTAGAACTTTGCGTAGAGAGAGATATTGGCGAGTGAGAGAGGCGAAATACGCCTCACGTATCTCGTCCGAGCTGCTGTTGTGTGGACCACCTTCATTCGATCCTAGGCTGTCTTCCTCGTCAGAGTCTAGCCCAGAGACTTCACCTTCATCTTCCTCCTCTTCATTGTCATAGTCTTGGTCGTAGTCTTCTGGTAATGCAGTATATGCTCCGTCATGGTAGTAGCCTCTAGAATCGCCTATGCCGTCTTCGTAGATGCTTCGATCGATCGTCTCTTCGTTGTCGTCTTCCTGTTCAATCGCTCCTTCTGAAGCAAGTCGCGGGGGCGGCTGGGGCCCAGCCTTCTTTGCAGCGAGGACATGCGGAATACCGGAGGCTTCTACTCTATACTCGCCATATCAGCATCATCCTTTATCTAAAATAACTGGGTGGAGGTTTAGCTTGGACGGCCGAGGTGAGAATGAGTGTTGCGAAAGCGCTTACCGTACTGATCTCAGGTATGCCAGCGCATCTGAATCATCTTCGCATTCCAAGTCACTGTCCCAGAGCGGGACCGTTGTCGCTCCCTCCAGAGTCCCGAATACTCCTCTTTGGCCGTAGGTTTGGTCAACGCTTGAGCTTGGCTGTTTTCCAGGTTTGGAGGAGACATGATCCCGTCGACGCTTCGCCGCATTGTCGCCATCATCTTCTGGCGAACGCTTGGGCGCCATGGCGCGGCTGTGGCAGCGCTTTTAGGAAGGGCTTGTATGAATGAATGCAAAGTTTGTATGAAGTACAGTAGATAGGCAACGAAGTGCAACTTGAGATGTCAAGTAGTACTAAACTGCTGTCAAGCGTCTGCCTCAATTGCGGTTAAGTGCATTCACACTAGCCAGTTCCTAGCTGTGCTGCTTATGCGCATATCAGGGGCGAGCCCCACTTCTCTTAGGTACACGAAAGTTTGGCTACCCCCATAAGCCAATACACCAAACCTTCCTATATTCCGTAAGGAAATTATAATTCCAATGAAAATCGTAAAAGTTATAAGGAAACCAGGATTTACTATAATTTTGAGTAGGATTTACACGATAGGTAGTAGTTCCTCTGGAGTTCGATACGATTAACATAGAGAATCTTAGATAATACATTTTTTGGACGTAGTGACCAAACTACACATGGTCTTTATGTCTAAATCTGGACTTATACGTATAATCCTTTAAAGCGGTATCAAGTCATATATTTATTAGAACTTTGCCATATTTTTTTTCCTAAGAGGTTGCTAAATATGATAAAGTTGGTAAATTTGTGGTTGAGCCATATTTCGTCCTGTCAACGTATGTACAATGAATGATAGTCAAATTTGTCAGCAGATCCAAGACAACTTTTAAGGGGCTGCTTGAGGTCGTTCCAGATGTTCTCGGTGAGACCATGTTGATTACCCGGCTCTCCAGCCAGCAGAAATGCAGTATACGGGGATTATTCATTTGGCCTCGGAAGCTGTCCAGATATTATACGGTATGTAACCTACAGCTCTAGGTATGCGTCGTAAAGACATGCTGTACTGGTGCTCCTTTACTCAGACCGTGGTCATAACTGTATCTATCTTCGATGTCGTTACTACAATGTGTATGCAAAGAACTCGCATATCGACAATATCATTTGTGCAGAAGGTGGAACTACATAACCATTCGGGGTTATCGTCGCTGGATAACTTTGCATGTCGTGTTGCCCAATTGGGGCATTGTCATACGTCGTATTCCTCGAGTTTGAAACTTGGAGAGTAGCAATATGACTGCTCGTTTCCTGTTGCCTTAGCCTTCTGGGCGTCCCGTCACTGGTCTAACACCTTAATCAGGCAAGGCAACTACTGACTGTATTTTATATTGATGTTGTCTACGACCTGGTAAAACTGTATGGAGTATACCTAAGGCGTTGGCACTCATCCCTGTCACTCTAGCACGCGGTGTCATAGATAAATGACTGACAGAGGGTGCCCTTTCGTATCCACGACTTAGGCGGGAGGACTAATGAGAAGGGGCCAGTGACGAGGAACATATCACCCATCACTAAAGCCTGATAGCCCTGTGATACCGTATAGGACTTATACACCAGCTGTGCTTCAACGTGCCCTAACTGTGTGAGCACTCGAGATAAACATAGCCTCATCGCTTAAAAGCCAGCAAGTACCTACCAGTCCTTGTGTTACAACAGGTTTCTGCGGTCTCATAGATTTATATTCACGGGCATGACCTTTGACCTCGTGGGATACGTTGGGGGTTATTATGGTAGTTGATGGAAGAACGGAAGAACTTGGAGCCTGGGGTCCTGCTGGCGGGACCGAATTTGATATACAAAGGTAACGACTTAGAGATCTCTCTTGCATAGGCCCGAAGATTCACGTCAGAAACCATACTTAGGTTTCATAGCAGCGTGGATCAGTGTGGCGGCAGATCCTACGACAAACTGGCATGGGGCTACACTAGGCGTGGGTCTAGGCGTTAAGGGACAGCTCGCGTCTAGTATGACGAGTTGCTTGATTCCTAAATCTATATGCAAGATTCAAATTTCTCAATATAGATCTCTACACAGGCAGTCTTCCGAAACTGCCAGTTATATTACTGTACACACCATTCGAGACTTCTCTCCAAGCTGCCAATGGCAAGTAGTTTTGACCGAAGGCGTCAAGCCCCGATACCATTGCCAACATCTCCTAGTCTAGGCAGCACTATCTGCTTTACCAGTCCAAGGAAGATAAGCAACAGCTTATAAGCCCTAAGAATGCCTCAGTCTCCAGTTTAGATGAGCGCTGACTGTTTACCGTAACCTCCAGCTAGAGGTAAATGACGTACGCAGACGACGGTATGCCTAAGCTTCAGGCGCTGGCGTCATCACTCCCTTAGCGAGAGCACAGAAATCAATCCACCTCCCAGTGGCTCGCTCAGGATATCGCCGCTCGCTACGCGGTCGGGCAGCAGCGAGATTAGTGTTCAACGTGACATGTCTGACTCAGACCACGTAGCACGCTCCCCCACCGTAAGTATTGCCATATTCTTTTCGCAGAATACTTTCCACGATTCTTGTGAACTCAGCTTCCTAGAAGGAGAGAGCAGTGAGCCGAGCGCCATGCTTTCAGGGCCGGCAATCACCCACCAGATGAGGCCGAGGGTGATGATGCTGTTAAAGGTATAGGATGGAACAGCCCAGCATATTTTGGAGTCTAATGTTCCAATAACAAAGGAATCCACATGATTGCTCGTCTTCCTGGCCAACATCGCGAGGAACAGATAGACTAGCCCGAGACAAGGTCACAAGTGACCCAAGGACCTTACGACGAGCCTGGGGGTACCGATAGACAGCCGAGGCCCCATCTTTTTGAATATCGTGGAGGCTGACGATTTGGTAGCGGTATCAGCTCTTGAACGATACTGTTCCAAAATGGCCAGAGTGCTTACATCGCAAATTTTACCACACTAGGCAGCTCAGGATCAGCTTCCCGAACAGAGTGGGGGGAGCGAAGCAAAACACCTTCGCTTTGATACGCTCGTGGCCATGACGCCGTCATCAACCGGTGAGGACTTAGCGAAGACCTGCCAGGCCCATCTTGGATTAGCTTAATGTCAAATCGTCTTCTGAAGAAACGCGTTTTGGCCTTCTGCTCCGAACCTGCACCTAGAAATTTGAAACCTTGACTACCATTTCCGGGCCGTCCGTTCTTAGTTACACGATGGCATATTCTTCTCCTAATATCGAGTCTCTGCCTCTGCAGATAGAGACATGTGTCCTTCTGCCTGCCTTTCGCATGACATTAGCATGCACGCGAGTAGCTCGGTGTATGCACATACCACTCTTCGATGCGCGGCCCCCGGGATTACACCGAAAATCGTGTTCCGAGGGGTTGGGACACAAGTCCGCCACCAGCGTGTTTGCTTTCCGTTTGTGCTACCGGCACACATAAATTACCCAGAAGCCCAGCCTCGCGCATCCGAGGAACATGAACTTGTCCGCATCCGCCTTGTGTCCCATCAGAGGCCCGCCTGGGTGGATATTGCCTTACCCGTGGGACGCTTCCCTCACCGCCATTAAGTGGAGTCAGTGACTTGAGAGCTTGCGGTCGTATGCCAGACCCCATATATAATAAGAGGCGTACTTGATAATGCGACTGGTAAGGCGCTGAGGTAGATACGAAGCCCTGAAAAATTAGTCGAGGCAGAGCTTGCGCCGTAATCATTATGGATTACCAGCTTCCAGGATGACCATCCTCCCAACTCCAGCTGTCTGGACGGTGGCATTGGCCGCCATCACTGGCGTGGTGCCACCACCTGTTCCGCGATGAGGCACTATGGAATATTGGGGTGCCCGGTCCCGCCCGCCAGGCCGCACAACACGTGGACAAGGCAATCTTTGTCCTGCAGGTGTTAGTTGTCACCGCGCCTTAGTAGCATGGTGAGGCGAGCCAAATATCAAATAGATATCTGGCCGTAGATCTAAGACAGCGGCGGAGAGCCCTACAATGCCTAATCTGCCAAGTGATGGGTAGCCTTGCTGAACATCGGTGGTGCTAGGTATCGCAGCAGAGGACATCTACCCGACCAAGATGAGCGCACTGACTGACGTAGTAGGGACCTCGCCTATGGAGAGCCTATACCCTCGATGTGTAACGTTGGGGATCCTATCATGATATTCGCCGTAGCTGCTTTCATTGGATTGTCCAGTTCACAGGTAACCGCTCCGATTCAGGGCCCTTATCTCTTTGTCTGGTATCCGTCTCTTCTCGCCTGACGGCAGCCCAAGTCGAGTTTATGTACGTGCAACTCCACCCGGTGGGATCAGGGTGTCCCATCAAAGACTGGTGTATGGATTAAAGTTAGGTAGGCGCACTATCCCGGCTAATATTGGTAGTATTGAGCCACTTGCATTCATAGCAGTCATCGGACGGATAATTGCCTGCGGGAAGCATTATAAAGTTTGGCAATACAGAAGCACTGTAACCTTACCCAGTAGACAGACCCACTGTTCCAATAGGAGTATACCGGGTGTCTTCCCCGCTAGAACTTCATCTCCCAAAATTCGTCAAAAGCTAATGCAACACTATATTCATGAGGTTGGGTGGCCGTATAGTTAACCTAACTGTAAAGGGTTTACGGTACCCACAAGTTAGCTGGAGGGGGGATCGCGCTACGGCTAGAAATGGGACACATGCATTAGTCTTTCTACAGTGTTTAACGAACTTCGAGAGATAATACTGGTATCCGCGGGTCGATTCCGGGTGAGGAGTAGGCACGGTGTGAAATTTCGGTGTACAACTGCAGAGCGGATAGACGCAGCTGCGGGAAGCTCGATGGCTATCTAGCTTTGTCACTTCCGTATCGCGTGGTGAAAATATTCAGAAGCATTGAACTCCCTGCTCGGCGGGCAAGCAGCATGTACGTAAGTAACCCTATCTTTTCGATCATCTACAGCTGCGAGGGCTTTTTGTGAGGTGTTTAGCGGGATTGTCCCAGTGTTGGGCCTCCCTGCTTATACAGGGCTAACTAGTTTGGCGTTATTCAGACGCGTTGGCGCCTGAATCCCACTGGTGTAAAGGTTAAGTTACAGAGGCGTACCATGCGATAGTTCTTTACTACGCCCCTTGCCTACACAATTTGCATCGCTTTTAGGCATTAAAAAAGCAACCCGATGGCTTCGACGACGCTGCTGGTACTATAGACTTCAAGATATGCGTGTGGGTGTGCTGTAAGGGCTTTCTTTGTATCTTGAAACTAGAGCATCAAGCGGTCCTGCGCAAGGATGAGGCGAAAGGCATTCAGGCTTGGCCATTGGTTCTAACACCCTTTGCTTTTGCATGCTTGAAGCCTGCCCCATTTGGTTTCAAGAACATATATGGATCCAGCAACTTGATGGCATCGATCCCCCAGGGTATTTAGGCCGCATTGAAGCTGCCACGAGCCGTCATATACCTACTACGTCGCCCTGTTTACCGTTCTGACTCACGGTCATGTTCAAGGCGGCGGCCATTGGGAAGCAACATATTCCCAATGGCACCCAAA
The DNA here is from genome assembly GCA_004155935.1 of Monosporascus sp. GIB2. Lineage (NCBI taxonomy): Eukaryota > Fungi > Ascomycota > Sordariomycetes > Xylariales > Monosporascus > Monosporascus sp. GIB2. Next base: position 137,177 of record QJNV01000021.1, read on the forward strand.
CCACGATAAGACGCAGGACTGCTCTTGCCCGCCGAAAGCAACTCGCCCGGGCCCCCGTCCAGGCCTCTCGATGGCCGGGCAGCAAGCTCCTACAGATGACCTATCCAGCTGGCGACTACTTGCCAGCCAGCTAGAGCCCCATAACCTGGAGCCTGCCTCTACCGGACCCCCCCTTCCCCCCCTTTAAGCGGCGACGCGTAGTGTATGGCGACAAGTATCACTTCGCCAAAGTGCTAATTCAGGCAGGTATCGTCGGGCCATTCCCGATAAGCCCTTCCAGAGCATCTGCTCTGTGCTATACGAAGCCTCGGACTGGCTGCTCAGACGCTGGAACTATGAATTAACTAGTCAAGGCTGCTTTAGCTGGCAGGTTTGATCACTACCACTAGATCATTACAGGGCAAATCTATTGGGGAAGAAAAGAATATTCTAGAAAGCGACAACTAGGGCGCCTATCGAATGCTTTGTAATTAAAAGCACAAGAATCGTGTAGGACGTCGCAAGTCATCTGCCACTCTCCTGTCAGCTTCCCAAGGTGACACGCTATCACAAAAAAGGATCATAGGCTAACTGGCATGCGTCTGGGCCTGGGGGGCGGATGTGATAACTCTTTCGAAGAAGGCATTAAGAACAGATGATGATAGGTCCTTGGCCAGTCTCTATCTAACGAAGCGATGTAACTAGTAGACGACTCCAAGCCCGTGGACCTGCTACCGCCTCGCCGGGTACCAGACCATTCGCGAAATGTGCAACCCCCTATTCGCTGGGCGAGGCTGAATGCTTGGGACAGTACCCTGATAGGGCATGATGGCGCGGTAACATACACAAAGTTTTCTGCACCTTAGCCGAACCTGATGAACCTCGAGGCGATTCCCTCGGTAGTAAGCCGATTGGCATTACGCATCTGCCTGGAAAGGCCGACGATACATTGTTGCAGAATATCCCTCCGTCTCAGTTCAGCCAAAGAAATGGGCGACGGTCTCTCCCCCTATTCCATATGATTCGCAGATAAGACCGAGGTAAAGGAGACTCTTGCTGACAAGAAGTGTCATCCGTGTGATGATTCATAACTGTCGGTAGAGCCCTGAGCCTATAACGGCGAAATCGCGGTATTATTTAATCTGTGGCGTTAAATATCCATGTCGGGGTACCGTTTAGCCCGTTGGTTGGACAAATCTCTGATTCGGCTCTCCAAGGTCTCAAGCTGGAAATGGTTAGAATAGGGGTGAGAAATACCTGTACGGTGATTAAGCTTGCCACTACGACATAGTGTTGACAAGATGTTGCCCGCCAGCCACTCTTGATATTTACACCGTTACCCAATAAGTCATCCTGGGGGGCGGCATCATAACCGCAACCCGTTCCACCAGGCACTATTGCACTCCAGAGTTTCCTGATTTTGGTTGGACATCCGGGACGTGGTTGCCTGACATGTGTCGGCGAAGGCGATCCCTATTTTGCCTTCCTGCTTCGAGGACAAGCTGGATTCGGTGAGCTATCTCCGACCTCGTTGCATTCGTACGTCAGCAGCTGCCTAGCTGGTGGCGAAGCGCTGAACAACCTGAAGGGACTGGTTTATGAGAGACGAGGCTCTCCACACTGTAGAGACAAGCCGGAGCCAGGCATGTCTCCCGTGAGAAGCCTCCGCGCTTATTCATGCCGTGATCATAGACGTATGTTGTGCCCAGTCACATAGAAAATTTTCTCTCAGGGGCCTGAACTCCGCGGGTCTGTGGCGATCTTCGTATCTCTTGTCTTTTGCCTAGTCAGTCATTTACGAGGCTCAGCGCGCCTCACATATAAGCTGAAAACGTCCATATACAGGTAACACCTCCAATCAGGGCTGTCAACATGGGCTTCGTTCCTGATAGGATGGTGTCTGGTAACATCGTTAGACGATCCCAAGACGGGGAGATGGATCGCCTCATATGAATGTAAAGCTTTCCGAAGGGAAAAAATTGGATGTCGGAGTTGCCACTTCCAAGGTTTTTCAGCTGGCATCGAGTAACAAAACTTGCCACCACCGCCGGTGCATCCGAGAGAAGAAAACGATAAGGTGAGTAATCGTGAAATGAGAGAGCCAGTAATCCCTGCATATGCACTGCCATCTTGGCTAAGCTGAGAAGAAATGTCGCCACGTTCGCGAGAAGAGCAAAGGTTATATGTCGATGAAGTTGATCAGCGAACGCGATATGCGGCCGACCGAATTGGTTCGTACTCCGGTCTCCGGCATCGGCATCTCCAATTGGAGTAGGGTGGCCGGCCCGGCCCGGCTGTGGAACACCATCGGACACTTGAGGCCGCCGGTGGAAGACTCCTTGGAATGCTTCCGAAGTTGAATCTTTGACCGAGGTGCATTTCGCTCTTCATCCTCATTTATCATCGCTCTCTTCTAGTCCTCTGTTGAGATATTTCTGGATGGCAGGTCCAAATGTGCCTGTAGACTTTTGCATCCATGCGAGTCCCTAGAGGAATCCATTCACCTGCTCGAGGTAGCAGTGAATAATAGGGGATATGATACGAAGCATTCCATATCATATGACATCTACCCATTCTCACGCCCCTGCCTGCTCGCCCCATGCTGCTCGCATCACCACTCCATGCGACGCCAATGAGGGTAGGTTTTACCTGTCAAGTTCCCGGGCGTGGTGCGGTACCGGAGACCGCCGATGGTAGTAACGCAGCAGCGTATTGTGCAAAATCCGCCACCTACCTTCAACTCAAGGTGCGACGCTTCCAAAGGTATCCCATGTGACAGAAGATAGACATATAATAAGCGTTGTAGCCAGGTATGAATATGGGTAAGAAAATAGAGTAAGGTGAAAGAAGTGCAGAGGGACTAGTCCAGTTGCGTGCCGCTGCGAGCGCTAACGCGGGTACGGAACCCGGGTGTTACAAGTTATAAATGACAAGAAGAGGAACTTCGGCCCCCAAAGCTCTAATAATGCGGCCCTTTTATTTATCAATCAAATAAACCATAGTGCCTCTTGATTTAGCGAAGAACGCCCTATATTAAAGTGCATTCCTTCTATGTCAATTCGTCACCTCCTGGGTGTATCTTAGTATTGTCCCACTCGCAGGTAGGCTCTGTCACGTCACCATCGATCTTGCACGTCGACAGCCTCTCCCTCGCTCTTCGGTGAAGCGAGACGATACGGCTACGAGGCATAAGCCGTACGACTGAAGGAACGCCACGAGCCCCCCAAGGTTTAGGAACCGCACCATGTACTATCAATATATTGAACGACGATTGATTGCCCTTCGATGATACCTGCGATACCCGGTTGACTGCCTCCTTGCGTACCGACAACTCGAGGCTCTCACCCAAAGCAGGCAACTACCCCTATGATATTCCTTTTGGACACTCCTTCAAGTTTCGTCATCTTGTTCCACGGCTCTGGGGGTTCGCGTATCATCGCGACGGATGGCCGTGGTGATTCGGAGCCCCGGTTTCGCGCGCGTCACCGTCGAGGAACTCCCTTCATTCGCTGGTGTATGCCGCGACGATTGTTTACTGGTGTGATGCGCACGATAACTAAAGATATCTGTCTGCTCACAGTAGCGATAAATTAGCGGTTTGAGATACGAAGCAAGAGACTTTTAACGGGAAAAGGCGAGCGTACTTGTGCAGGGAGACATTTGGGAAGGTCTCGCGGGATGTAAGGGAAAATTTTAGGCCGCATTGGTTCGCCTGCGGCTCTGCTGGGCAACGAGGCAACATATGCGGTACCAAGGTAGTTTGGCACTAAGTATCTCGCTAGACCCACACTGTACATATGATTGTCGCACGATGTACTGAATGCACATTCCTTATAGCAGGCTGGCAATAGTCCGCGCCCAACATTTTAGAGTATATCTGAACATTTCCACTTTCAGCGGACTCTCAGATTATGGTCATAGTCCTCTGTCATGAGAATTCCAAAGGCTCTGTTACACCTTGAAAACTACGTCCGTTGTAGTAGTCAGGCCCCGTTATTCTACTTCTTTGAAAGCTCTCGAACCCCACCTTGATACCTAAACCGTGTCCCCGTTTATCCAGCCTCGGTGAGCAGATTCTCAGCTTTTAAAAGAAAAAAAAAGAAAAAAAGGCGAATTTATCAATTAACCAATCGACCCGACCCGGTTGGGAAAATATTGCCTTGCATCATGTTTACGACACATAAATCACATCACCACGTCTTCTTGCCGCATTCTACTAATTCACAAGTTGAAGCAGGCGTTTGTTTGACTCACTCGAATGTAGTTCCAACCGACAGATCTGTTGCAAGCCATTATTAGCTCACTGCTGCCTCGCGGAAACGGTACTCCTCCGTACGCCACTCGATAAAAGCGGAGGTGGCTATATCTATATATATAAAAAAGAGCCCCCTCCTACTGGACGGGGACCCAATGTTCCGCGTATCATATGCCAAGAGACCGACCCCTGTGGCAAGTTAGTTAATCTTTTTGGATTCATTTCTCTCGGGAGATACAGCGAATCAACATGCCACAGCAGAATTCGTTAGAACAATCCTTTACCTCATTTTTAAGGAATGCTTCCAGAATTCGTTGCCCAATAAATGATTGCGGCGAGGAATTTCCCGATCTTGAAGGGCGTATAAAAGCTCATCTCGAAACCTGCCACCCGGATTTGTTAGCACGAGAGGACTTCCCTGCTCTTCTCCGTCAAATCAGGAAAGGGACGTCGGTAACACCACAGAGACGGTTAGTTCTACCGTTGCCGTTTGCCTCGCCTGCTGACTCAACTAATTCGATGATGCAGAGCGTATGGGAAACAGTCGGCGCGCCCCGGCTCCTCTGAGGCCGTCCCTTCTGTAGTTGCCGAGGCTGGCCAAGCGGATGTGTCTCCTGGCGATGACACACCGGGGCCCCCCTCGATTAAGAGATTAAAATCGCCTGGTGCTCGTCCCAAGAGTTCGAGTCCACCGAGGCGTTCGCGAGTCCGCCAAGATCCTGATTTTCGAAGATCGCCGCATGCTGGGAAGCTCTGGAGCCCGGACGATGCGGCACCGCAGTCCCCGACGCAGAAGCCCGCGAGGCAGAGGCTTCAGTCTAGACATCAGATAACGCCGGCTGAGTCAGATGTTACTTATGCTGATGATGAGTCCACAAAACTTATTAAGCAACCAGAGACGCGCCCTATCAGCCAAGACCAGTTGGTCGCAGAGGTCAAGGGAATTTACGCCGGGCTAGTGATGGTCGAGTCTAAATGTATTGAGGTCGACAACGCCCAGTCGTCCCAGAACGACGCCAAATTAAACAACGAGCAGTGGCAGGCCTTGACTGCCTTGCACAGGACTCTTTTACATGAGCACCATGATTTCTTTTTGGCCTCTCAACACCCTTCGGCAAGTCCAGCCTTGCGGAGGCTAGCTTCCAAATATGCTATGCCAGCTCGCATGTGGCGTCATGGGATCCATTCTTTTCTTGAGCTATTGCGGCATAGGTTACCAGCTTCTTTGGAACATATGCTCACTTTTATTTATTTGGCTTATTCCATGATGGCCCTGTTATATGAGACAGTACCTGCCTTTGAAGATACTTGGATCGAATGCTTGGGAGATTTGGGCAGATACAGGTATGTCCATGCTGTGATAGTTCTGGACTGATGACTGATCACGCGGGTGAAAAGAATGGCAATAGAAGATGATGATATTAGAGATAGAGAGGTTTGGACTGCTGTATCGCGGCATTGGTATTCTAAAGCATCCGACAAGGCTCCGACGACCGGCCGTCTTTACCACCATCTAGCGATATTAGCCAGGCCGAATGCTCTCCAGCAGCTTTTCTACTATGCGAAGTCACTCTGTGTGCCGATTCCCTTCGCTTCGGCTCGCGAGTCGATTATGACATTATTTGACCCAATTCTCAAGGTTCGTCCCGACTGGGAGCTTCCGTGGCTCACAAGATAATTGCGAATTCACCTAACCCCCTCTCTAGGCGCCGAGTACTCAAAACTCCCGACTGATCCCGATCGATGCCGCCTTTGTCAAAGCTAATGGAATCATGTTCAGCGGGAACTACCTGGACCAGTTCACCCCTGCAATGGAGGAGTTCCTCAGTAAACTAGACGGCCATATCGACCGCACGAATAGGAGATGGATGGAATCCGGGTAGAATTCACCGTACCTGCTTTGAGTTCCATCCTGGTTAACCTTGTCATAGGTACTATATTGCCATCTCGATTTGCTGCGCGCTCTTGTCGTATGGAAAGGAAGATAACGAAATTCAGAACGCGATCAAGCCTCAGAATGCAGATGAGTCGACTGAGATGGATACGACCGACACGTCTGAGGGAAAGCCCGAGCGGTCATTTTCGTCGGCAGCCCGTCTCGCACAGGGCACTTATATGGTGGTCTTCCGCCGGATTGGGGACACCCATATCCTGCCCTTCGTTCATGTGACACTGGTGTTTATCTTGCACCTGACACATTTTCCTAACGCCATCGCCCTCGTCGAGGACGATATCCCGTGGGAACTCGTATCCGTCCTACTCAACTCCTTGTTGCAGTCGTACCGGAGTTACGACCGGATCCGCAGCGATCAGTTCCCCAGGCAAGAAAAGGTGCCAGCCCCACGTCCTCTGCCCGAGGACTTCGCGATGAAGGGCCTGCTCTGGGTAGAAGATTATTTCCCCAACGACTGGTTCTCGAACGAGAAGATTGACGACGACGAGAAGTATTTCGAAATGAAGTCGATGACCGAGGAGCGCAAGGAGCGGATCCTGTGGCTCGGGTGCCGCATTGCGAAGCACGGCAAGTGGCTCGTCTACGACGAGAATCTCCACCAGTTTCAGGCCGCTGCGAAGTACCAGGGCAGGGTAGCAGAGGATAACGACGCGATGAGCGCGCTGGATCCGGAGGATGAGGAGTTCTCGGCAGCGTCCACCGTGGGATCCGGTCCGACGTCGGTCAAAGCCGAAAGGGGAGACGAAGAGGACACCATGGACCTAGACGATGACCCAGTAGCCGGGTCAGGCGCGTATTACATTCGTCAATAGGAAGCGGCGTCAGGCGTTAGGGCGAGGTACTTGGTTTTTCTTGTAGTTTTTGTCAAATCCCTAGGTGTTTATTCCACGGAAGGCGTATTGGCAGCAACCGATCAATTTTCTAAGTATAGGTCACTGATCGTCCATAAATAGGTCAATCAGAGAGTGAGTAAACCCTCCCAGTTTCTTCTCTATGTAACGCAATAACACGAACCATAAAAAACCATTACTACTTCTGCTAGTTACTACTGCTGTTAGTTGGCCCTTCGTCGGATATACGACTTGTTTCTATGGATCGGCTGAAATGCTTTTCTCTATTATCATGCCTTTTAGGTTATCGCGGTGAAGACACGACCATGCTATTATCTACAAGTGCAACCCCCCTCCCCCTTTCCTCCTTTCGCATTAGATGCCGTAGGATTGAATGACCTAGGCTGTTCTAAGGTTCCTTTAGCCCAAGAAATGCCGACCCCTCGATCCCCAGGTTACTCAGCGTTTCGTGCACGTGTACTAGTTTGCGCCTTTGGGGGAGGAAAAGGGGTTGGACGACAAAGGCCTAGAGACGATGCGGTTCCATCCTGCTGGAATCGACTGGGTAGTTACGTTTGCGCTTTTGGATTATTATAATTCAATTTGATCTACGGCATAATTTATATATAGCTCCTGTAGAAAGATCTCCTCAATCGGAATCATTTCCCGCTAGCGACAAAAAAAGGAGAGAGAGCAAGACAGTTGTACCATGGCGCAACCCCCCTTTTTTCACCCTGACAAAGAGGTTGACAGTGAATATCGGGGTAAACATTATATCTCGTACGAGCAAGCAGAGATATGTTCATCAAACTCACCTCCATAATTAATTTTGTACGGTCGCTTAAGCCTAACTCCTCTATATGTCGGATTGCTCGTCTGGTACCATATGTGCGCAGAGCATTGGTCATAACAATTTCCAGCCACGGCAACGATGTCTTGGAATCACTTACGAAGTAGCGAACACAAAAAGGGGCTAGAAGCAGAAGTATTACTTAAGCTGTTGAAGTTCATAATGGAAAATGTGATAGCTTGGAACAATCAAAATTTCTGTTGTGATTAACATGGTCGTCGTCATAGATGTGCGTTCAAGGGGGGTTGGCCCCACTACTTGACCAGTGCAATCCTGCTTCAATAGGCACCCACATACCCAAGGGAGTAACGCCGCAGCCTTGCTCACTGATCTGCCTTGCCCTAGCCTTGCCTGCATCCGTGGGTCTGCGTACGCCAAGTTTACAGTCTGCCACAAACTGGTCCGCGGTGATGACATCGCGATGAGCCATGATTGGCGGATGTGGTCTCGAACGCGGGGGGAAAGGTTGGGGAACAAAGTTCACCCCCAAGCAAGAAGGCAACCAAACCATTTCGGTGGGCGGTTAGCCCGGCAGGCGCTAGTCAAAATAAATGGCGCACTTACAGCAACTAACCTCTAAACGTACCTAAATCATGATGATTTCAAGCCTTCGTAATTTAACAATATTGATGACGATAATATAATCTTCTTGCATCATTATAAAAGGCGATATATCGCGATTACGGTAAATTTTTTAATACATTTTTTTAATTTTACTTTCGTTTTTAAGTAATAATAAGTATCATTAATAATACGGCTAAAATTAAGATTAAGGAACTTAAAAAGCTTAATAATGCCTTTAACCTTGGCGCTTTAAATTGTTAAAATTTTAAGATATTTAACGTCTTCGAGATTATAAATAAGCATTAGGTAAAAAAGAATGTTTTTGATATATTACCTTAAGTCGAAAAGAAAAAAAGAAAGTATAAATTCGATAAAGTATAAGTCGAGCTTATTAATTTTTTTTATCACCTTATATTTAACTCTTAATATAAATACTAGCTAAGCTAGTAAGTTTTCATAAAAAAGATTAGAGTAAATTTTTATTATTTTTTAAATACTTTTAAAAAAGCTTTAAAGCCGTTAAAAACTTGTATTTATTTTAAAATAAAAAAGTTTAAAATTAATAATTTTACTTAAAAAAAAACTAAATAGAATAAACCTAATAGAAGTTAACTAATAGCTATTAAGAGAATCTAATTTTTTTGTAAGGTTCGTATTAAAAAAATAAGATATATTTCAGTTTTAAGAAAAAAAAGTAAGGATAACATTAAAAAGAACGTTAAAGATTATAACGCGTAATAAACCGTTGTTAAATTTAACGTTATTATAAATTAAAGGTAACGCTAGTAGAAGTAATACCTTTAATAAATGTTTTATTATAATTTATTTTTTAAATATTACGGATAAAAGGTTTGCTACGTTATAAGATTAATAATTATGGATAGTTGGCGATTACTTTTTTTTTGATACGAAGTTTAAAATCTCCGTACTAAAGTAATTTCGTTAAAATATATCGAAATTATAAAGCGGATAATAATTTTTACAAAGCTTTATTTCGGCTGTAAAGACTTAATTATATAGCAGGATGACAATATAAGCTATACGTCGAAAGTTATAAAGTAATAGTTCTAAAAAAAGTTATATTATTATCGAAAACGTTTATAATAAACCCGAAACAAACCCGGCCGAAAGTATTGTTAAAAAAGTTAAATCCTGTATCGCGAATAAATTTTATATTAATACGCGGCAGCTTATAAGGTTAATTGAAAAAAAGTAGAATATAATAAATAAACCACGGCAAAAAGTTATATTTAAATTTATAATATATTAATAAAATTATAATTTATAGCGAAAGGATAACGTATAACCTATTAAATAAACCTTTAAAAATATTATATATTATATTTTTAAAGGCTTTATCTTAGTAGCGTTTTAATTACCCCTTGTTGACTTTTAAGGTATATGTAAATTGAATGGAATTTTCGAGGTTGGGGCGGTTGGGTGCGCCATTTATTTTGACTAGCGCCTGCCCGGGCTTGATCAAAATAATCGGCGCGTTTTTTAGTTGGTGGGACCGGAGAAACTGTCTCAATTATTTTGATCACGACTTGCGGCCTTAATCTAAGGAATGAAGGCGCAGAGTAAAAGTGTGTGCATGGCCATTAGTCATTAGTTGGTGAAGTTGGGACCTAAAATAGATTCATGCGGTTTCGGGGGCCACGCGCGCAGTTCCATCTCGTGAGGGTTGTCTAGTAATAGTGTAGGAAGCAGTTGGAGACCATCGAAGGATTTTCGCAATAGAGGTCACGTCAGCACGAGTCTTTACTAACCCACTACGCAAATTACTTCCAACCCCTACGCGTGTGGGTGTCATTATGCGCTGACGAAGGATTGCAATTTCCTGCGTCCTTTTGTCCTGGTATAAAACGGCGGGGTAATTTGCGTGTTGCCCGTGGATGGAGGCGTGCCGCTTCAGCGCATACTTGGTTGGGTGATTTTGCATTGCGGGTGCAATCAATGCTACCTTGATTGATTAGAAGTGCAATAAGAAGCGATCATGCTGTTTGCTATTGTTGACCGTTACTAGCCATGCGGAGAGAAGAAGATGAAGTGAGGCGCTCGCATGGCGGCGCATCATAATCTTGTAATCTTGTCGCCTGAACTGGCGCCTCAATACGCCAATGCTAGCCTACCCGACTGGCGCCTCCCGCCAATATCCAGGGTACTTAAATGCATACGGTTGCAGAAATCGTCACAATCTAGAGAAGCGTGGATCCCGCTTTGGCTAAGCAGGCGTCAATACTGCACATTGAAGCGCTGTAACGGAGGTCCGTCGAATTTCTGAATACGGCGGCGTGCATGCTAGTCTCCCATGGTTCTCAGCCGCTGGAATGGCTTGCTTGGAAGGAACGGTACGTCCGGAAGGGATGCCTATGCAGAAGCGTTCCGGGGACCATCTTTTTCTTTTAGTGCGAAATGCGGCTTGGGTTGTAGAAAGCAAGGACGATGCGGCAAGGGATGCATGGCTGCATGGGTAGTCCACGCGCACTGTGTGCATGCGGTATCGGAGAATACAAAGGTGCGATCGAGTCAGGCGAACAGGAACTGGGAAACCCTGACCGCAGATCTAACCTGCTCACCGAAACTAGGGGTCGGGTTGAGTGAGGGGTGAAGATGGCCAGCGCCTCAGCGCCAAAAGTTTCAGACGCCTGTGCCAGCGGTTGCTCTGGAGGATCCAAATAGAAGGGGGCTGGTTTCTGAGGACTCTCCCAGAGAGACGAAGAATGACGTTCTCAGAATGCCCTTCGACAAGCAGACCAAGTGGCTAGGATTCCTCCTCGTACTCCGGCCCGACGAGTTTCAATTAACGTTCTCGGTTTTCGCTGACGTCGCATTCAATGCGAGCCGTGTCGTGCGGTAAGACCCGTAAGACATACTCCGCTTAATTAGGTAAGTACCCGATTTTAGAAGCGAAGTAGCTCATAGCCCGGCTGCCGCCTTCTTGCAGCCTGGGAAGGCTGCGCGAAGGTCTGTCGGGTTCGTAAAACCATACGCTGTGAAATCTCGGGAGGCTGTATATGCGGGGGAACAAGAGCAGGCTCTGGCCATAAGCGACTTAGGAAAAGCTACCTTCCCGCTGGGACCGACGATTCCGTCCCGTTTAGAGCATGCATGAATAAGTCAGATGGCCGGTTCATCTTGTGGGTGCATCGCCTGTGAAAGCCCTTTAGATGAGGAGGGAAGATTTCGGTGAGTGCAGCTAGCCCGCCGTAAGGCTGAGGGGGCGTCGTACGTCCTGGTCCAACGTGGGCGTCACGTCTCAAGGCCCCCATCGGAGCCTTGCTGCCTTCTCTGATGACCGCAAACTGCTGTACCGGAAAAACTGAAACGGGGGAGATTAAGGAACGTACGTGCTTATTGCCCAGTAACAAAAAGATACAAGGAGGGAAAAAGGCGTCGTCTGTTGCCCGAGGCTGCTGACGACAGGAAGTGTGGTCGCAGCAGGCAACCAGTCCTGCGGCGTTAGCGGCTTGTGGACGCTGTAAGACTCGAAATTATCATGGAGAAAGGTCCATTGAGAAGGCCTTGGAAGGGCTTACGTTTCCATGGAAAGTGTGATATCCGTTGATACGCTTCATAGTAATCGTATTAGGATGATACCTGGTCAGTGGCTGAGTCGATCTTGCAGGGATGGCACCACTTACTTAGCTTGCTTGCTCGCGGCCTCGTCAGAGAAGGAAAACCCCTTTTCGGCCTTAGATATCGGCCGGACAGATGTAATTAACTCGAAGGGTAGAGCCACTGTTGCGCATATGTGCGTGCCGTCTGGGTCCAGGTTGCTGGAAGCCGTTTTGAAGACGTGGTTGGGCGGCGTAGTCGTGACCCAACAGCCTCTCTGCCTCCTGCTCAAGCAAGTCCCAGAATGTGGATTCCACCGAGTCTCAATTCACCTCATATGAGTACATGGCTTCAAGGACTAGAGGCAATGAATCAGTATGGAACTTGGCTTCAATGCACATGGCAGAAGGGTGTGCGGCGTGCCATTTTTAAAGAGTGCCTTTTTTTAGAGGGTGTCTCCATTGCGTGCGCTGCCATCACACTCAATAGCGAAAAGACAGGTCAGAGCTAATTAATCTTGGAGCGATTGAGTATAGGCCACGGGAAACGATTCTTTGCCCAAGTTCTGTAGTTCAAGTGTCCTAAGGGCCTGGACCCCTTGTTTATGCTTCAGGATTCGAGTGAAGTGAACATAGGGACGGGGAAGCGAGGGAGAAACGAAAGAAGAAGGATGAAATAGATCGCAAGACAATAGCTTCCCTGTAAGCGTAGTCTCGCTGAAATATATGGCAGAACTTTAGGTAAAAGAATCGGTTGGGCAGGAACGGTGTTGATAGCAAGGCATAATCCAGAAACATCCGAGGTCGGGTAACTACCTCGCCCCCCATATGAGTCACGAACTTAATGTGGCGCATTAAAGCGAGTCATGAATTAATTAGTTAGTGCTCCTTTCCTCCAAAGTAATCGTATTGCGCGTATTGTGAGTGGAAATAGGGACACGACGGTTTGAATTGAGCTGGAGATATACTTCTCCTTTTCCTGCTCCAGCTTTGCCACTTAATATTTTGTAAAGAGGGCCGACCTCGCACCAGTTGATTATAGATGGAAATTACCCAGGGTGCAATAACTACTCTGCATGTGTAGCGAAGTAGTAAATCTGTTTGTCAAGTTATAGCATAGCTAGTGACTCGGAGGTAACCTAACCTCCCTTAGGGGGTGGTCATTAAATAGGGGCAAACCACAACCTTTGGTTTTATAACCTTGCAAAGCTCGGCTTGACGCGTAGAAATTTCTCCTGAAGCTACTAACCTTAATATTCAAAGTGCCTTTCGATTTCTGAAGGTCCAACGCCGGGTTGTGGTTAATGAAAGAGGGATTTCGGGTCGCCTGGGCGCATCGGAGCCAATGCTATAGTACGGATTATAGGGGAATTATAGGCGTGAAAATGTCAGAGGCATTAATTGCCTCCCAAACCGTGTGAGCGAGCGAATATACTGGAACTTTTGTAAGTGAAGACTCGATTTACATCATCGCCGGTCCAATAAGGGGCAGTAACAAGGAACCCGAAGAGGCGGATGTATTTCACTTCCCGATGTTGGGCAACACGGTCCGGGATGTGGATTTGTATTAAATCTCGCGGCAACGGCGTCAACCTGGGTCGGCCCCGGTTCCACCGCCTAAGTGTGCTCTGGTCTCTGGCCGTCGGGGTATTCCATTTGCGGCTCTGCGGTGATCGCCGAGCGGAGTGCTCCTCCCGGCGAGTATGAGGGCCCACAAAAACTGCTACCGTCAGCGCTACGAACGCACCGCGGAATAGGGGCATTAGTGGTCTTTGGGAGCTAGTAATTGGCGGTTTATGCTGTGGGGGAGGGTACCTACAGGGGTAATGGCATGCATCGGGGCCATTGATCACCTGCAGCTAGCAGACAAACCTAAATACGTTCGCTATTGGCCTGTTCGGCACCAGATCGAGAATCCCCAGCGCAACGCATCCTGCAACCTACATATTAATTGGACTTAATCACTACGTTGGCTATGAGCTGGAGTGTTTAGGTTATGGAGCAGGATCCCTAGATTTTCCAGAACCAGATCTGTTGCGTAGATGCACGTAACTTTTGTGCGCAAATTGATTCCGGCGGGATGTTTCCGTGATTGATCTGTATACTCATATGAAGAGCCTCAATAACGTTACTTCCGACGTCTCGTCCGTTCAGATACGTCATAGTTCGCTACGTGGTAGGATGGCGTCCTGCGGCCAGGCTATCGCGGCGATCACTCTGCATTTCAGCGCACATTGGGAATGCAAGCCGGCATGCAAACGCGGCCGAGCTTCCTCTTCCATCCCTTGCCGCACATGCAGATTACTCCTTAAATAGATAGCCCTCGATCAAAAACGTCTCGCTTTCAAAATGGGGTATCATTGGGATGGCTTAGTTTAGGAATTAGGTTTAAGGGTAACGGTCAGAGGACCTAGATATCGGCAATTGTGTTGCAGAATGGTAGAGTTGAGGCTCAAGTCTCCCACCTCGGAGTTGTAGAGTCGGCGGTCCTAACGCCGTACCCTGCCGGCGACCAGATTATACGAGCGGTACACGGCTCGTCACTTCTGCACCGCTGCGCGAGCCAGAATCTCTACGAGATGCCGACAAGAAAGAAGTCAAGAACGCTCCGCTTAATACACCCCCTGCACTGCTCTCTGCTCTTGAAGATCTGGGTAAGCCTAACCAGATCTTGCCAGTACACGCCCTAGTTATAGTAAAGAAAACCTCGGAGAGGATTGTCTATTATCTGCTGGTGTATTTATGAATATTAGATTGCCCCTTGCGCCTAACGTGCGTCAGAGTAACATTCGCAAGCTTATCGCTCCTTGCCTAAGGGGCTCGCTTCCACCAGAGGCAGGCTACGCCATGGCGTTGGCTCGGCGTTATCATCATCCAATCGACATAACTAAGCTATTGGAATATATGTAGTATCGACCTCATTTGGATATCTATTCTCTTTGTGTTCAGAGTTGTCTTAGATGTCGGGCGCTGTGTGGGCTTCAAACATATCACACGGTCTCTGCGGCGAGGTTCTTCGTTTGCCTTGTCCAACCTACATGGCCAGCCAACATAAGCACTGTACTGCACTGTTCAAGGTACATAGCGCAGGGACCTGCAGTTCGTTGTCCCAAACTGTCGGTATCTTCCCAAAAGAAGGGGCGCGCCCATGGGCTCAGCGGCTGTATAAACCACACCGCTCCTCTCTCCTTCGGCTTCTGAGTGGTAGGATCAGAGCCCACAAGGCATGCAAGGCAAAGGGCGGCCCTGGTCCCGCGGCTGTATCGAACGTCTACGGTCGTGTATCATGATCCAAAGGGACGGCTGACATCCTCGTGTGGCCAGTTGAACACGGGTCCCTGCGCGCTTGTGTGGCTGAGGTACAACAGCTGGTCTAGGTGTATAACGTCACAAGTCTAACGTTACAAGTCACACGTCACCGGCGTGCGCCATACACCGGCGCGCTTAGTTGGTCGGTGTTCATGTTCCGGGTTGGGCGTAGCGCCGGCGGCAGCTGGTCAGGCTAACATCGAACATCACGAGGCGCCTCTTCACAGCTATAACCTGTCTTGGCTGACGAAGGAGTCGGCTAACTAGTTGGCTCTAAGCAGCAGGCGACCATAAATTCGCATCATTACCTGTCTGCTTGGTAGTGGTTAGACATGAGGCACTTAGGCCCTCCTGCTTTACGAGCGATGCGCCTGGGCAGATAGGGAACACGGTTAGTTGGTAAGTGAGATGTAACTGCAGAACTGGTACGCAAAATGCCCCGGTTTAATAGGCGCTGAAGGTAGGACGCGTGCTGTGTTCAGGGGCTTACGGCGGTGAGCGAACCCTCCAGACGAGGCTCTCAAGGCTCCCGTGAAAGGTCCTGCACCTGGGTTATCTGAATTGCAACTAGTATGCAGAGAGTTATCCAAATCACCCCTTACTTTTTAATGGGATGTCCAACCATTCATGGATTACACCCCCCCTTTAAAAATTAAAAATTAATCGCGACCATGCGTACCTCCTATTACGCCTCCTAACCGCGCCGATACGGCCGATCTTTGTCTGACTACCGCTCGTCCTTCCGTAAGAACACCTCCGACATCCTACCTTTGAAGAGAGGGATGAGGCTCTGCCCGCGATTCTGGGAGTCTCTTTGCCTATACGATCAACTCAGGATATACTGCTATTGGTATAAAGCGAGGAGAGGGACTACCGCCACCGATGATTACGTGCCGAACAACTGTGCTGGCTCAAACACTCTCTAGCTTAGCTAACCTGCGTGATCCCTCCGGTCTATCGTCCGAACTACCCTTCGAAGCATCCATGATGTCCTTCCGCCTCCTTTACCTATCGTCCTCCGATGGGGTTTGCCCGACAAAGCGCCAAACTCGGAACACAGCCGCGGGTAAAGCTTTTTGCCTCCACATTATTCTCGAATCTGGCGGCGGCGGCCGGGATTTCAAGCTCGAAGCCTGCATCCTCGATGCCACTGCGATACACCACGCTAGATAACAGTCCGAAGACCAACGAACACGAAACCACACAGCAATGCGACAATTTGATGCATCCTAGACGAGCGCACGGAGGATACGAGACTAAGAGAACGCCAACTAGCACAATGAGCTTGTCGGTAGGCGCGCATGATCTCGTCATAGAGTAGGCTCATTGGGGCTACAATGAGGAGCTTTGACATAGCTTCCTGTCCGACCTCCCAGATGAGTTTCTTCAGCTCCTACTGGACGCGGCATCAGACATGGGGAGAACATGGACAATCAACTCGCCGGAAGCTCTTCCAAACGGAGACGGAGCGTTGAGCCTAGACCCCCACTCCTGCTAGCGGAAACCATCTTCCCTCTTAGCCCATGCCTATCACGCAGCAACGTTGGAGTCGGCTCTCAGGCTCCCTAGTGTCAGTCTATCGATTCATAGCGAGCGACCGTCCCGGCCCACGAGACTGTAAGCGCCAACGACCACACCAGTCGAGCGTCGAAAGGGCGACTAAAGAAGGGTCTCCCAGACTTCAGATTATGGGGGTGGCTTCGAGGCTAGCGCATACAGTCTCCGCACCGAGTTAGCGGGTTTCTTCCCAACCCCCCCTTTTATGGTCTCTCTGTAATCGTGGCGGTGGTATGGCGCCTAGCGCATGGCTCGAGACCTGCGGCGACTGGGGGGGGAACTATGTGGATGTACGCTCAGTCTCGACAGGAGTTCTAAACAACACCGGAGGGTTCTTTGCTCTATGGATCGCAAGGCAGTCGGATTGCGCCGGAAAAGGGGTAATACAAGGGAGTCCCAGCTACAACATGGAGTGGCAATTGGTAGTGGACTGATGAATGGTCGCGATACCCACATTAAGGAGATGTCTCCGGGCCTGCGAAGGTCAACACTACCCCCCCAGACTAGATATTCCATTACTTAGGCGGATATTCTAGACCATGTCGCGACATCACAAATGATCTAATGCTAGTTGATAGTCGCCTTGTCTTTATAGGTTTTATGCATGATACTAAGCGGTAACTGAAAGAACCGTGTCGCTGTTTTATGTGAAAATGGGAATCTGGTAAAATGTCGATTGTTAGGGCTCCATAATGCAGCAGGAAGAAGGCCATAGGACGAGACGTCTCGCTATTCGCAATGGTCTTAGCGAGCCAGTCATATCTTAGCCCATGATAACATGCTGTTGGCAAGTTTACGCTCCATGCCTCTTCTCTGGTAGATAGACTGGTCACGCTCCCGACATCATCGAAAGGTGATATTTGGCAACCCGTTTACCCCTTACTAAAGGTTTGGGATGCTCATCCCTCATTTGCCAATACTCGGGCGGTTAAGCACAGCGCCCTTATTATGCTAGAATGCAGTCGCCGCACAATATGTTATCCATTACCGTGGGCCCCGACAACTCGCCAACGAATTGCCTGTTGTAGGCCGGGTGGAGGGTCATGGTAGGTTCCCGGGTACGTACTCCGCTCGCGATACATGTTGCAGGAGGTACGATTGGAATCTTCCTTGCACGGAAGGGATACATCATGTGAGGGAGTGCCAGGAATCAGACGGGTTAGCTGCTGTCTCCGTCGAGAATTGACCTTTGCCGGAAGCATACACAGGCCTACACCTCCTGGATGCATCCCGCGGACAATTCATCACTTCTGGGCCGTATATCACAGCAATGTCTCAGAATCCCGGTTCATGAGAAGCAGGAGCATCGCGCGAGTGCAGCAGTAACCACGAGGAATATAAACCCACAGCCGCTGTCCAACAGTCGTCCCCCGAGGAGGGAGGGGTTATTGCGACGTTGTTGACGTCGAGAGCGGCCGCCGCGCTTCATCCAATCAGGGCCAATTCCGTTGGTTCCTGCGACGTAGCCGATGCAACCGGGTCGTCGTAGTGATTGATGTACCGGTGTAACATCAAGTATGCTGCGTTGCGATGCGCCTAATACGGTAGCCGGTCGCCCACTCCGCTCGAGACGGGGGTTCACAACCCAGGGAAAGACTGAGCCTGCGACAAAATGACACGAAAGGGAATCGTCCAGCTGCAGACGACGCGTTGTACCGCAACGGTAAGGATCGCCCATCTTCCCCGCTGGCCGATTCGGGAGCCCCAGGAGGGAACTCTTCGATTCATCAACGAGTTTGAACGGTTTAAGACCGCTAGCTGTTCGAATCATAGTCCCGTAGGGGCCATAGCTTTCTTATCAGGCGCCTACCCGATCTGTCGCTACTGGTAGAGCAATGGGAGGAAATTCCCACCGGTGGAAAGCCATCGGAGCGCCCCGCTATATTTGCTTTCTAGCGAAAGCCACACAACCCGCCCGCGTGGCTATTAGTCTACTAGATAGTCAACCCTGACGCAGTGGGCCATTGCCATAATGGAGTAAAAGCCGCTCAGGTAGGGTTCCTTGCTGGTTTAGACCATGCCAAGATCTTGACGCGGGAGCCCATGCATGGTCACCTCTTCGATAGTTCTGCAAAACATAACTATATGCGAGATAGAATGGAGAGGTA
Source organism: Monosporascus sp. GIB2 (assembly GCA_004155935.1). Taxonomy (NCBI): domain Eukaryota; kingdom Fungi; phylum Ascomycota; class Sordariomycetes; order Xylariales; genus Monosporascus; species Monosporascus sp. GIB2. Next base: position 156,140 of record QJNV01000021.1, read on the forward strand.
GTCTCAGAGAAGAAAATCCTACATATTCGACGCCATTAAGCGGACGACTACGCTCTGCCTCGCATACGGCCCGTGGCCCTTGTCGTACATGAATCGGTCGCTTCGTTCTAGATGGCATGGTATCGCACGTCAGTAATCGTGGCAGACGAAAGCTGGCAGTTATTCGATTTCAAGCTGTTAAGTTTCTGTTGAAGTCATCTGAGAGATATTGGATAGACGTTCTTCAACTTGACTCATGCCAGCCACTCATAATGGTCACATATGTTAGATCCGATTCCACAACAAATGGTTCATACCGGAAGCGCTCATCGATCGGCATCTTGTCTCTGGACCCTGCAAGCCACAGACAAGGGCCTGCTCTAAAGATCAATTGATCTGGAGATGGCGTTGAGCGTATCAAAATGGTGAGCGCACTTATGCAAAAAGCCTGGATAGGAAGTACTTAGGAGTTTGGACGTGGGGAGTACATGGCTCTTTGAAGGAGTTGCGTTGCTTGATTCAGACTCTGACGGATAAATTAGGCCATGGCGGCTAACGCGCTTCTCGGCGAGGGAGGCGCTATTTCGTGAAGCACCAGACGCATCCTGCTTACAGCAGCTTCAATCCGTTTTGAATGCTCATCTGCAGTAAAAACTGCCCATGAAATTACTATAACGTAAGAAATGGAGCGTAATGGTGTCAAAAGAGATATTATCGGAGCGATGGAAGCCTTGACTGAAACTGTTTGACCGCACGGGGTCCGCATTCCAGTGTGAGCTTGCGTCCCCTTGTTCGCTTCAGGTAGCCCCAGCGATATAGCATATGCGGTTCTGTGATAAGTATATTGCACTAGAGACGAGTGCAGAGCATCGGCCGAACCACTGGGTAGAGACGTAGTGTTTCCCGTGGCTGCGTCATTATGTACATAAACGCCAGAAATAGGTCAGTGTCTTGGAGATATAAGCTGATCGATCCAAAAGCGTTCCGATGGACGCTAGGGACTCCAATAGTGGTGAAGCAAGTTCGATCTTGATTTGGAGGCAAGTGCTTAGGAGGCTCACTTCTCTGTCAGAGAAGAAGGGGTATGGCCACGACCCCCCTGACCACGTATGGCTTATATCAAAAGTTGTATCTCAAACGGTTGAGAAGAGAGAGTTGACTGGTTCTCCTAAAGCTTTCCCAGTGGAAGGAAAGTATAAAATCAATGCTCACGTATTGTACGACACATGATTCGACGAGGCGTCCCCAGTTTGGCTTGCCGCGGGTACAGTTTCCGGAGCATCTTTTTGTCGTCCGTACCCAAACGTTGAGCCACATTCATGCACCAGAAATATCGCAGCATGCCAGCTGGCACTCAGCCTGGCAGTGGTTAGCTGACATCCGCAGGAGCAAAGAGGATTTTGGGTAGCTGTGGCTGGGGGGTTGACTGAGGGCGACATGTAGAAGGGAGCTCCCTTACCTAACGATGCTGCTGTGAGCTAGCTACATGCTAGATAGACCGAGGTACGAATGTATCCGGGATAAATAGCCATAGACCGGCTGAGCAGTTTAGATATTCCGTGTCCGCAGAAGACTCCTTTAAGTCGCCCTGGCAATCTGATATCGAAGAGTGGTCGGACACGTTGGTCTTTCAATACCCGCCCCTGAGAGGCCGAACGAAAAGTCCTTGTCCCTGAACCCAATTGTGGGAGGATATACGCCGTCATGTGAGTCGTGGCCCAGTCTTCCTTCGTCTCTTTCCTTCGTGCAACGCCTGTTTTCTCTACCTAGCGGGTCCTTGGAGGGCTCCAGCATACCGAGCCCCCAATCACCCGCACACTCCTTACCCAGAGAATGTCAGGCTCCGATAAGGTAACTCACTACCAAGTCTTTCCACTTTCAGGCCAGCATTTTTGATTGGAGCAAAGAGGACTTGGGACAGTCTCACAAGCCCTGAAAGCTTAGTAATTACTGATCTTTCAGTGAGGGGATCAGTAGCCAGGAGTACTTCCTGCTGGCCTCCAAGAGGCTACCCGCCCACCTGGCACAAGTTTCTTTTGCTCTTTTCTCCATGATCATCGTGTGTGGCGTTGAAGTCACCGACTCCGACTGAAAGAAAAGCCGTTATCGGGACCAACTCCGGCAAACCATACGGGAGTTGAAAATAGCATCGAACTTGCGATTGCCTGCCCCTTAGACCTTGATAAGCCCCAGAGCCATCGACACCGCCTTGTCCTAAGCCTCTCCGCAGCCACAGCCGAGCCAGATAATCCTGCATCGTCCACTGGAAGTCGTGGTCGGGCGTCTAGACACCTAGTCAGGGCACATCGAAGAGCGAAGACCAACAGCAACGCCATTTCCCCTCGTCCCGTCCCCCTCGTGATATCCCTTCGACCGAGCTACCCGAGTCGTTCGAGCGGTGAGACCTTAATATCAGATCCCTGCCCGACAGTTGCCTACCAGCGTCGCTTGAGTCGTGCTTCGATTTGGTGCGCGGAAATCACAAGGCAACAGCTAGTAGACGTGTGACTTGTCTGGTTGGACGATGGCTTGTTCAATTTCTGGCTTTAGATACCATGAATAGGTGGATCATATAATTCTGCACCCAGGTTTAGGCGTCGGCTTTCATCATTAAAAAGGTGAGCCTGGCCCCTTTTCCCAAGGCGGTCAGGGTTTACTTCCACCTTCAACTGACCACCATAGCCAAGTCAGCTCATCACCTCGACTCGACAACTAAAGATGCCAGACGAAAGCCAAAATTACGGATCGGAGTCATCCCGCCGCGAGCCTCCGCGGAGCTCTTCCTCGGCAGGCTCCCGGCAGCCGGACCATGCGCGCCGACGCGAACCACCGCATCCCCCGACACTCGATGGGCGCGGTTCAGAGTCGGAGATGGACAGCGAAATAAATTACTTCCACGATACCACTTCGCCCATCCCCTTGTCTGGCGGCCATGATGGAAACGCCGCAGCCCACCGAGGTTCCATGATGGAGCCGACTTCAACAGCGTACAGCACGACATCGTACATTGTTGGTTATGATCTGAACAGTACCGGGGCTGTTTCTTATATGGGCACGGACCCAAGTGGCAGCACCCTTCGCCTTCCTTCATCACATCAACGGGTCGACAGCCTGTTGCCGTATGAGCCCTCGTCCGGAAGTATCCATTTCAGGGCTTGGGGCGGCTCCGCAACTGACGGGGCGGATATATACGCGGACCCGCCTTTCACAGTAGGCGGCGAGGCTGCCCCGACTGATGCATCCCAAGGGACCAGCGCTTCGACGGTCGACGACCAGTATGCATCGTCAGGGACACAAGATCTTCGCGCGAACAGCAACAACGGCGAGGCGGGGTTATATATTGCTGACCACCGCGGTTATCCAGCCTTCTGGGCCGTTCGCTACCCTTCCCCTGAATTATACGTCGGGGACGAGGATCCTGTGCCGACGGACGCCACTGCAGGTGAGGACATCAACCAGCCCGCACAAATAATGGCCGTCCATTCGCCGCCCTCCTCGATCGACGCCAACATGGGGTCAGCCCAAGTAAGCCCCGTAGCACAACAACAAGCACGGTTTGAGAGAGGGCCGGAAGTAGCGGACATCATGGACGAAGCGCCTCATTGGGCCGGTGGTGAAGGTCCATGGAATTCATATGACGCGGCTTGGCGGCATCATTACTACGAGTAGCCGCGCCGAATGCGAAACACCGTTAGGCTAGCAGCCCGGAACGACTATCGTTCATATCGATGCCGCCATTCCTGTCTCCGACGGCATCATCTCACGTCCAGGAGTCGTACTAAAGCTTGGAGACCCTCGCAGGGAAAAGGTATGAGATTTTAGCGCGGTCGATTTCTTTGGCGTCTCAAGCACTTCTTTGACGGCTTTTGATGTAGTTGACAGTGGCTGATACGTAGGTTTGCTGGGAGCCCGGTGATCAACTGGAATCAAAGGAGTTTGTTTTTGGGTTTGTTCTGGGATAAAAGATTGCTTTAATGATAGGGAGGATGAGGTAACGGACTCACCGAAGACCGGTGCAGCGAAGGAAACCGGCTTAGTCGTCCATTAAGGACACATCAACATTCTTATGGGCTCGATAGTTGAATCCCCCTATCCCGTACTGGATTTATGGGGGTATTATTTGGAATCTCTTGCGTTCTTGGATATTGCGTGCCTTATGGGGATAGCCTCCGCAAAGCACATAAGCTGATATAAGACTTCGTATTCAGTATACCGAATAAAGACCCCCGGTATTCGCGGCTCATTGCCACGTGGAATTCGGCGCCTCCGTGATTGTCCGATAATTCCACCGGCGGCTGCGACATCGGCACGGAAACTAGTGGGTTGGATTTTTTTCTCTCCCTCGTATTCTCAATTCTGGGCTTTTGGGGCGAAGAAAACTCAGTCTCGATCTATTCGCGGCTCAATAGGGAATGGTTGCCGTCCAATATAATTCGCCTTTACTAGGGTCGTGCATATGGGGGCTGCAGCCACGCGAATGTGAACCAGCAGAGGTCTCGCGGGGACTCCGAGCTGTTCACTAGCAGAAATAACAGACCAACGCCTCACGGCGCATTTCGTAAGCGGTCGCTCCTTTTCCGGCGTTAAAACCAAGCGCCGAAACTGAGGCGCACAGGACCAGTTGGACAGATGGTTGGTTGAAATAAGGTTCTTATCATGAAATCCAATGACGTCGGCGGATACCAGAAACGAACATGGAAATTCCTTCTGGAGGGGAAGATCCGCGAAACACGGGAGTGGCGAGGATATCTATGCATGGCGTTGCATAAAACTCAGGGGGTAGGTCTGTGCGGATCTAAGAATAGGGGCCCACGCAGGGAAGCCCTGGAAATACGAGATTAATTATTAAGTTCTCCCTGACTCGGAGGGCCAAAAATACCAGACGCGCAAAGCAGGCAGAGCCCAAACGTAGACATGTACCGTTCTGCTCCTCTGTCTAAGCCGACTTCTTCGCCCAGTCACTCTGATCCAACCACTCGGACAAAGAAAGCAAGTCAGGGTGCTCGGCCTTCAACGCCTTGATGTCCGCGCCGTAACCGTCTGTGTAGAACCAGCGAAACATGTCCCCAAACTCAGCCGAGTACCACAACAGGAGTCGCGCCAGGAAGCGAAACGTCTCCGGCATTTCGTGTCCGATTTTAATCCTAAATATGGTATTAGCTTGAGAGAGGGTAAGCTCGTCGCCGGCCAGCGAAATGGCACGGCCAGCGAAGTCGCCGGGCCTCATGAATGCCTGCGCCGCAAACCATCCGATGTCGCGAATCGAGATCAGCTGAAGCGGCTTCTCCTTGACGGCCACTCTCCACGCCGTCGCCATCACCTTAGTCCCGAAGCCCGGAGTGAAGTTCTCCATGAATGCAGCGGGACGGAGGATTGTCCATTGCATATCCGTGGCACTGGTGGAGTTGACCAGGTGATGCTCAATGTTGTGCTTGCTGATGAAATGGGGGACGGTGGTCGGGTTGTCGGACGACCTTTCACCACCCCGGTCGACTGAGCTGTAGACGAAGAACTTGACTTTGTTAGAAACAGCCGCATCGACCAAGGCCTTTCCTTGAATTTCCTCGAGTTCCGACGAGGCGCCTTTCCCAATTGCAGTCTAGCACTTTTTAGTGACCGAGCATTTGATATCGCGGAAGAGTGTATAATTACCTGTACGCTGAATACGCCCCACACTTTAGCATCATCCCCTCCTCCTAGGGCTGCTTTGGCATTGCTGAATATGCCAGGGACGTCGCTGAAATCCCCTTGGATCACCGTGACGCCCTTAGCTTCAAGCTTTTTCGCAGCTCCGGACCCAGGGTTCCGGGTTACTGCAAGCAGCCTATGTTGACCGAGAGCGCCCGCATCGAGGAGGGCATCGATGGTTGCACCACCTTGTTTACCGGTTGCGCCGGTTACAAGGATCGCTTTCTTTGGGCTGTTCGTGGCCATAGTCGATCTGTGTACAGCTAGGATCAGGGGGGCGGGTTAACGAGTCTCCTTCGCGATTTCTTGTGCCAGGTCAAGTGATGGCTGGGGTTGATGACTCTGCTGTAGCCTTGACGAGATCATGAAGGGGGTTATCGTATTTATAGTTAAACATTTTGAAAATGGAGATATTACATGGTCAGTCTCCGGTAGAGACATGCTTCGTAAACTCCGTTGTCTCCTTCTCGATGTTGAAAGGCCATGAGATCATCACATAGAATAAGGTTTCTAATCAAATGTCTTGGCAGCGCCTTCGCTTCTCGCGCCTCGCTTGGGCAAAGGCGATGACAAATGTCTGCTTACTTAACTCCGTAGTGACATATTTACATTGTCCTGTTCTCGTCGCCCGACTGGCTGAAGTGTGAGCAGGCTTATAAACATTAGCTTCCACCTTCTCAGGTCTTCGAGAATATTTCTCCTTTAACGAACTTGTCAGTTCTAAGCTGAATTCAAGGTTACATGTAGTGCTGGTCGCCATTCCGGCTAGGCCGTATTTCCGGTTGATGGGAATTGGAGGAAGTATGCAATTAAACAACAGCTTCAATACCATACATTGGCTGCAGCCTTCCACAGTTGAACAATATCGTGGCAATGTACGAGGTGCAGCGATTTCACTCGCGTTAGTCGTTTCTGATTGGAATACGTTCTTTCCATGATTCTTGCTGGCTAGGAGACGAAATGCGCGTTCCTATTCGCCGTGTGACTCACATCTGGCGACATAGTCAACTTGTTGCATGGTTATATACGCCCGCTGAGGACCGCTCTGCGGAACAGCCCGACTCGAATAATCATTAAATCCCCAAGCCATAGGTTCCATAAACAAACTTCGAGCATGGCGCCAAAAAATCTACTCGAAATCGACGGCCGAACAGGCGAAGGCGGCGGCCAGCTCGTCCGGATCGCGTGTGCGCTGGCGGCCGTGACCTCGCAACCGATCCGCATCCACCACGTGCGGGGGAACAGGCCGGGGGGACGGCGGGGAGGCGGAGGAGGTTAGATTTCCGAGGCGCCCCTGGTGGACCGAAAGGACTAACAGGGCTGTGCCCTTCCCGCGCCACAGGCCTCAAGTCGCAGCACGTGACGGCCCTCCGGTGGATAGCCGAGGCGACGGATGCGCAGGTCGACGGCCTCGAGGTCGGCAGCCAGACGCTCGAGTTCCGCCCCTCGGTGCCGCCTCCGACAGCATTCCTGGGGCGGAGCCGCAGCGTCGCCATCGCCGCGGAGAGCGGGGCCGCCAGCGCACTGCTGGTGTTCCAGGCGGTATTCCCATTTCTGCTGTTCGCGGGGGCCCCGGAGGGCGAGGGCGAGATTGAGCTCGAGATCCGCGGCGGCACCAACGTCTCCTTCTCGCCGTCCTACGAGTACCTGGACCAGGTGATGCTGCCGACGCTGGAGGACCGGTTCGGCATCGCCGTCGAGAGGCGGCTGCTGAGCCGGCGCTGGTCGCTGGGGCCCAGCTCGTCGTCGCCGGGCGCCATCCGGTTCAAGTTCCGCCCGCTGAAGCCCGGACAGACGCTGAAGCCGAAGCCGACGGACGGCAGGCCGCCCGTGACAGGGGGGCCGGATGCATCCGAAATCCGGCAGGTCGACGCCAGCATCCTAGTACCGCACGCGGTGCGCGCGCCGCTCGAGCGGGCGCTGGTGCAGGACCTCGGGGCGCGGTTCCCCGGCGCCGAGGTCCGGTTCGTCGTCAACGGGGACGGCGGGCACGAGGCGCGGCTGTACGTGCTCGTCGTGGCGCTGTCGGCGGGCGGCCTGCGCTGGGGCCGAGACTGGCTGTACGACCGTTCGGCGAAGAAGAAGACGCCCGACAAGCTCGCCGCGGAGATCTCGCGGAAGGTCTGCGACGACCTACACGCTGAGGTCGCGGACCACAGCGGCGTCGTCGATGAGTTTCTGCGTAAGTTGAGCAATTCTTGTCTATATGAGTTCCCTTCTACCCCTTTGCTGCTTGGCTCCCTGTCTTCCGCCGCGGGGGAAGGGGGGGGGGGCTTTGCCTGCTCTCAATACCTAGATACTCGGTTCTGAGATGCTCGAAATCGCTCCTCGTCACTCCCAGATGCCGCATGAAGTTGTGAATAACTGACCCCGTCAACACGGTAGAGGACCAGCTAGTGATCTTCCAAGCCCTCGCGGAGGGCCGGACCAGTTTCCCGCGCCGCCGCGGTTCGCGACCGAACGAAGCGCCAGCGGACGACGACGAAATAGCCGACCTCGAACGCTCCGTGGGTTCGCTGGATCTAGAGCGCGTGATGAGGAGGGATAAGGCGCACGAGCCGTTCGGTGACGGCTCCCTGCACGCGAGGACGGCGCGGTGGGTGGCTAGCGAGCTGCTGCCCGCGGTAAGATGGTTTGAGGGGGGCAGCATCTGCGATGGCGCCGGTGTGTCGTTTTAGCAACTGGTCGTTTTGACCTTCGGGTGGATGTATGTATGTATGTATCGATACCCCTATTCGCATACGAACCCCTGCACGCGTGGTTTTTGAAACCATGGCATTTCTTAGGATATGCTCTTTTTTCTTTTGTGAATTCGATAGTCTATGTACAAAAGCAGATAATAATATCGCGCTGACAAGTCCAAAACACCCCCAAGGACTCATCTTCGAACGCGCTTCAGGACGTCCTGTTGCTGCACCCCTAACCTTGGTAGTGGATATCTCAAAAATTGTACAGTCACACAGTCTGAAAAAGCACCGCCAACGCCCTTGCCCGCAAAGCCAAGGTCTACATCCCTCAGGCAATATATACATATGGAGTAACACGTTTAAGGAGAGACTGCGCCACCGCACCTCGAGGCCCTACGAGTCGTCCTTGGAGCCCGTCACCTTTTCCACGAAGTCCTCGACAGTGTTGGAGAGCTCGCTGAACTTGTCCGAGACCCAATCCCATGTGCTCTTCCACCACGGCCTGGGGCCCACCTGTTTCTCTCCGTCCTCTTCTTCGTCTTCACCATCCGGTGCCGGTTGTTTGTCGGGCTCCTCCACGGGATCCACGCCCACTACCGAGGAGGGCTTCCCGGCCTCGGAGCTCGTCTTGGCCGGCGAGACGGACGTCGAACCGGCGGCAACGTCGCCGACGCTCTTAGACGAGGTTTCGGCGGGGAGTGTGGACGTCAGCCCAGTGGCATGCTGCTTCCCCTCGTCCCCGGTGGGCTCTTCCTCCGGATCGGCTAGCTCTCCGAGCGTAGATTCCGAGTCGTGAAGCCCCACCGGGCTCAGCGGCAGCCTGAGCGTCCCATTGTTCGGCACCGGCTTCATGCCGACGGAGTCGCAGAGGATGTTGTAGATCTCGATGTTCTCTGCTTCGCGTTAGTACAGGGGCGAAATTGCAAAATCTCGAAGAAATAACACGTACGGAAGACTTCGACCTTGCTATGCGGCTGGTGTGGGAAAGCCGGCCCGCGGGCGATGAAGATGGCCCTCATTAAGGGGTGTTCGTGGTCGTAGCCGTGGAGACCTCGGGGGTGGTATACCCGGTTCTGGGCCTTGGCCTCCTGAATATCAAACTCTTCCTTCTTGACGATGGCCCAGCCCGTCTTGGGGATAATCCACAGCGGCGCAATGCGATCGTTGTTGGAGAAGTGGTAACGCTCGGGCATGTCCTTGTCCTTGAGATAGACCTCGAAGTTGGGGTTCGACTTGCTCTTCTCCAGGGCCTGCTCGTATAGCACCTGCAGGTCCTCCGGCTTCTTCGGCCGAATGCCTGTCAGGGGCCAGCCATCGATGTGCTCAACTTTATCCAGGTCGATCAGATCATCGAGCTGGATCATCCTGCTGACATCTGTAGTGGCCATCCCATGATCCGACACGACAATGACATTGACGATATCCGTCAGGTTTCTCGCTTCGAGTCCCTGAAAGAGTTCATCCAGCATAGAATCAACCTCGGTAATTGCAGATCGCATCTCGGTGCTATTAGGTCCGTATTTGTGGCCATAGGCATCCACGTTGGGCACATAAGCAGCGATTAATTGAGGTCTCATGTCCTCGATATCGGCGCTTGAATCTTCGAGGCCGGGCTTGTCGAGCAGCTCAAGGATCCTTGCCGTCTTCTTCGATAACTTCTCATTGCCCTTGTATTTGTCCAAGAAGCTGGGTTCGACATCCATGATAGAAGCTTCGCTTCCGGGCCACATGTGGATGGCAGTCCGGAGACCCTGCTGCTCTGCAGTAACCCAGAAGGGCTCTCCGCCCCACCATTTGGGGTCCAGACTCCTGTCCGGATCGGTATAATAGAATTCGGCCTGCTCGGACGGGTCCCAGAACGTGTTTCCAACAACCCCGTGGCTTTCTGGGTATAAACCGGTCGCGATTGTGTAGTGGTTCTATAAGCGGTATCAGCCAGAGGGCGCGGTGATAGTGAGAGAAAAGGGGGGAGGGGGGATTTGCTCACAGGAAACGTCACCGATGGGAATGACGGTAACATGTAGAGAGGCGAGACGCCTTCTTTAACGAAAGCGTTCAGCCTGGGTGTTATGCCTCTCTGCAGGAAATCGGCGCGGAAGCCGTCAAGGCTAATAATAAGAGTCGTCGGCGCAAAAAGCGCAGTCCCGTTGCTGACTAGCGGCGGGGCCGTCGCTCGCTTCTTGTTGACGGAGAGCTTCCAGGCGAGCAACACCAGGAAGGCGAAGCCAACGACGATGAGAGTATGTATGAACAGCCATTTCCTCCATCTTCTCGCCTTATCCGACTTCGCATCCGAGACCTCTTGCAGCCGTCGGCGGTCGAGCTCGTCGCTATCGTCTCTATCGCTGCTATCGCCAGTAGAGCTTCCCTCCTTCATGCCACCGCCCTCCATCTCGTACATCAGCGCGCCGTCTTCGCCGTCCTCCGCTTCTTTAAGGAGGCGATCGCGTTTGTCCTTGCGCCTCATCCGCCGGTTTGTTCGCTTCTCGTCATACGTGTCTTCGATTGCGCTACTGCCACTATCGCCGGCCGGACTGTACGATCGGTTCCGGTTGTAGCTCCTAAGTATTTGTATGGGGTTTGGCAAGGCTAGACCACTTTCTCTCCGGCCGCTACTCCTACTCATCTGACGCTCTTGTTTCGCTCTGGTATTAATGACTAGCTGATCAATCTCCTCCTCTTCCATCAGCACCATGCGATCGCGAGCCCTCAGCTCTCTGCTATTGCGGGCCCTGGCGACGAGTTGGTCATCTTCGCTATCGGTATCCTGTTCGCTCCGGCTGTGGAGAGATGAGGCATCCTCGTCGTATGCGACAGGAGACAGCAGGGATCTGTCCCCTTCCACGCGGGTATTCAATGGCTGAAGAGACATATCGTCTGTGGACATTAACTCATATCATCGCGACTATTCATGCGGGAAAGTTGGTCTTGGAGCGTCGTCCTCCTCTCGCATACCTCTTACGCGGAAGCTTAATGTTGAAGTTGAAAAGAGTTCTGTAAGTCCGAAGTACATAAGGCACAAATGACTTCACTCAAGTGAGTTTACCAGAGCCAATCACAGCTGATTGCCCGAAATGCAGGATGCCGGGAATTGCTTGGCGGTGCTTCGCCAATATGAACCTTGTGGGCCAGACCCTCAGTTCATACCATAGAGAGATAATATTGGTACTAGCCTGTGAGTTGTTTCCAGCCACCCTCCACCACCACTGCGCCCTATTCGGATGCATGTCGTACCGTTAACTTCGGTAGTATTTGCTACTCATGTCCTCTTATTTTGACGCTGGACGATACCTACCCCTGAAGAAGTCCGGACACCCTTGTACCTTTCTATCATTAAGTGTATCGCGGAGGGAAACTGGGTGGTAGGATGCGATTGCATGCTTATGCGGAATATGATTACCCCTGAAAACGGACGCATCTGGCCCAGCTTAGCCATACGACAACGTGGACAACAGATAGATCTGGTGCTAAAGAATTAAACATTCCATATAGGCGTATATTCGTCTTCTAAGACAGTCAATTTCCTCTAGCATTGCATCGTACATATAAGATCCTTTTCAACCTGGACCACCTCGCCTCATATGCCTTAAGAGATGATCAGAATCCATAACCACCAGCAAACCAGCAGAGCAACCACAATGGGTGATGTACTATAACACCTGTATAAATGGGGAGACATGCAGAGAGCTTCCAAAAAGCATAAAACAGACCCTCCGAGCGCCGGCTCATGCATGGTATCGCTGAAAGTTCCAATCAGTGTCGTAAAACACGCTAAACCGCCGCCGCCGCCGCCGTCATCCATATCGCGCTTTCGTCTTCTCATCCCGAATTGTAGAAAATGCGCATTCGGCGCATACCGTTTCAAACGTCGCCCATCTCGACCTCCCAGTTCTGACCCATATCCAGGAAGTCCGCCTCGTCGAAGTCGTCATCCACGACCATGACATTCTGGTGGCTGAAACTCTTGCCGCCGTCGCCGGCACTGTCGAATTGCGTCTCGCGTCTGAGCCCCATCTTGTCCCTGAGCTTCCCTTTCTTCGGTACGGCCATGACTCTCCTGTTACCCCAGCCCACGGGCGCGAGGCTGCGGGGGCTAACCTCCCCGTCGTACTTCTCGTTCTGCCAGACGTTCAGCCGGTTCGGGATCTCCGGTGCCTCGTCTTCTTCCTCGGTAAAGGAGCGCTTCCGCGTCTTTGCCCCGGCGAATCCCGGCGCTGTTGGATCTGTGCTCGCCATCGAATCTTGGCTGCTCGTCAGTCCGGGGACGTCGTCCTCGACGGCGATCGGACTCGCATCATTGATACTGATGGACGTCTGGTAGGACGAGAAAGTTTCGGGCTGCGTATCTAAGCCCCCGACTTTGTGAATGCCGCAGAACGGCAGCAGCTCCCGGGGCGACGAGAAGGCGTTGGCGCGCGACCTGCCCTCGGACGAAGCCGCACCTCCAGCCATGTTCGCCGCACAGTCGGACTCGTCCCAGAGTGCGAACGCACTGTATGTGCCCGTCTTGTAGCCTTCCGGTACCGACTTACGAACTCGCATGCCCACCGAGAGCAGGTTCGCCTGGACCGGAGCGGGCAGCAACGATGAACCGAAAGATTGAGGCGCACGTGTCGTGTGGCTTGATGATGTGCTGAACGAGAGAGAAGAAGCAGAGGTCGAGGACCCGGTAGCGCTGCTAAAGAAAGAGGTTATCTGGCGTTGGGCTGGATCGCTAGCTGCGCCTGCGAATTGGCGTTTCGTGCGTGGTGCGGACATGGTCTCGTGATTTGTCCAACTTAATTGTAGGAGCGGTAGTAGAATACTTTGTCCTGAAGACAATGAAGACGAGTTGAATAACGTAACTGGTCGGGATCCGGATGATGTATTTCGACTGAGCGGAAAAAGTTGGATGGTGGGATTCAATCAAATGCCTAAGTATGGGAGTCTCCAAGCAGTATATCTGCTTACGTAGCAAACTGTCGCAGACTCCTCTACTTTAGCAACGGCAAGCGAAGTTTCCAATCATAGAAGCAATCAATCAACCATTCCAAGCTCTCCCTTGAGAGTGTTCAAGTGTCGAATTTCCTCCATCGAGGAAAAGGGGAGGGGAAATTACGAAATTGAATTGTTAAAGGAGGGGGCTGAGTTGGCCGCTCGTGATGAGGACGGACGGACGTAATTGTACAGCTGCCGTAATCCCCTTGAATTCATGTGGGGGTCCCCAGGTGGAGTCCAGAAAAGCGCGCTTTCAAGATGGGGGTGGATCGTGTTTCTTTCGCGTTAAGTGGAACGGGGGAGTTGAGCGCCAGAGATGCATGATTAGGTAATCCTCACTGCGGCTCTGGCAGCGACCCACAACGTTGGATGGGGAAGGGGATGGACTACTTGGTCTGTGCTCTATCAAGGCCCCGTCACCCCGTCTAAGACTAGGTACCTAGTAACAAATGTTGTGATCCGGTGGCCATTACAGAATGGAAGATGTCATGGCGTGACCCGTCTTGTCCAACGGGCTCCTCTTCTTTTGGCTATCCATCCTTAACTGGTAGATTGATAGAATTGGAGATAGTCAGATGCGTTCGTTATTAAAAAACTGGGATGACCCATGATGTGCCGGTATCTTGTACTAATGCAGTTTTGCAAGGCAATTTGCTAGGTAAGACTGCGGGCGAATCGTCGGGATTCCGTTGCTTCATATACTACTTTGTGGATCTGACTGACGAACTCAGTCGGAACCCTATACAGTGCAAAGATATTCATGTGCTTTGGGGAGATGAAAGTAGTAAAAGCTGACTACGACCATCACGAGCACGGACGGTCACTACCATCAGGTGTCATCCAGGTGTGGGAGTCACGATTCACGGCGTCATAATAGTCACATAAACATGGGCCGAAACGTTTGTGGAACTCGCCTGAATTCGCCTAGCAGTGATAGAAAACGGCCACTGCACTTGAGTATTTAGCGATCCTCAACCAGCGTTCCACGTCCTCGCCTCCACGTAGGTCCTACCCAGCGGCATAAACCCACGAGGTGCTCATGCGGAAAGCCATTTCCAGCTGTCCACCCATGTAGCAGTAGACCATCCGCGCCATTTCTGAAAATCGATCATCAATGGCTTCGTGACACATATTGAAATAAACGGAAAGGAAAAAACCATTCGCCGAAACGATGATGCAGGATATCAGGACCCCAAACGCCCCTTTTGTATTGAGGATCTTTTAGGTATCCGTCGTCTATCTGCGGTGACGTAGATGTCGGTAGGATGTCGAGTTATGTCCGAATAGACAAGTGGCGCCCCATTTTCTCTAATGTGCCCCTGCCATCTTGAGTGCGCTTTGCAGATATCCGAGCCGTACCATGTGTCGTGACCAACGCCCAAATAACGAAGAAAACCAGCAAAGGTAATCCTCTACTTCCTCCGGAAGGAGCAGCCCTCGGTTAATCTGGCCTTACCACCGGTAGGTTGGCACAGGACGGTGGTGCAACCCTGGCAAATGACGACGGTTTGGGCGTGCGAGAAGACAGTGGTGATGGTGAAGCAGCCGGGGCACTTGACGTCCATGAAGAAGGATCGGGGACCAGGCACCAGGGTCTACGAAGGGACACTCATTAGAATCGACATATATATATAAATCAGCAAGGAAACGGAAGCATGGCAAACATACCTTGAGCTTGTGCTTCTTGGCCTCAGCAGCCGGGCTGGGGTTGAGCAGATCAACGGCGAGGACCTACGGGGAAATTTCGTCAGCATAACAGTCCTAGGTTAAATTTTTAGAGAAACCGAAATCCAAATCCCCATTCCGACATCGTCCATGCCGTAAAATAAACCAATCTCTCCGCGCAGTCGACAAGGTCGGGTAGGGCGTCTCATGAACGTTCCATTCATTGCGGGTTTGCCTTCTTTCCGGATCTCGATATAGTTGGTTGCTGATAATCAAACGCGACAGATCTTGCTTCATCGATGTGGTGCCGAGGCGTCGTGCATTCACGAGAGAAATCAAATTCGACTCACCATTTTGTCTGATTGACGAAATTAAGGGCTTGATCTATTGACTGATGACCGTTACGGCGTTTGACGAAATCTGGAGATGTTGAAGTGCAGATTTGCGCGTGGTGCTGGGTATTGTGAGGGGAAGGGAGAGATCAGGCCTGTGGGCTTTTGATTGCAAAAGTTCTCGGGAAATTGCTGGGGTGGAGGCAAAAGTCCGGATTTCTCGCTAGCTGGCTTCGCAGTAGCATATGGCGCCTACAGGAACCTTTTTTCGTGGCAGCCTTTTTAGGTCTAGCGCTAGGGCTTTCTCTTGTGCACAGGCCACATTGCTCAATGCAAGTAATTCCGCTATGTGCATATTGGTGAGGGCCTTGATGGGATGGCGGGGTAAAGGAGCGATAATGAACTTATCGAATATTTCTGTTATCCCCATGCAGGGACCGAGTTAGTTTGTAGCTGCATAAGGCAGCAACTTCCCATCTTCGGCCAATATCACGCCGCCTGAAAATGTACAGGGAAGGAATGTCTTGGCTGAGGGACGTCAACTGCTAGCTTATCTCCGATTCCTCTCATTTGGTGTATCCGAAGCGTCATCGTGTATCTACTAGGTTCACAAACCATCACTGCAACTCGAGGCTCTCCTCCTCAACTAAGACAACTGCGGGGCCAAGTTCTACACACATTTAAAGGCCATGGCAGCACCCACAGAACAGCGCATCGCTGTCCCAATAGACGACCCAAATGCGGACACTGAGTGGTAGGTGTCAAAATAGCAATCGTGCTAGGCAATGTGTATTAATTTGAGCGTAGGAACGATATTCTGCGGAAGCATGGGGTCATACCCGAGAAGCCCCCATCCCCGACCCCTATGATCGAGGAGGCCATCTTGGAAGGTCGACGGATAGCGCACGAGAACAGATTAGAAGGGAAGGAGCTTGATGAGTTAGACGAGCTTGAAGATGAAGAAGATGAGGCGTTTCTGGAGCAATATCGACAGAAGCGCATTCAGGAGCTGAACAACCTGACCAAGAAGTCAGTACACGGCAGCGTTTACCCGATATCGAAACCAGAGTATTCGAGAGAAGTCACGGAAGCGTCGCATAACGGCCCTGTGTTTGTCCATCTCGCTGCGTCATTGGGAACCAACGTCGAATCTAGGGTGCTATCTGACCTGTGGCGCCAAGCCGCCAAAGAATATGGTGATATCAAGTTCTGCGAAATCCGCGCGGACAAGGCTATCGAAAACTACCCGGACCGGAACTGCCCAACCATCCTTGTGTACAGGAACGGCGACATTGTGAAGCAAATCGTGACGCTCGCCGCCCTAGGCGGTGTGCGCACAAGCATGCTTCAAGTGGACGATCTCCTGGTTGAGGTTGGAGCGGTGGACGCGAAGGATATGAGAGTAGTGAAGAGGAAAAGGGATGCCGAGGACGCAAAGGAAGAGGCACTGATGGGAAAAGGCATTAAGAGTGGGAACCTGGGGCATGCAACGGCAGTGGACGACGATGACGACGACTGGGATTAAGACTGCATGGCCATGCCGACCAGCTCGAAGTTCTTTCAAGAGAAGATGGCACGATCAGAAGGGATAGGCAGCGACATGCATCTAGTCCAGCATGATCAAACGACTCGATGGGAAGCAAAACCTGTTCCGTCGAGAGCATCGAGCGTTTTATTGAGATTATCCATTTGACCGTTGTTGGCCTGGCCCTCGACTACATAATGCGACACACCCGCTGCTCAGGTTCAAGACCGCTTAGAATCCCGACTCGTGTCGCTAAAATATACGCTGCATGCCTCCAAGAATCGGGATCCCAGTCCAGAAGACGAACCAATGCGGCGGGTAGCTTATTTCCTCTTAGGGCAAGTGGGGGCCAAGTAACGGAAGATGCGGGCTTGGGGTGGAGATTCTTCGCGCCTTTGCTTCTTCTTCCGCCATCAGATCAGGTCGCGAGAGTCGCGTGCACTGACGCAACTACTACCTAAGCTACCTACCACCCACCACCCACCACCACCTCCTAGTCGCGCTTCCGCGTCCTCTCTCGTCCTTTTGCCTTCCCCTCCTCCCTTTTAAAAGCTATTTCTTGGTATTCTCGCATTCCATCGTTTTGATCTTCTGAAAATGTCCGAGGAGCCGACCCTCCCCCGTTTACCAACTGTCACATGGAACTCCGAAACCCAATCCTTTAATAACACGCGCAAGCGGGCCCGCGATCCAGCGGATGCGCCGGCGCCGCCCCAATTCGCTACCTCGAGCGATCCCGCCGTGTTCTCTAGCGATGACGACCCTCATGTAGAGAATTACATCCATGGAAGGCACAGGAAGAAACGATACGTTGGCTCCTGGTATCAGCAGCAACCCGCGTCGTCCTCCGATTCCGCTTTCGGTGAGGAGCAGAGACCGTTGCCTAAGAAAGCTCGGAGAACATTCCAACGGCAGTTCGACTCTG
The DNA here is from genome assembly GCA_004155935.1 of Monosporascus sp. GIB2. NCBI lineage: Eukaryota > Fungi > Ascomycota > Sordariomycetes > Xylariales > Monosporascus > Monosporascus sp. GIB2. Next base: position 173,918 of record QJNV01000021.1, read on the forward strand.
GCGTCTGGATGGGTAGCGATGGCTTCACCGAAGACGAGGATACCATCATAGAACCTGAGCTCTCAGCCGAACCCCGGTTGCCCCAGCTGAGGCACACCCCTGCTAGGGTGACATTATTGTCGCAAGCCGAAGAGCTCGCCCGCCGAAAAATTGAAGAAGCTATAGACTCTGGAAGCGAAGACATAGACCTGTCGTAAGTTTCCCACAGGCTTAGAATAAATATGCAATGGGGATTGCTCGCGGTCTCGGTCTGTCTTGGAGGACTAACGGCGGGCAGTGGTCTGAATATTGAGGAATTGTCGAATGAGACCATCTCCCGGCTATCCGAGTTCACCTGTATCCCGCTGGTCGCAGAAGATGTCCCATTCGAGCAGAGAGATCCTGCGCTCAAGTTGTACTTGGCTAGCAATCCTCTCCCACGAGCTCCTGGAGCCATTTTCAATTTGGAGTTCTTGACAGTCCTCAGCCTCAGAAATACTCAGATTACCGAGTTACCTCCTTGCATTGGGAACCTGCGGAACTTAACAGATTTGAATGTGTCTTTGAACCGGCTGCAGTATCTGCCTGGAGAACTGCTCGACCTCCTCCAAAATCCCGGGAACCTGACGAACTTGAGCGTTCATCCCAATCCGTTCTGCATCCCAGAGAAGACCCCGTCTCCCTTACCTCAACCCGAAGCGATCTTGGATGAGTATCACGCGGGCGTTAAGACGTTCCACGAAGCAGTGTGGCCGAATGGTTGGATATTTAGAGCTTGGTACGATGAAAAAGATGGACCAAGAAGCGATGCCAAGAAGTCGCAAGTTCAAGATCCTGATCGTCGCAGATGGCAAATACGTGCAGTGGCTCGGTCGCCCGTAGAGTATAGCGACAGCCGCGGAATGGTCCTATCTCAGTTCAAGTTGCCTACACGAGAAACGACTCGGCCGGCATCCGATCAGCTCTCCCCTGTCATCGTCCAAACGGAGGATCTGAAGTCAACGCCGGCACCTCTTCGGGATCAGGCAACAGGCTCCAGCATCTCAGCAGGTCGTGTCCCTTCACTATTTGAGCTAGCACTAAAAGCATGCTCGCGGAGCGGACAGCTCCAAGACCTACCGTCGTACCTCCCAACACATGCGCCCCCGCAATTCGCCAGGGTCCTCAACCAGCTCGTCACGCAAGGCGAGGACAATGCGAATGCTGGAGACGTGCCGTGCTCGGTCTGCAAGCGCAGCGTCATGGCACCCACGGCCGCGTGGATCGAGTGGTGGCACGTGACCCGCACGGCGGCCCTGTCGAAGACCAGCGCGATCGTCGTGAATGCCCTGAGCAGGGACGAGCGCGAGAGCTTCGTCCCCTTCCTCAGGAGAGGCTGCGGCTGGAACTGCGTCCCGGTGCCCATGGAGGTAGGGCAGCTCCGCCCCGGCTCGGTGAGGTGGAGTCTGCAGAGGCCGCCGAGCGAGGAGGATGCGGGGTCGTGATGTAGTGTAGTGTAGATGTAATGTATATATATATCGACGCGATGGGGTTTGCGCGAGTTGCGGATCTTAGGAGGTTGGAATTTTCGGTGATTGGAGTGTTGTGGCGTTTGTAACTACGGGAACGCGTGCTCATTTTATTGTCTTGGAGTGGCCGGTTTCTGCCTTCCGGGCGTCGATTGGAAGGCTACTGAGTTATATGATCCGGCTTGTACAATGTATTGGTGTCATCCCTGCCGACTAATTCCAGCCGAACTTCATTACCCAGTGCCTTTCATGCACAGCGTGTATATCGTAACCTTCTACCGGGCCGACTATACTCCATGTACTTTTCTGATTGAGGCCTTGATGCTATCAGGTAACAGTCGAAAACTGATGGGACGATTTCATTTCACATTAAATATAATTAATCGCCGAGAGTCTTCGTTGACTGTAAATTATGCATATCTCTGCTGATTCTGGTTTTGGATATCCTTTGTTGACGTCTCCTTCAAGAGTTGTCGATTTACATGTACGCAGCAAACGAATCACAGAATAAAGGCCATTTACAGCCTGGACGAATATTCCGGTGATATTCGCAGGGAATGTGGATACCTCTCGGAACTCCTAGGACGTCCTAATTGAATTTAAAATCTCACCGCAACAAGACTTCTCGCACACACGCCGTGTACTATACTGCCGTGCGTCTCGCCGAGGGTCCGCCGCACTATCGACACGGCCTCCTCCAGCATTTCGACGGCCTCCTGGTACCGGCCGAACTCGCAGTACACCTTCGAGAGGTCGTTGACCGACCAGAGCGCGTACGCGTGTTCCTCGCCGAGGATCCTCTTCCGGATCCGCAGCGCGGCGGAGACCAGCCGTTCGGTGTCGTCGAGCCGCACCCTCTGGGCGCACAGGTTCATGCCCATCTTGTTCATCATCATCAGGGCGTCCGGGTGCTCGGTGCCGAAGAACCGGGTCTTGTTCTCCAGCACCACCTCGAGGAGCTCGTAGCTCTTTTCGTGCTCGCCGATGTGCAGGTAAGTTCTTGCCAAGTTGAACATCGCGTTGAGCGTCAACGGATCATCCGGTCCCAGCTCTCTGGTGAGCCCATCCACGGCCTCTTGCCTTACCTCAGCGAAAACTCCCGATGGCCGGTGAGTCAGCGAACGGGTGAGGTCGTCTAGCGCAACATAGTATGGTATATGAACTGGTGTCTAAGGAGGCTAGGTCAACTAATCTTGCCATGCCGGCCGGGTCCATCAGTTGGTAATGAGTATTTGATGTTGGACCTCTAGGCATTTCGCGATCTCGAAGAGGTTCCAGTACGTATTCGCGAGCCTGCGCTGGGCCTGTACAGTCTCGACGTGGCGCTTACCAAGAGACTTAGTTCGGAATTCCACAACTTTCAGTTGCAAGGACCGCGCACGTTTCCAGAGACCGTTTTCGGCATATACCAGACCGAACTTCCCTATGACGGAACATTGTTCCAGGCTCTCGGGGGGTTTGGGGTGTGCTATTTCTAGCAGCGAGAGGCATGATTCGATATGTGGCAAGAGGAGCTGACGGAACGCCCTCCCCGATGTTTCGAGGTTATGAGATACGCAATGAGCAAGGATGGATGCTGTGCATTCGAGCCACTGTCTCTGCTCCGAATCACTGAGGCGCTCACGTGTCCCTTGATGAATTGCTGGATGCAATGAGAACAGTCATGTTGATGACGGAGTCCTCCACACATTGCCATGCGCCGTGGACTGCATTTCGCTGATAGATATGGTCGAGTGGTCGTATAAGACCTTTGCCGCCGCAAGGATCCGGTCCTCGACCCCCTGCGACGATCTTGGTCCCACTATGGCTGCAGGGCGTATGGAAGACCATTTGGATGCCTTGAAACTGTCTGAAGACCATGAGAAAATGCCTTCCGGGATCGACACAAAGTGTATGAAGGCTAAAACATGCAATAGGTCTAAAGCATCGTAATACTCTATCGAGCTTTTGGTAGCAATGCCCATAAAAGGGAGTTCATATGTCGCGATAATATTAACATCAGCAGAAGACTGAAGCATCGGCCGGCACAGGAGAGCTCTCCGGCAGCCTAGCAATGACTGTAAGTAGCTTTCTAAGGGTAATAGTTGTCGCCGAATCGTATAGGCAGCCTGCTTCAAAGCTAACGCTAAATAACCGAGTTCGGATGCAATGAGCCGCGCGTAATTCCAGGATGCGTCCTTATCCACGCTCGGTTCTCAACCTGGATATGCAAGGTTCAAGAGCAAGAGTATAGCTTCTTCCGGGTTCTTGCCCCGGAATTGAAAGCATCCACTGGTACTATAGATCTTTGCATTTGGGTTCCTGGGGTGATCAAGACGTGGCCGTTACCGGTTGCAGGGATGAAACTGTTCAGGTCCATCCCAGGGCCATTGGCGTTATCCGAGAAGCCATGGATCTGCCGAGCGAGACAACCATTCTTGCCCGCCACCGATTGCGTGACCCTTTCAAGCTCTTTCGCCCAACAGTGCAAAACTGGCGTTGGGATTCGCCTCACTCGAACAGTCAATCCAGAATACTCCCCAGTATCTACCGACGTAGAAGTTAGCAACTGACCTCACCTCTGCTAGGCACCTAGAGCTACCTGTGACGGTTGTCTTCCGAGGAACGAAGACAAAACTTGGTTTCCCCGGAACCAAAAAGTCCATATATGACGAGTATCTCGGGTTTCCTCCGCCTCTTGCGTTTGGGTGCGCCGAACTTTGTGCGCAGTTCATCTGATTGTCGCAAACGGCCAACAAAGTACTCGGACCGCCGGTGAACCAAGTAGTGAACGTTGACGGACGGACTGGTTTCGCCATCCAAAAAATCGTCCGCTTCCGCTTCTGAAATAGCCGATGAGTCGAGAAGCGTGGCGGAGTCCGACCCAGATACGCCGAGCGACCTCACACTCCCAGCAGGGTGCTGTGATTGAATGAGGTCCTCAAACTCGGCGAGGCGTTCTTTCCTCAGCAACTCCGCATCCTTCTGCCATCTTTTCCTTATCGGACTGTCTGCGGCCCTGATGTACCTATCGAGCGTAGCAAGGACGATAAGAAACCCAGGGGAACTCTCGCTGGTATACTTGACCATGCCTGAATGGGTGCTATTGATTCCGCACTGGCCAACGTCACTCCAGCTGGGAGCCGCAGATGTTCTATCCACGATAATAACGCACTAGATTTTCCGAAGTTGGTAGCGATCTGCTCCCAAGAGTTATATATGAAGAAAGTTTTCATCAGAGGGGCGAATTGATCTGTGATCTCCTGAAGTGCTTCAGACCCTTCAAGCAAGCTGAGCAGGAATTGGCTTGGACCGCCATACTGATTGAATTCGCCCACAGCAGGGGACTGTTTGGTGATGCCGTTGTGTGGAGTCGACATGAACAGGACGCCTACCGCCGACCGGAAAATCGAACGCAAGTGCTCAACACGGGCGCCTCTCCGAGAATGAGAAAACGACAGAGCGCGCTTGACCAGCAGCCCACCAAATCTGTGACAGACGAATACAATTGGCCGGCTCTCTACATCTTGGATATATCTGTCCCCCTGTAACTCATTGACTAGCTTGACGGCTTCACCGCAGATATCGGTGGCTGCCGAGCCACCTGGTGCCGTCAGCGTGGCTATATCGTACTCATACGACAGCACACGCGCCCCATATCTTCGACAGGGGAAGAGATGGCACAGCCAGGCGATGTCACTTAATTTGTTACCCGATGTCTGCGCGTCTGTTTCGCACAGCCCATGCACCGCAACTATGCTGAGAGATATGTAAGTCCCTGTCCATGAGTAAGAGGTTGAATTAAGGGCGGACTCAACTCACCTGTATGTGCCGAAGATAGATCTGCAGAATCCCTAGGCGTCGCGAGCTCAAGCAGGCCCATGGCGCTAGGGGTCAGTCTTGTCGTGTCTGGCACGGAGATCATTACAGTGACCGCCTTGTTTATAGGGCTTACGATGAAACCGCACCTCCCCTTTTCGAATTAAGCAGCACTGGTCCACGTATTACAGCCCTGGTAGATGGTGATAGGCATTTCGGCTAAGGTAGAGTACCGTAACGCCTTGTCACAGTTGGTAGGCTTGGAAATACGAATATATGGACCATACCCTTCTGCCTGTTGGACCATATCGGCTGACCGCCGTTGGGTGGCGCAAAATGAGGGGGCCAACCTATTTGGTAGGTGATACTATATATAATACGGCCCGAGCCTCTGGGTAGGCTACGCTCACTGACTAGGTAGCCTTGGGTAGCCAACCGTTCGCATTTCATGTGGGATTTCCTAGGGCATGCATACGTAGGCATATCCTAGATTAGTATCGTATAGCTACTTCGACTGTTGATGAATCTCTGTTGGTTTTCGAAACAGGGTTTGAATGGTTGAGATCCTCGCCATGTAGACTCTCAAGCGCTTCGTTGTGTACCCCAGCCGGGTCTATCAGAAACCCTGAATTGTAATATAAGAGTAAGACTTACCGTCTCAACGAACACGCTCCTTTACTGCCCCGCCCAAGATAACGAGGTGACTGCATACTTATGTGGAATGGCAGCAGATGAATGATATCTTCGTCGTTGGATATCCTGTCTTTCAGATACTCCAGACTGGCTACGATGCATTTCTTTTATTACAGTGCTGCAATAGCAGTTGCGCTATGCGCCCACTACACAGTCAAATCGTATCGTGCACGTCAGGTGAACACCCCAAAATTATATCTCGTATCAGACTTACATTTAACAGGTACACGCGGCTCTAATGAAACAATACGGGTGTTCTCTACCCCCACGGCTTGAGAACCAGCGACCATTCGGCATCGACCGACTTGAACAGATATTCAGAGCTAACACGGAGTCAAGGCTAATGGAACTGTTTCTGTTCCACTTCCGTCAGACTGGTTACACGCTTCAGCAGGTTTTCTTGGGGATTCCAGCATACGGCACAGTAGATCCGGCCAATATGGAAGCTATTCTTTCATCAAAATTTGCCGGTAAGTCTCTCCAACAGGCCCTGTTTAGAGTCGCTGCTGTAGCATACAGATTTCGGAAACGGCCCACGGCGCACCGTCACGTTCCCTATGTTTGGCGATGGTATCTTCACTCAAGACGGTGAGCCGTGGAGACATTCGCGAGCTATCCTACGGCCACAGCTCTTCCATCGACAGTACGAAAACCTCAAAGTCTTTAAAGAACCATTGGACGATCTTCTATCCGCTCTGCCTGAAAAGAGCGGAATTGTCGACATGCAGCCCCTATTCTTCCGCTACACCCTGGATGTTACTACGGCTTTCCTCTTCGGCGATTCTATACGTAGCCTTAAATCCTCGGATAATGCCGCAGAGAATGTCTTTGCGAGCGCCTTCGACCGGGCACAGGCATATGTCGCCAAGAGGTTTCGCCTGCTGGATCTTTACTGGTTGATAGGCGGTAAAGAGTTCCGAGATGCGTGCAAAAAGGTCCATCTGTTCGCCGACCAGATCATAGATCAGAACCTTGCGAAAGATACCACCGCTGGCGATGAAAATAGATACGTTTTCTTGAAGTCCGTGGCTAAGTCTTGTCCCGATCGGCGGGCGTTAAGAGGACAGATCATCAATATCTTAGCGGCAGGCAGAGACACAACCGCTTGCATGCTGTCATGGACGTTGTGAGTCGCTAAACAATAGGAGGCCGTGTACCTTCAACACTGACAAGAAAATTCAGCTTCCACCTAGTCAGGCACCCTCGTGTCATGGAGAAGCTGAGAGCCGAAATAGCCCAGCTTCCTCCAATCGAAGGCGTTGACCGCGCAGCTTTGCGGGACCTGAAATACCTGCAGAATGTAATGAAAGAGAGTAGGTCTCCCCTAGTGCTGTCGTTTAATACAGAACCTAACTTCTGAAGTTCTCCGGCTTTATCCTTCAGTGCCCGTCAATACAAAGGTCGCTGTACGGACGACAGTACTTCCCACTGGTGGGGGGCATGATAGGAAGTCACCCGTATTGATCCCTAAGGGAACTGGAGTTGCCTATAGCGTGTGGTGCGTATACGGTCATCTCTGTTATGAACCCTGCGTCTCCTTTCTTTGGTTCCTCAGACTTTTCCTGCGGATGCTAACCTCTTGACAGTACGTGTTTGCGCACTCATTTCTCACCTGCGTTTCATTATTCTTTCCGGGTTAAGCAGAAGAAGTTAACAGATGACAGACAATATGCATCGTCGACCGGATCTCTATGGGATGGGTAAGTATCCTGGAGCCAAAAATCATCAACATTCTAGTGCACGTGCAACTGTCCCTCCAAGCTACGTCTCAATCGAGGTCCCTATGATGCGACACTGAGCACCTTATCCGCCTTGATTGTGGTTGGGCTAACGTCGAGATTCGACAGACGCCGAAATTTTCCGTCCAGAGCGCTGGGACGAGGACTTACCAATGAACCAGGATCCGACGCTTCAGAAGTGAGTACCCTTCCCCTCTTTAGCACCTATATATAGTGTCTAGTCCTAATCTGTCTAGATGGGGATATTTGCCCTTTAATGGGGGCCCGAGAATCTGCCTAGGAAGTAAGTGCTACTTCGAGTTCAATATCCCGGTGATATGACCCTCGGTACTGACTGGCCTTAGTGGACTTCGCTCTCACGGAGGTGGCCTACACCATTGTCAGAATGCTACAACGGTATCCGATCATCAAGCTACCCAACGGAGAGAGGGTAGACGTTGTAGGTGCAGAAAAGCAAACGATGACACTCGTAATACAGATCACGGAGGGATGTAAAGTAGAGCTGGGTTGAGAGTGCTGCGTTCCGCGATCGGCAACCCCCAAACTGTCGAGTGTCATTTATTATGGTAGGGTCCCCCCCATCGCCCATGGGGCTCAGAATTAGAATGAGCATACAGAAATAGACTTATGTACTGGTGCACGATGCCGCAGGCGCAGCAGGGGGTGGCTGTGACTGGAAGCAGAGGGATCAAAACATCCAACCAATAGCAGGGCCCGTCGTCTTGGCGTTCTATGCAAGCTGAACCAACATCGTAACAACATCTCACAAAGCCTACCCAATGACCAGCCCAGAGAGTCGAGAGCTGAAGATTCGGCGCAGCTGCTCTATTTCCAAGAACACCACACATGTAGTTGCCTCACTGTCATATTTCGCTACACTTCTGAGGCAGACCTCAGGAGAGTGTCGCCAGGCTCTGGAGGCCTGTGAAGCCCACTCCGACGGCGATCGGCAACATACCGTATATATTCAGAATTCTGTATAGGTTGATTCTCTTCGGTGAATTTAAAGCGTTGTTCTAACCACGGCGGGGAGACGCCCTGGCCGAGTAAGACCTCTGCGGCTTGTGGAAGAACCGGGTGCGTTACTGATGTGTGGAGATAGTATTGTTGCGGCCCATGGGCTCAACGGCGATGCATTCCGTACATCTACTGCCGAGGGAACAGGGAAATTCTGGTTGGGAGACAGTGATATGTTGCCGGGCGACTTGAAGGGACGGTGCCGTGTTTAACATTCAGCAATCCGGCTTCTGTCGCCTCCATTCTGGGCCGAACGTCGAACGGAATTCTGGAGCCTGCGACAACACTAGTGGCAGAGCTTGTGGCCGATCGAGAGGCATTTTCACCGCATTCAAGCCGCACAGCGGAGCTTACAGGATAGCATTACGCCGCGGATGCGTTAGAGCGGCCCATCATTTTCCTGTGCCATTCCCTTGGAGGCATCATCGTGAAGATGGTGCGTCGTCCATTAGTCTTCTGTCAGCCCTGAAAGATTCCTCTGATACGAACTCGTCTAGAACCTGATATACTCAGTCAGCCGGACAAACCGAATGATTGAACATATTCATTCCATATTTGTTTCGACGTACGGGATCTTGTTCTTCGGCACGCCGCATCAAGGTAGCAGCGAGGCGAATTTGGCAACGTTCGCACAGCGCATGGTGGCTCTCGTGCGATCCAAGATGTGGCTAACACGGACTCGCAACTCGTAAGCGCGCTCCAAGAGAGCTCAGAAGTTCTTCAAAATATCACCGACAACTTCTTACCTATGATGAAGAGGTTCCGGATATGTTTCTTCTGGGAACAGGAGAAGACGAGCTTAGGAGCTAGGAGGGACTGCGTTACTTGCTCCTTTACTGGCGGGTACGTAACTAGTCACTAACGGCTGCCAGATCGTCACGGAAAACTCGACAGCCCCTATTCTGGACAACACCGACCGCGCTGGTTTGCCAAACGATCACCGAAAATGTGTAGATTCGTAACACGCACGTCGCCGGGCTACAACCTCGTTGCCGCCACTGTACTCCGTTATTCACGCGAAGCACCAAGCACCGTTACCCGTAGGTGGGCTAGTGAAAGAGAGATTTTGACCTCCATGCGAAAGCACGAAGCGATGGAGCTGATTAAAGGGGGTGGTGAGATGTCGGGTGAGAGGTCAAGGCAGTAATATACGTTTCGGTATACGCGGTGAGGAACCGCCTTGTAGTTATCTTCCAGCTGGAGGACTTTGTGTAATGTGCTAGCACTGATACAAGTATCCTGAAATGCTTGATTAAAGGTTGGGGTGGACTGGGCCTCGTAGTGATACTTTACGAGACGACACAAGCTGATGAGAAGGTCCAATTCGGGGGGGGAGGTCCCGCTATTAACATGACGAATAAGCGCCATTCATAGCAATATGATCACCAGATCCATCTTCGGCGAGCCTGCCCATGTGCTACTTAGAGCACATGAGTGCATCAACCAATTATGCATCCTAGCCTCGGAACAAGCGTCAACTACTGCCAAATGCTTTAATGATTCCGAGATATCTCACACGCCCCCTATCGCTCATTGCCTTTCCTCTACGTCTCTCGTTTGCAACGAAGGTTCGATTGCGGCCAACAAAAAGGGGGAGAGCGAAAAGATGACGTCAATAGCAAACAAAGTACGTTGTCGGAAGCCATTTCTGTGCCACATGAAGGATCCAAATTGGTAAAATTAACCCGCTAAGGCCTTCCCGTGGCAAGTGTTCTGTCTCTTCCCTAAACATTTCATTCCTCATACCGAGTCCCAAGACTCCCTTCCCTTTGAGTCTTGACCTGACGCTACCCTTCCAATATGCGAGTTTCATTTAGAGGATTCATCATATGTACCCCAGCAATCAGTGCTGTGCTGGAACATCGACGGCAGACAACCACACGGCTATAACGGAATTGAACAGTGCACCTGAACAGTAGTAACCGGTATTCCTAGCCAGAACAGGGGAGTGTCCAATAACACCCTAACCCTTATGTGATGATGGTGAGTGCCGGGGAGGGTCGATGAACCCGCTCTATGTCACAACAATGATCATTTGCAGATAGAGGAGCGAGACGCCGTCCTTGCCGGCTGCCCCTGCTGCCTACTTCCTCACGAAGTCAGATGTGACAACGCGGACTGTCAAGCGCCCGCCGGACTCAGGATATGCCGATCAAAGGCCTTACAACGCTGCGTAAGCATGATTAACGAGGAGGTTGTTAACCGCTTTTTCAACGCGCTGGAAGACCCCGACTTACAACATGCTGAAATCATTATTGCAGATATACCCATTAACGCTGCGGACCTCGCCGACTTTGGATATGCTAGGTTACATTGTTCAACATGTAGGATCTCTCACACCATTGCGGCCGGCCCAATGATGCGAGCATTCGTCCAAGAATTCGCCTAGATGATGAACTAGGCAGCTTATACTATCTCTCAAGGTCTGCGCCGGGCGGGATGTTGGTCTGCTTGAGACGTTTCACTGACAGGATGTGTATCAAATGATCATTGCGATTCTAACTTATTGTAGAATTAGGTTAGTTTCTCTTTAATGCTCCCTGGGAGAAAAAGATGAGGCAGAGATCTGGATATGCGCAACACGTACCCCTTTTTTGGCATGGGTCCACAGTACGATCTATGCGAATACGTAGCCAGAAACTTCGTACATTTATAGGTGTGGCAATGTCGAGTACTGCATAATTCCAAGTCCTTCGAGTATAGACAGAGCCATTTAGTATCCGACCAATTTACATATGCATTGCAGGTCGTCATGTGCCCTCACTCCCTTATTGAGTTTCCCGGGCGAGGAGTTCTTTCGCCAACTCTCTCAGCTTAAACTTCTGGATCTTCCCACTAGCCGTCTTGGGATACTCGTCGATCCAGAAGACGTACTTGGGGATCAGATGGCCTGACAAGTTGGTGCGTACCCACTCCCTCACGTCGTCCTTCGATAGGACTTTCTCCCCCCTCTCCCCCTCCTCCTTCGCCGGCAACGGGGAGATCCCGCCCACGCCCACACCCACAGCACCATCACCACTACCGATACTAGCAGCAGCAGCAGAAGCGTCGACGGTCCTAACGCCACGCGCAGGCACGACGAACGCGCCAACAACCTCACCATACCGGTCATCAGGCACGCCGACGACACTGGCGTCGCGCACGAGAGGGTGACCCAGCAAACAGTTCTCGACCTCGAGGGGGTGTATGTTCTCGCCGCCGCGGATGATAAGGTCCTTGATGCGGCCGGTAATCGCGACGTAGCCGTCGGCGTCCATGCAGGCCTCGTCGCCCGTGTACATCCACAGCCTCCCGCCGTCCGCGGCGTCGGGGACCAGGTCCCGCCGCGTCGTCTCCTCGTCCCCGTAGTACCCCTGCATCACGAGGTAGCCCGACACGGCGAGCTCGCCGCGCTCGCCGCGCGGCAGCGCGGGCCCGGCGCGGGCCCCCGGCGCCACGACGCGGACGGCCGTGTGCGGCAGCGGGCGGCCGACGGTGGCGGCGCGCTTGGCCGCCGGGTCCGCCGGCGACGTCATGCAGCTGACGGGGCTGGTCTCCGTCATGCCGTAGCAGATGACGAGGTCCGTGAGGCCGAGGCGGTCGGCGAGGCGGCGCACGAGCGCCTCGGGGACCGAGGAGCCGGCCGCGATGCCCTTGCGCAGGTTGCGGAAGCCGCCGCCGCCGTCCGCGGCGAGGATCCGCGCGAAGGCCTGGTCCGCCGAGAGCAGTTCCAGCTCGGCGATGAACATGGTGGCGACGCCGTAGAGCGCCGTGGCGGCGTGCTCGGCGGCCATGCGCAGCGAGGCGGCGGGGTCGAAGGCCGGCGAGGGCAGCAGCAGCGCGGCGCCCGTGGTCGCCGTGGCCATGAGGCCGAGCACGCTGCCGAAGCAGTGGAACAGCGGCGGCGGGCAGACGACGCGGTCCGCGATGCCGAGGCCCATGCGCCGCGCGATCAGGTGCCCGTTGTTGAGGATCCCCGCGTGCGTCAGCATCGCCGCCTTGGGCCGCGACGTCGTGCCCGACGTGAACTGGATGTTGATGGTCTCGTGGGGCGCGAGGGGCGCGTCGGGGGCCACCGCTGCCGCTCCTCCCCTTCCCCCCTGGAGCAGCAGGTCCCCGTAGCTTACGAGCGCGCGCAACTCTTCCAACGGAAAATGCGCGTCGGGGTGCGACGCCCTGTTGTCGAGGACGACGACGGAGCGCAGCGAGGGCACGGCGGGCGCCTCCACCTTGGGGGCCCTTAGGTCCGGGATCAGGGCTTCGAGCAGCTCGAGGTTGGCGCGGCCGCGACACGGCCTGTAGGCGACGTCGGCGACGGCGGCGATGACGAGAACCTCTACCCCCAGGTGCTCGAGCGCGGCGGTGAGCTGCTGCGCGTTGAAGCTCGGGTTCAGGGGTACGAGGATGGCGCCGAGCTTGAAGGCGGCGTAGATGAGCGCGGCGTGCTCGGCGACGTTGCCGAGGCTCACGGCGACGCGGTCGCCCTTCTTGACGCCCGCGGAGCGTAGGGAGTGCGCGAGCGCATTGGAGAGCGCGTCCAGGGACTCGTACGTCAGGGTCGCCGTGGGCGGCACCTCGGGCGACGAGAGGGAGGCGCTCGTGGGCGTGGGGGACCGCGCGATCACTGCGGGACGGTCGCCGTACTGGGATACTATGGAGGCGAAGTGCTCCGGTATTGTGTGCGGGAGTAATGGCGGCTATGGCAGGTATGTCAGCTTGATTGGTAGGTTTGCTATCATGGAAGACTTAGACGGCTCTGTGAGGAGCCCTTTATAACTGCTACGTATGCCGGTCACAGCAGTACCAACCACACGTCCCTGACTAGCACCGCTCGGATGGAACGTGACAGGAAAACCGCCGGATCTACCGCTCCTTCGAGCTGTTGACAGCGCGGCTGTCATGTACTCACCTCTGTAGGTCCTTCAGCGTAACTCGGATCCGAAGTCACAATTCCTCTTCTCTGCAGGTTTCTCCCACGTTGCCAAGCGGCTCTTGATGCGACGATACCTGGGAATCCGAACCACGCTGTCCGCGGCCCGGAACGCGGTAGACCGCGTAGACAGGCCGCCATGATTTCTCGCCCTCTTACAGACTGGACCAAAGTCTCTCCTTCAAGTTTTATATGCGCCCTCACCTGGTCCGATCCCAGCTCCAAAGCCCCCAAGGAAAGATACCGGTATAACAGGAAAGCCCCCGCTCCAAGCGACTTTCAGGACGTCCTCACCCCGATATGCATGTCAGAATATTGTGTTGGAGATGAGATATTCCGAGAGAACCCCCTATGACGCATATGGAGGTACTCCAGCGCAGGACTACGTTAGTTGGCTGATACCTACGTAGTTGGCCGTTATATAGTAGGGAGGCGGGGTAGATCTGGGGGTTGGTGGGTAGTAATGTGGAGAGAAGTGGGTGAGGTTTTGGTACCGTGACAGGGGGAGTCTATTGGGCTCTCAATGTAACCCCCCTGGCGAGTAGCCTGGTTCTCGGTAAAGAAAAGCAAGGAGGTAAAGCTACTTAGCACACGTCTGCGACCGTACCCCTTGTGAGATTCGTTGTGCAGACTCACCCAGAATAGATGATTATAATAAAACAAGCTGTGGGAGATCCACCAGTCGGTAACTTGAACCCGAACTGCGCTAGAAAGGAGAGGGACAGGGCCGGGAAACCGAGGGAGGGCAAGTTTATGTTAATGAGGATGATTATAATTCCACCAACACCGCTGTATGCATCATGAGTATATACAATAAGGGGCTGCCGAGCCCGTATGCGTGCTTTCTACGATAGGCGGCCGGTCCCATCTTCTATGCGTGCCGTATACTCTTCCACGACTCCGGAATGATGCCATGTAGAACATATCTATGTGTCTCGAACTCCATCCATGTGCGAAACAAATCAGCCGTCCAGGCCGCAGTTCGTACCCCCAAACCAAAAAGGCAAAAACGAGGGGCCAACTCCTCGTGCCAAACATAGTAGGAACAAATCAGAAACAGGTCTGCCCATTGTGAATGATAATCCAGCAGATAGGCGCCGCTAAACAGTTTCTGCGGTGGCCACGCCGGTGCAAGATCCATGGTGTCCATTCTCGCAGAAGGCACAGAGAGGGCTAGATCAATGCGGCCAACCAGACTCGGTCCAGGGTAAACGAGGATCTTTCCATGCTGCGAGGGTCGCAGAGCACCGCAACCTATGCGACGGAGGGATAGTCGCATCCGTAGGCTGCCTTAGCAGTTCCGAACTGGGACAATCAAATTGGCGGCACAGTTGGCGTAACTGGGAATGCCTAACTCTTCTCTCCGATATGCCTTTCGCTTTCTGGTTTCCAGGTACCTGTGCCAATTAGTGAAAGCTTATAAAGGAACCTGGAACAGTGACATACCTTCAAAGTCGTGCTTGACGAAAGCCATTGGGTCGTCGTAGTCTTTCGCACCCATCTGCTGGACGCCAGGCGAGAAACTGGTGATAGGCAGAACAACAACGTCGCCAACTTTCTTTGGTGCCTGGATCCCCGTGAAGTTCAAAAAGGTAATGTTGGAGCTGCTCTGGTCCATATTGAAGTACCGCGGATCATTGAAATAGTCGAAGATAACGTCTGTCCAGACCGCAGGGCCAGTGAATTCCATGACGCTCTTTTCTTTCGTTATGAAGACACCCTCCTTCTTTCTCCTCAGAGTCTCCTCTGTGATACGCGTGACGATGTCACGGAGGACAGGATGACCGGGTTTCGCTTGAATGGTCCACTGGCAGAACTGAATCCGCCGACTATACCAATCTTTCCAATCCGGCCTATCAGGGTCGGCTTCAATACCAATAACCAGACCAATGCTATTCCTCGGTACGCTATCGGGGATCCAGTCTAATGCGCTCCTGATGGCATACGTATCGATGTCGGAGTAGATGCCACCGCGCGCAAGCAAGATTAGATAACGGAAGAAGTCGGCCTTGAGCACAGGCTGGGGCAGGGCGTTGTATGCTTCGAGAACCTCGGGAACGGCTCCATAAAGGAGTCTCATGAGGTGGACAGCAACCTGGTCTGTGATGACCTCGTGCACGAAGCCGGGATGCTGCTCTGTCCAAGAAGCCTCCTGATCTCGGAAAGTGAACTCCCCATTCGCCGGAGTATATTTCCATGTCTGCCAGATGTAGGCGGGAAACTTGGTCTCGACGTCATATGGATATTGGTATGCGAGCTTGTCATATAGCGACATCTTGGACATATCCTGGATCGCTTTTTTGGCGGGGACCTTGTTCGCGTGTTGAGGAGCGCTCTGGTCGGAGGACCCGGCTTCGGCGTCGGTCGTCGGCTCGTTGCGAAGTCTTCCCGAATCATTATCGCTGTTGTCAGACTTGGCGGGTGGTTTTGAGAAAGGCTCCGGATCGTTTGACGTCTGCGAGTGGCGCAGGAGGAAGAAGGCTATGAGGAAGAAGGCGGCAAAAATAATTGCCCTCCTAAAGGACATCATCTTGACGGTTGTCCTCGTCAGAGGTTTATTAGTATCGATACAGGATGCGTTAATAGTGTGACCAGGCTGGAATCGCGAGACACAGTAACACTGATGGTAGAAGTAGAAGCAGGGCGAAGTAAGAGGCGTCAGAGCTGAGCGCGGAAAGGCTGAAGAGTGCAACTACAGCATCAGGCAGACAGGCGTAGGCCCCCCTGACGTGGCTGTTCTAAGGGAAAGACTACTGGTTGGTGGTGATAGATGACATAGGATGTTATAAGCAAATTCCTTCCCCTACATGTAGTGCTGGCAGCTTTGATATCTGCATGGGAGGCGAGATCAGGTAGGCTGGAACCTTGAGGAAGCAAACATCAAAACAGCCGAAGCCAGCATCGTTGCGAAAATTGTCAAGCTGGGTAACTAGAGAGATACGGGGTAAGTTAGACAGGGATCTCGATAGGGGATTGGGGACTTCTCGTAACACCCGGCGCCTTACCTAACATGTTTAGCCGTTCGGTAGGATTTATTAAAATGGAAAATGGGACCTTATTGATGTCACCAAAACAGCTAATGCAGTCCCCCAGTCGTATGGTTCAGCCCTTGGATCCTGTGCTAAGATATAAAAATAGTATGTAACGACTTGGTACGAGCAACTGAAGATTACCGGTGTGTAGGTAGTAACTTTAATAAGTGGGTGATGTCTGGCCTGTACTAAATTATCTTCTGCTTTTACTGTATACAATTGCATTCAAAGTTGCCTGGTTGTTTATTTCATATGTCTCCCTCATGTACCTGCGTAAGCACATATGATCTCATATACGCGTTTATGGAGCCTTAGTAGAGCAGCCAACCTAGACTGATGCTACAAGGCAAGGCAAAGCCTGGGCAACTTAAGGGATGAATCCTCTTGTGCGGGAGCAACTACATGATGGACAACTCTCTGACGATTCACCCGTGCAAAGGCCTATTTGGGTAGCTGTCGCTCCCCACTCCCAAATCTCTTGCAGATGATCGGCTCCGGCGTGCGGGCTGCAGCCAACCGATTGCTCGATCTATGCCAAGCCTGACTCCCCCAAATGGAGGCCATCGATGAGTGGTGCTTCGCACTGAGACGAACTCGTCCGGTCTGTGAACCTACGTACGACCTATCAGCGGGCAGAAATGTCTCTACACCCCAAACCAGCCAACAGGCTCGTCTAGTAGCCGAGGAGGGAAGTTACTGGAAGTCTAGCGACCCGAACTGCTGGGAATTGCGACCAGCAGCTAATCGGTATGTTTAAATCATCGACTGAATGTACCGGGCTTCTTACAAAGTAGACCGCCGTGCAGGTCTATTGGAGATCAGTCTCGTACCGACGAGCCCCTGTTTCAGCGCCAGAGCCAAGTAAGTGCCTGGAGCAACTTTCATCCTGCGATTGCCCACAGATTCCACTCTTATTTAGCATAAGAGCTCAGACTGTGAACAGGAGTTTCATAAACGATTAAAATACAGTACGTTAAGTTAAGCTCTCCATTCTCACTCGACAGCAAGCTGCCTTCAAGGTATGTTTTCTCGGGTACGGTGGCACATGGGCACTGCATGATGCACGAAACATAATAACGACGGAGAGCCAATCGTGTAATATTCAGTGATAATGTTACAAATATCGTTTGCGAATTGGGGATATCTCGTACAAAAGAAAATAACTGCGCCACGCTCTGTTGCGATATTACAAAAGATGCATCATCATCACCATATGCTTCATTACTTCCTGTCCGCCCGCGTCAAACTCATTATCAGGTCCTAACACATTCTAGACGTCGTGTCCTGGGCACACATAGTTAGTAAAAGCTAACTGCATCGCATCACCCACAATCTGGGGCGACGGGGACGAAAAACTCACGTCCGAGCTGCTTGCCGCGCTTCGAGACCTCGCGGGCGTGGTACTGCTTGATTTTGGCGCGGCGCGCCTCCTCCTTGGCCTCGAGCTCGAGGCGCCGGACGTCCTCGCGGGCTTCTCGCACGCGCAGGCGTGCCGCCTCGAGCGCCTGGTCCGCCTCCGCCTCGGCCCGCTCGGCATTCATAACGCGCTCGCGCGCCGCCTGGATCGACGGGTCTAATTCCGCTCCGCTGAGACCATGGCCGCCTCCGAAGCGGGATAGTACGCTGCGGCGCCGGGGTGCCTCGGACGCGCCTGTGTTTGTTGCTGCGTTAGCATTGTATATTGCGGTGTGGGGGTGTGGCGGGGGGGAAACCTACCCCCTGAGGTGCGAGAGCTGACGGACGTGGTCCGGTTTGAGGTGGTCGTGGGCGGCGAGGGCGTGCGGTGGCGGGAGCCGAAGAGGCCATGGTGCTTCTTCTCGGGGGCCGGCGGGGGTTCCTCGACAACCTGCTCTTCAGGCTTTCGGCTGGAGAAGAAAGGCATCTTGTAGTGGTGCTGCTTGTGCCTCGGGTAATCGATGAAATTATTAATAGGAGCTGTTCCTCAAGGGACTAAAATTTGGCCGTCAAGATGGGTTGCACGGTCTGATTGATACAATATGGATAACGGGGAACAAGCTAGCCTCCATGGTTGGGAGAGGGAGCCGCTCCCTATTTCAGTATTTCTGAGCATCACAGCAATCGCGCGAATCGATACAAAGTGAATATGGATCATCCCCTTGACACAAACCTGCTTTCTCCGATGCTTGGTTATGTGTCGAAAAGCTTTGGGGGATCAACGCCCATGACGTAAGGAGGTGGGATACATACAAGCTGGCGACGACGGGACCAATGAGGGTCCGAAACGGTGACGGTGGTGGCCCAATTAGGGGTCTTGGGTCCCTAAATTGATCGGGTCTGGGCCCCCCGTTCTTGGGGCGCGAAGCTTATCCTGACGCGTTTGTTACAGGGCCCCAGAGCTCAACCCGGACGGCTCTAGGAGGAAATTCCAGATAAGTCCAGAATCAGCATTGAGCTCACAATAGGCGACTCAGCGCGACTCCTAACGAGTCATCCAAGAATGGTTGACGTGCAAAATACCAGATGCCACGGGATGCGATTACTTCATCGTGCACGGATACTTGATTATCTATCAATTTAGGCACCGACACGCAGGAGATGGGTCCATGAGGTCTCAGTAATTTTATCACAGATCCAGAGTGTTTGGAGGTGAGACCTCATGGACTCCTCACGGACTCGCCTGATTGGTGACACCGCGGCGTGTCAATGTCTGCAGATTACGGTACGTACAAACAAGCCGAAAAGATATCAACGTATAAGATTCATAAAACATTTCCAAGGCGCCGGGTAAGCGACGTCATCGCCGCATTCCATATGTGTTCCGTTCATACCTACTGTTACAGTGGTGGATGGTGCTTTTGAAGATACGGCCCTGAGGTAATTCCCGTCTTGGCCAGCCAAACTGTGTAAATACGGTCCGCGGACAACATTCAATGGTTCATCACAACAGGACAATCTTAGATTCCAGGCACTCACCCTCTGTTCGACTATTTATACGATACAGGCAAAGCTTGGTACGACTGGCACAATGCGATGTCCGTGGGTATCGCTGTCGACTTACAGAGACCCCCCAGTCAAAATCTGAAAGTCGCAGGATGCGGAGATCCCGCGGGAGAGATTTGCGCCGACTCCGTCTTTCACAGCTTCGCCGAATGCGAGCGCCTTCCATCATAAGCTGCTTATGATAAGCCCCGGCAGAAAGCCCCCATTGAAATTGCAACACATCTAATTATATACTTATCTTTGGTTGAGTAGTTACGAGTTATTTGTCACATACCCGCAGCTCGGTAACGGCATCAGACCAAGACGGTCCCAAGGATACGTATGAATGCCTACTTATCATAAAAGATCAGATACCTCGCGTAGACCTCCGCTGAGATGGACCAAGGGATAATAATGCACCACGTTACTTACCGGAGAGTGCAGAAGCTTGGCCTTATTGTTGTCGCCCGCTTATACAATCGGTGCGCCAAGTTGCTCCTTCGGCGGGCTGATATTGGTCCGACTGGCCTCATCTCTCCACCAGCCACTGGCAATATGCAATAAGCTAGAGTTACACCACCGTGATCCCTTCCACGGACTGGGGTAGCCAGCGAAGCCCTTCGAAAGGAAGATGTCAAAGGGAGTCCTTCGGGCATTTCGATGTGGGTTTTTAAGGAAGACTTCCTCACCACCCATATCACATACGCCCCTGCCTGTTAGTGCTGGGTTTTGGTGTACTTGTCGTGTTATTGTTGTAATATACGATAACGAAATCGGACCGGAGACAAACACCAGAAATGAGTTCCGAGCCCGCAAGGACCACCGCCGCCGCCGCCGCGGGGGACCTGGTGGGCGGCCACTTCTACCCGCGGGCACCCTATAACGTCGTGGGGACGCTGCCGCCCCTGACCCCGGTCCCTGATCCCGAGAGCCTGCAGTGGGATAGCGCACTGTCGCTGCACGGCCTCGCCGGCTTCGGGATCAACGGCATCGCCGAGCGGCGGCACAGCGGCTGGGCCGCCGTCGAGCAGCAATGGGAGGCCATCCAGGAGGAAAAGGATATGGAGGGTGGGAAGGAGAAGAAGAAGCGGAAGATAAAAACGTAACTATATAACTACCTACCCACCTAAACTACCCGAAAATGCCAAGTATCGCGGCAACCACGGTCGCAGCGGCGCAGGAAATTTGTCCCGCAGCTGACACCATGCCATTTCTTCCCGCCAAACAGGGATCCACCATCGCAGGAGATCAGAGAGGCCACGAGCAAGTTCCCCTACCCGCACGTGTCGATCCCGGCGCCGCGCCTCGAGTCCGACTTCCGCATCCAGGTGACGCTGAGCGCGCAGACCGCTACCGTGGCCGCAGGCGGCGGCGATGGCGTCAGGAAGAAGCGGTGGACGACGTTCTCGGGGGGCGCGTGGAGCGGGTGCTTCGGATATGGCACCGTCGTGGTAAGCCTGCCCCTGTTTCTTTCTGCCTTGGGACATCGCTCCAGGCCAGTGGCGCGTTCATTTATCCGCCTCGACGATTTCGCGGAGACGGGTGCTCCTGCTGATTCCTATGCTCCTTTTTACAGGGCGGCGGCCAGGAGACGCAAGACCTCGCCCACGGGAACACGTCCGGGCTCCAGGTCGAGACGACGCAGCGCCTCGAGACGGCGGACGAGCCGCCAGCCTAGTAAGTCCCGCCCCCGTCCGGCTTGTCGTCTAGCCAACCGGCCCGACGTACACGCTCCATCTCCGACTCGTCCGGACTAACCGGCTCCCTCCCTTTCCCCCTCTAACAG
This sequence comes from Monosporascus sp. GIB2, assembly GCA_004155935.1. Taxonomy (NCBI): domain Eukaryota; kingdom Fungi; phylum Ascomycota; class Sordariomycetes; order Xylariales; genus Monosporascus; species Monosporascus sp. GIB2. The sequence continues at coordinate 195,319 of QJNV01000021.1, forward strand.
CATCGAGTGCAAGGCGCGCGGCACGGTCACCGGACCCGCAGACATCCTAAAGGCCTTAGGCGACCGGGATACCGAGAAGGCCGAGGCCACGCGCTACAGCTGCCGCGTGCTCATCACGATGAAAACGGCCGACGAGCGGTACGCCGAGAGGCTCAACTTCGGGCTGTGGGTCGGCGGCTGCGTCTGGAAGGGCGCGGATATCGTGTGCGAGTAAGGATTACTTTTTCGTTATATGAGTGAATGTTTTTGCTCGTGCGTGCGTGTTTACTGATGGTGGATATAGTGCGTATAGGGTTGTATGAATGGAGTACTCGTCGCAGGGGGGAGGTGGTGTGGAGGGAAGGTTAGGGGCAGGGGGGTCTGTTGTGCGTAATGCATATTGTTAGGAGAGGTGGGGGAAATTCAGCCCCCAAAGTATCACGCGGGATGTCCCTCAGGAGTGGCTGCCACGACGCGCCCCGAAAGCGTGCTGCTGGCTGAAAGATACAGGACTACGATATTTGTCACAGCGTAGCCCACACCATGGCGTACATTAGACTAATTCAAACTGAAGGCGTAATCGTTCTTATATTACATTACATCTCGGTTCTGCCGACCAGAACATCGCCCCCTCGTCGTGTAGCGCTTTATCATAATTTCCCTTATTTAGTCCGAGCCCCGTCATCGCCATATCTCTAGTATTTATTCGAGAGGCCCATCATCCAGCCAATCCCTTCGCATGCTGCTTGGCCGTCCCGCAGTCATGCTTGTTCCTGGCGCATTTTGGGCAGTAGAGCGTCAGAGTCACCGGCTTCCCAGTGTCCCCCCGTGGACACGGCTTCTCGCGTCCATCTTCATCCCCACACCCCGACGTCTCTCCTGCCTCTGGCTGGGACTGAGATCCCGACCCTGCTACCGCTTTGGGATCCGGGCAAAGCCGTCTGTCTCCTTCACCCGGCTTCGCGGAGGGGACGTCTGGAGGCGGGCGCGGCTCGGGCGAGGGTGCGCCTGACCGACGGGTGCGGTCGGCTTCTTGGTGGTGCGCCCGCTCCGTTGGCCGATTGCGCTTTTGCAGTTTCGGCATCCTGGGCTGTGCGAGGGATATATTTGGTAACCATCTGGGCATCGTGGATTCTTGAATTGTGATATGAGCGAAGCTCCTCTTTGTTGCCGGAGTCCTTGTGTGCGGTCACACAAAGACGGGCACGTATCAACGGCAGGGATTCAAGCACGATGAAAGACGCCGCCGCGGTGGTTGTTCCTGCCGTATGGTACCTCAAAGCTGTCTGGCGGTTCCCTCCTGGTGATATCTGGGCTGGGTCTTCGGAAAGTACAGTGGGTTGTGACTAGCGGAAGCGCATTAGATTCTTAAATGGCCGCCAATCTCCTGCCAGACAAGCTCGAGCTGGCTTTCGCTCCACCTGTCCAGCCATACTATACCTTTGAGCGTGGCCAGCAATGTCTCCTTCTCGAGAATGTTCCGCATACGGCAGTACCTGGTCAGCGTGTTTATGAAGAACCCGTGATGGTCGCCGAGCAAGATACCACGGTACATGAATGGCGCGTCAGCCGGTAACGATGGCATCCGGATGCAAGATCCTATGGAGAGTATCCACAGCAAGATGTTTTCGTGCAGGTCGGATTTTATAGCGCCCCAAGTGCTGACATCCAAGGTTTCTGACGTTGTAGTTGACCAGCTTTCCGTAGAGACCTGCTCCCCGCTGCTAGTAGTGTGGTGCGACTCGGGGGATCCATGGGTCTCGGGGTCGAACAGCAGATCCAGCACCAAGAGGGTGTCACAGAGAGATGACATGAGTGCTTCCGTGAGAGCCCGGTGTCTGTAGGCCGCGGGCGGCTGTCCTCGTATGGCTAAATGCAAGAACAAGTGGGACGCGTAGATAAGGGCGTTGGATAGGTCCGTAGGCGGCTCGGTCTCCATCCAGGTCTCGTTGTTTTCAGACGGCATCAGAACCGGAAGCGATTCTGCTCTAGTCGAGGAGTGTTGTCGACTGCGGATTAAGTCCTCAAGCTGGCACAACCGCCACTCCAGGAGATATATCGAATCGCTGATCTGAGCTCGTTCGGCTTTGAAGTTCTTGAGGTCGGCCCAGTCGAAAGTATTGATGCCGTCGGCGATCGAGTAGAGTAATTCGAAAAGCTCAATGGCCTCCCGATTCTGGATACTGAGGTCGTTTAAGCCAATAGCCTCTGTATTAGCAACCATCGATCGGCTCATGAATCTGTCCTTAAGCCCTAGCGACATGGCAAGTTCCGGGATCAACGGAAATACCAACGGCTTGTTTGCTGCAGTCGCGTAGGAGAAATCAGCCCTTGTTGGGTGTTAGCTTGGGAGAAGCATAGTGCAATGCAACCCAGTGGAAGACTTACCAGGCCAACGTCCGTTGTAGTAGACTACTATAATCAAAGCCCTCTAGAATCCCGCCTCTCAACTCAACCATTCTTCTTAACCCATTCATGTGCGCCGCAGCGGCTGCCAAAGAACCGATATAAGACTAGGAGATGTAAGTGTTCATCTCGAGCTGCAAAGCCTAGCAGGCATAAGTGGCTCACCTCAATGTTGACTAGTAGAGCAACGGCAACGATAACACCGTCAGAGACAGGAGTATCAATGGTTTTACCCTCTAGGTTCAGCCTCTCGTTTATGGATTTCACAGCTTGGAGGCGGTGGAAGTCTACCGTCGTAGTATCGGCCCAATTCGCGAGAGAATTATGCATTGCCGCCACGTTGGCCATGAAGGCATGTGTTGCTGCATTATCGACATTGATCTTGGCTTCAGATCAGTATGATGAGGGTTTGCTTCAAGAAAGGTGCTCACCGAACTCAGCCAGTCACCGTCAGGGTTGGCCGCAAACGTGGTGGCAAGAAAGCTCGAATGGTCTGCGTGTATATTGGGGTTAGCCCTCAAACGCCTTCACCTCATCGAACGCAAAGCTGTAGGGGTCGCCCTACGGATGTTCATATAAGTCGGCGCCCCTGCTCGTTCGAACCACTTCTCGACGAACTTCTCCTGGGGCGAAAGGCACACAGTCATGCAATACTTTAACAGGTTCTCTGTCAAAGGCGTCGTCTCGATGCGCAGCAGGGAGAAGTTGGGGAGCTCCCTGGCAACGGTTATGGCAAGTTTTTCCCCGATCACGGTAGTCTCCCACTTGGGGGTAACTTCAGATATATCAACGTCGATATTTGCATTTTTCGTAGACGAAGGTCGCTTCCTCCGGGTATGCGAACTGACGCTTGTGCCTAGTCGAAACTTCGATATACGCTCTTTTTGCGTGCCCTGCTCCTCCTTTAGAGAGGGCGTACTTGTCTGGTTCGGCAGCTTCTGGCGCCTGGCGTGAGAACGGACTCTACGTCGCGTCTCATCGTTTCGGGCGATGGTGTTGATGGAAGTGATGAACTGAAACCCGGGCTCTGTGGCTTGGGGTGAGACCATCTTGGAAAGATGTGATGGACCAATCCTGTCTTAGTGTTTCGACGCAGCGGAGTGATCCGGCTCTATGCTGCATGGGCCGGTTAGTGATATTTAAGAGGGGTCCCAGGCATCCGAGCTGTCCAAGAGAGGCAGGCGATGTTGCAGACTACTGGCTGATCTCAGCGTTCTAGAAATGACATAGCCGTCTGTCGTCGCGGCCGGAGCTCCGTGCATCTGTGAACATGGCGGGATCCAGCCAATGGAGTGCGGCTTAGCAAGGTATCGTTTATTGTTCGACTATTGAGTTGCCGGTTCTGCAGCCACCCTCCGCAGCCCCAACTCAAGAAGAGCTTCTGTAAAGCAGTTCTCGACTCATTCCTCGGGCCAATAGCCAGCATTGATATCCTTGCGGGCACTTCTGCGCCACGATTCGCGTCCTTCTCATTTTCCTAATGGGGCAGTGCTTGTTGCGCGGACAGGCCAGAGCCACACCTACAAGCCTCTCTCGTAAGCGCCATCAAAGACTTATGTAACCCTCTTAAGGTGGTTTCGATGGAACAGGTTGGTAATCAGCATCACACGACCACGACGCTCAGGGACATCGACTGAGTTCGTCAGTGTAACCTTACCCAGGTCTCGATTTACATCAGCTCGGCTTGGCTGGAGATAACGAGGAGATAACCTCTCAAGGAGGTAATAATAAGATGTGGTAGCGACTCGGTAATAATTCGCGGCTAATGGTAACTCTCCGTAACGTGATCCACCGTTATGATCTACCAAGCGAATTGTTACATGGCTTGGTATAACATACTGTGTAAGGCTAGGAATCCAGAGACAACAAAGTTCACATACAGAATGCAACAGCTTCCAAAAAGAAAAGGGCGTCCTATCACGTGGTAACTTCCGATGGACGCTCCTTGCAGACTATTCCCACGTGGTATTGAGCGTCATGACATTAAATTCATCTTAAAAGCTGACAAATTGCAGTACTAACAATTTGTTGAGCAGTGGGTCAAAACCGCCTAATCGACACCGAATTGACTAATCAAAGGGACTGTTCGTGGCCTTCGGTTCCTTTTTAGGGAAGACGCCTCGAAGCAGTTGTCGCTGCGAATTGTGGATCTTAACCGGATATTTTCAAAACATAGGAGATGTTGCTGCAAGTGCCTCCTACTCCATAACCGTTAATCGGAAATTTTCAAAGCATACTTAGTAAGAGACGTTGCTGCGAGTGTCCCCCGCTCCCATACTGCCTCACGCTCGGCAACTTCTAACTTGGACCTACTTAGTACAAAATATTAGTGTGCTGAGGACGACTCAGCCGCTGTCAGTGAGACAAGGTTATGCCTTCTGATTATTAGGACGGGTCATCAACAGAATTTGAAGCTTCCCCAGTCAGTTCCCACTTTTCCCTGAACCACCATGAACCATAATTTCAAGCACGCAAAGATCGCCGTTGTAGTTTTAAGATGGGTTGTTATTGTGGTCGTCTAAGGAAGCATTCGCACATGAATAAGCGGAAAATGGGGCAACCAAGTGGGGTACGTACCAATATGCAGAAACAGCTGAAGAGTTGCGATTTAAAGAACTTTTACAGTAGTACTAATTGGCCTGGACCAGAAATGTCAAATATGTGACTTTGCTTAATCGGTCCTAGCTAAGGTCCCCTTCTCCCCGATAAGAAATTTTCTGAAAATTTCGAGGGGCAGCCTGGCAGAGATATCCGTTTATTGGTGGTGGTAATCTGGCTTTGACTTTGCCTTACCGGTATCCTTCCCAATTCCGCCCAAACTGCGTTTTGTGAACGCCCTTTACCGCCCATTCTTCGAGGGCAATTTGGGGCGCATTTCTCTTTCTCTTCTTCTTTTTCCTTTTTGTATTGGCATCTCGCTCCGGTCGTCTCTTTCTTCTTTTGTTGTTTACCGACCGACGACTGATTAAACAGTTTCGCGATGCCTCACCCTGTGTCGCCGCCGATGATGGTGGCTAAGTCCGGTGATGCCCCTCCCCCGCCACAGGAGGACGTTTCTGCCGTCCTCAACGCCATTTTCACCGCTCCGACATCAGCCGCTTCCGTCGATGCATCTTATGCGCTTTGCGAACTACTTTTGAATTCTGTGGGCTTCCGAGGTCTCCAGCAGTATCGCGTTCTCGCAGAAGTCAAGAAGGCCGCCTCGGATAAGAAGAGCGGCCTACGCAGGGAAAGCGCTCAGAATCTCCTTGGAGCCATATTAGAAAAGTTCCCGCCGAGGCAACCCCTTAGCGAAGTCGTTCTCCTCGTCCAGGATGGCGGCTTGGTCGCATGCGCCCTAGACGCTCTAGCCGACAAGGGCGCTGTCGTACGCGATGCTGCGCAATACGGTCTCGATGCGCTCTTTGGCAACCTGAGCGCCGAGGCCATGGTTGTCGGCTTGTTGCCCGCCCTCACCGCTTACCTGTCCAAGAAGACCGGCAAGTGGCAGGGCACTGTCGGTGCATTGAAGTTAATGCAGAGGATGGCCGATAAAGCGAAGATGGAGATTGGCTGCACAAAGGAGCAGGCGCAAGAGAAGGACATACTCAGAGAAGCCATGGGTTCGAAGCTGGCTAGTCTGATCCCCATAGCCGAGGACCTCATGCACGACTTGAAGCCCGAGGTGGAGAAGCAGGCCGTCGACACGATGCAATCTCTTACCACCCTCCTGTCCAATGACGACGTCGCCCCCAGAATCCCTCTGCTGATCGAATCGATGCACCATCCCTCGACTCAGAGCCTCCAGAAGGCCATTCATGCTCTTTCGCAAACCACCTTCGTTGCCGTCGTCACCTCGCCCGTCCTCGCTCTTCTTACCCCCTTCCTCGAGCGCAGTCTCAACAACCCTACGACTGCTCAAGAGGTGTTGCGGCAAACCGTTGTCATCACCGAGAACTTGACAAAGCTTGTACATGATCCCATCGAGGCCCGAACCTTCTTGCCAAAACTGCAGCCCGGCGTTAAGAGCGTCGTCAACCGAGCGTCTCTGCCAGAGGTCCGCGAGATCGCAACGAGGGCTTTGAACGTCATGGATAAGGCCATGGAAGGTGACAATGAGCACAAGGTGGTAGAGAGGACGTCCGCAGACGATGTCGCAAAGATAATCGACTCGGAGATAAAGAAGAACGGCGGATTGGCGGGCGATCTGGACGTGTATAAAGTTGCACGACCCTATTTCTGCGAGATGGTGGCCGAGGACGTCAACCACAGACACATCGATAGAATTGCCGCTAGGATCGCTCCTTACCTCAAGGATCTCATGCATCAGCCTGATGCCAGCGATGCCGTCGCTTCTGCCGTCCAAGAATACTACCTCGCGGAAGATCAGCGCAAATATGGCGTTCCCGAAAAAGAGGATGATGGCGAAGTTGAAATCGTCAACGCGGATTTCTCCCTCGCTTATGGTGGCATGCTCCTCTTGTCTCACACCAACCTCAGGTTGTTGAAGGGCCACCGTTACGGTCTATGCGGTCGTAACGGAGCCGGGAAGTCCACACTCATGAAGAGCATCGCAGGAGGCAAGTTGGAAGGCTTCCCGCCACAAGATGTCCTCCGCACTTGCTATGTAGAGCACAACCAGGGAGAGGATGCAGATATTAGCATTCTGGAATTCATGGTCAAGGATCCGACCATCGCATCGGAAGGCAGGGAGAGGATTTCTCAAGTTTTGGAAGAGTTCGGCTTCACATCCGGGCCAGAAGGACGCCAGTCTCAGAAGGTCGGATCTCTGTCGGGGGGCTGGAAGATGAAGCTTGCTCTGGCTCGAGCTATGCTGCAGAAGGCTGATGTTCTGCTCCTTGACGAACCTACGAACCACTTGGACGTTGCAAATATTGCCTGGTTGGAGAATTATCTGAAAACGCACACCGAAATTACCAGTCTGATCGTTTCTCACGACTCCGGATTTCTGGATAACGTCACGACTGATATCTACCATTACGAACCTGGAAAGAAGCTCGGCCACTTCAAGGGCAATCTGGCCGCCTTTGTCAAAGCCCGCCCCGAGGCAAAGGCTTACTATACCCTCTCCGCCTCCAACGTGCAGTTCAAATTCCCGCCCCCGGGCATTCTAACCGGTGTCAAGTCCCAAACGCGGGCGATCATCCGCATGACCGGAGTTTCTTTCCAATATCCCAAGGCGCCGAAGCCTTCACTCAGCGATGTGTCTTGCCAGCTGTCTCTGTCCTCCCGTGTCGCGGTCATCGGACCCAACGGTGCCGGCAAGTCGACGTTGATCAAATTGCTGACGGGTGAAGTCATCCCTACCTCCGGGAAGGTTGAGAAGCACCCCAACCTCCGAATCGGTTACATCAAGCAGCACGCTCTCGAGCACGTGGAGATGCATCTCGAGAAGACTCCCAACCAGTATCTGCAGTGGCGTTATGCCAACGGCGACGACCGGGAGGTGCATATGAAGCAGACTCGTATCCTCTCGGACAAGGATCGCGAGCAGATGGATAAGCCTATTGACCTCGGCGACGGAAAAGGTCCGCGACAGATTGAGGCCCTTGTTGGTAGACAAAAGTGGAAGAAGACGTTCCAGTACGAAGTGTAAGTTCAAGGCTGAAATTTCCTACCTTCCTCGGCGCATGGATACTAAATTACTTTTAGAAAATGGCGAGCGTGGCTTCCAAAGTTCAACTCCCAAGTGTCACGCGAGACCCTCCTCGAATGGGGTTTCGACAAGTTGGTGCAGGAGTTCGATGATCACGAGGCGTCTCGTGAAGGTCTCGGCTACAGAGAGCTTCAGCCGTCCGTGATCTCGAAGCATTTCGAAGACCTCGGTCTCGACCCCGAGATTGCGAACCACAACGAGATTGGTAGCTTGTCAGGAGGACAGAAGGTCAAGGTCGTCATTGCGGGCGCCATGTGGAACAACCCGCATCTGCTCGTCCTGGACGAGCCGACTAACTTCTTGGACCGCGACTCGCTCGGCGGTCTCGCGGTTGCTATCCGCGATTTCAAGGGCGGCGTCGTCATGATTTCTCACAACGAGGAGTTCGTCGGCGCGCTCTCGAGCGAGCAGTGGCATATCAACGACGGGCGGATGACGATGAAGGGCAACGCGGCGGTCTCGCTCGGCCGCTTCGAGGACAGCCAGCCCGGCAGCGGCGTGGCCAGCGCTGTGGCCAGCACGGCCGTCAGCAGCGCGGCGACGAGCGCCGTCAACAGCGGCGCCGAGGACAATACGCCCCTCAAGTTCAAGGCCAAGAAGAAGCGCAAGAAGACCAAGAAGGAACTCAAGGAGCAGGAGGTCCGCCGGAGGCTGCGCCACATCGAGTGGCTCAACAGCCCCAAGGGAACCCCGCACCCGCCGGACACGGATGAGGACGAGTAGAGGATTTTTGTCTACCTACCCGCCTAGCTAACCTTGCTATACGGCGTTCTCGGGATGGGCGATCGATGGTAGTGGTTATGATGTTTCATGGTTTACTTCACGATTGCATGTCGGCGGCGCTGCAGCCGGTCGATTGGTTTCGAGTGGTGTCAGATTGCGTGCGCACCACAGTCGAGGTTTTATACACAGCGCTTAAGTAGAACATACGCGCGGGTCGGTTCCGGGATTTTGATATCATGGATCACACTGGGATAGCCGGGCTGGCTATGGATGACCAAATAGACCAGACGATAGATAGCATGGGAGCTCTTTACTTCTTACAGAAGCAGCTCGCACCGGCGTTCACAGATAGACGGATGGAGGAGCATCGGGTAATGATATTTGTCTTTTTCTTTTCCCGGGAGTCTATTTTAGTTTTATTATTGTGTACTAGTTGGATTGTTCGTGAGACTTAAGTCGTTTAAACCTAGTAAATGTGAAACTGAATCATATCTCTTAAAGTGGAAGGGTGACTTGCCATCACCACGTAAGTGGAGAGGTAGATAAGTGTGTATATAACAGCCCGTAAGGTGAGATCTCAAGGCCTAGGTGTAGGAAAATATATAATATTGATTCAAACTATCATAGGCTAGCTGCTCTCTGTTGATATCAAAGGGATCAAAGACTACAAACTGGGAGTGTAAATACGTATAAAGTTCTACACAGGGGCTTTCCCACAGCATTTACGAGTAGCACATATATTAATATCCAGTTCATCCACCATATCTCGAGTCCCGACGAAAGCTCGTACTCCAGCCCCAACATGACTTGTACGAATATAAATGGCCCCACAAGCCGCTGATCTGTACGTTAGATGTATATGTACCTGTCTAAGCTCGGTGTGTTGGCAGTCGATCACCTCGTAAACATAGTCGTCCAGTCATCTTGTGAGGTGTTGTTGTCCAATGGGACGGAAGTCCTCCCCATGCACCTTTCCCCAACTGGGACGCACGTATACGGCACTATTGACTGCCGTGATCATGCTGTGGCGTAACGACCGCGCAGCTTCTCGGAGGACTCCGCTATCCTGCGGACACTGCATATCGTATTCTCGAAATAGAGGCGTTGAGGCGGCCGTGTTGTCCACATGACTAGTCTTCTGAGAGACGAGTCCGTCACGACGATGGGATGTCTCCTTATAAGAGGAAAGTCGATCGACGCCTTTCTCCGATTCTTAGGCGCCTCTCTATTCACCACTAATAACTAATCTGCATGACACAATCAGAGCGGACAGCGGACTCTCGGCTTACCAATTCACTTGATCAAAAGACACACTCCGCACCCAAGCCGGCATTTCCACATAAAAACATCCCTCAGGATGCAGCCCACCACCCTCTTCTTCGCTGCCTTCACAGCCCTCGTCGCCGGTACCACCAACGCCGCAGCCATCCAACAGCCGCGCGACGGCGCCCGGATAGCGCAGTTCCGGGTGTGGAGCGCGAGCGGGTGCAGCGAGCTGAACCAGGGCTACTTCAAGGTCGAGGAGTCGGACGTGGGCGCGTGCAACAACCTGACGGCGTACGTGCCGAGCCCGGGCGCCAAGTCCGCGATGCTGGAGCAGCTGAACTACCCCGCGGCCGAGGGCTGCAGCCGTAAGTTATCCCCGAACGTGGATAATCAATCCTTGCTTCCTTACCACCAGCCCGCTTCCGGGGAATAAGTGGCGGAAGAAACTAAAAAATAGGAGCTTACCGACTAACCTCTGCATTTTCCTTCTCCATGGTTAGTGGATATCTTTACAGACGAGACGTGCTCCGACGGCCGCCGCGCTCTATCGTCTTTGCGCGCCTGCGAAGACGCGCCGGTAGAGGAGGGGGGAGACTCTTGGGGCTCGTGGCAGGTTCTTTGCAACAAGCCTGGTGACGTTTGAGTACTTTCAGGAGCTGGTATTTCATTCAGCACCTCGGAAAAGCTTCCAATGGGAATTCCGTGATATCTGGGTCACTAGGATAATGTTTGTGCTTGGCTCGCAAGACCTGCATCTGTGGCAATAGTGGCACAGCTTATGGTGGAGGCGTTACAGCTGAGCTTTACTGTGGCAACCACTCATCTTGTACGTGTTGCTAACATAATAATCACATTGCACATGGACGGTGGCTTAAAGTTCACGCGGGAATCCATCACGGTTGACGTCTTACGCTATGGAACTCTATAACACCCTGATAGGAGTAAAATATAGTTTCATAGTGAAAACTACACAGGGATATATGAAAGTGAGAGATAGCAAAGGCGCGGACGACTTTGGCAGGCTAGCCCTGAACCTGACTATTTTTTGCCCCGTCCTTTCACTTCGTATTGTAGTAGATAAACAGCGTCCACCACTTACTAGTATTAACGAAGCGAATATTAATATCAAGGTGTTCTGGGTGATAAGACGAACACGACGAATGCCTACCTATTCGTCGTTCAGAACGCCACGACCCAAGATTCCGATTAATCCGAATTTACGTATTAACGTCCTGTCTGTTTCCTTCCCAACCTCTAAGAAACGAGATTGTAAAGGAGATCGTAACTTTCCCCACTCCGAGTCTGGATCATTCTCGGGAGCGATGGTGAAGACGTACTCGCCATCGTTCTCGCTGTCGAACGCGGTGCCGGTTTCGCTTAGGCGGTTAATCTAGCCCTCACCGATTTGCAAGGACGATTCAGCTTCACCGGCCACATCTAACGCACACCCGGAATTCACGCAATCAGACTCCTCCCCGGAGTCGAACTGAGATTGGCAGCTGTGCAAAGAATCCTCGGAAGACACTTCGGACGGTTCTGGCGGTTCCCCCATGTCGTCCGTCGAGGGGGGAAGAGAATTCGTAGGCATGTGTTCCTGCGCGATTGGCGTCTCGAGATCAGACTCGAAGTGCCGCGTGAGGTTCCTAGTCACCATCGAGTGAAGCTGTTCGTCCATAGTACCCAACATGATAGCTGGCACATGCGGGCGACGGCGTGCTAGTAAGTGGAGCGCCTGGCGAGTGGACGGGAGAGCTCGTAGAGATTACTAAGTCCGGGACCATGTATAGTTGTGCAGCGATAGCCGTATTGCTGCGGGGGCGGACGAGCGACGCCGGTCATCCCGTGCCCACCGCAGTCGGCTGAGTCTGGTTCGTGAGCTGGACCTCGAGGGCGTTGTTGTGGTTAGAGAGATCCTCAGCCCCCTGTTCGAGTCGCGCGACGTTCTCCTGCTCTCGCGCTAGAGCCCTCTGGCCCTCACCGACCTTCTGCTCTAGCGTCGCGACCTTGGCCTCAGAATGCCGTTATTCAGCCCCGGTGTTAGAAAGCTCTATCTCGACGCACGCCAGCGAATGGACGAGACGATCGTTAGTCCTGCAGGCATCTTCTAACTCGCGGCGCAGATCGCGGATCTTGATCATCTTGCGTCTCGCGGCCGTCTTGGTGTCCGGCCAAATAGGCAGTTCCTTCCGAAAGGATCCACGACCGTCTGTTTGAACTTCACAACGGCCTCCTCTTGTGCGTTGTTGTAGTGTCGTAGGGCGTTGTTCAACTCCTGTATGTCTTCCGAGTTCCTCTGTGGCCTTTGCAAGGCCACTATTGGTTTTTTGTAGGTCAACGAGCGACGTTTCTGTTTTTTTGCCCTTTTTCTCGCGCCCCACGGGGTTTGTCGTCGGAGCACCGCATCTCGGTACGCCCCCAGCGCTGACGGGATTATGCTTGGTTCTGTGACTCTCGTCGAGCTCGCCACGCGGCTCGGAAGCCAGGGGCGTCTTGCAAGCTCTTGGGCCTGTCGCCGTAAATGGGCGCAATGACCTTCATCACGTCGCGAAGTTTGCGGTGAACGTCGGGCCGGACGCTGGGGAGAGTATCGACGATGACACTGATCCCCTTTTGAGGCGAGTTTGCGACTGAGGCAGTGTATATACTGGCGTTGGTGAAGGTATTCCGTCTTCCACATCTGGAGCTCTTCCTCAAGGGTAGTGCAGCCCTGTGGGGGCACAGGTGCGTCTGCCCAGCTGCGCGGCGCTGGATAAAGATATCGAGATCCGTGGTTTGACACCCCTTAGAATCCCCCTCAGGGCCGTGAACAGAGTCTCGAATTTGCTGGTCCCGGATTTGCTACATGAGACATCCGCTTCGACCTCGGCTGAGCCAGCTTCCCCGGACCTCACGTGCGCTTCGCGAGTGTCTAGCACGCGCAAAGGCAGGGGGGCTTGGAGCCTTAGAGGGGCTCATTCTTGGGGTCAGGCCCCTAGACGAAATCCGGGATGTTTCCGACGCGTCCCTGTAGACGGGTTCGACCTCATCGCCGAATCCGTCGCCGTCAGACCCTCCGCTGGCGAACGGGTCATTGGACCCATGTCTCTTCATGGATCCGTCGCTGTCGGACACGCCATCAGACCGGGGTCTCTTCAACCGCGTCTCCTTCGCGGAATGGGCGCCGTCGCGCCCGTCCTGTGCCACGGCTTTGTGACCCGTGATGAGAAAGTAATTCATGACCGCGCATAGCTGGTCCGAGGCATGATCAGGGTTTTGCATGATGCGGAGGAGTTGTTGCATGAGGCGGTGATTGTGGAAATAGGGGGGAGGGGTGGGGTCCATATGGGAAGGTCAAGATTGCATTCACACACACACACACACATATATAAATATATATAAAAGAAAAAGAGAAGTACTGAGAGGGGGCTCAGCGCGTTTTTGTGTTCTTACCGAAGCTCTTAGAGAGCTTAAGTTGTCGCATTAGACTCGATAGTCGAGTGTTGGTACATACCTAACAGAGTTGAAACCATCCAGCGTTATTGCATCAAGTTCTTTGAGGAAGTCTCCCCCAACATGTGTATCTCCGGAGACGCAATTCGTATTATGTGTAAATGCACCTAGATGTATGCTGATATGAACCGACTGCGTGTGCCCGACACCCGGACCCGGAAATAGAGCAGCGCATCCTGAACAGCCAGTCCTACCGCGTTTATCTGTCAGCAGCAAGTAGTGGCTCTTGGTGCTCGTATAGATGGTGCAGGAGAAATAACGACGAGAGCCCATGGACTACACACCTATGCTGGTGCACAAGTGTCCTGGACGGGTTGGAGCTAGATTCGGCCACCGGAAGAAAAAAGATAACTAAGTGCAAAGCGGATCTACCTAATCCGCCCTACGTGCGACGAATCTTACCGATCGAACATAGAGGGTCGAGACAGGAGTGCCGGAGTTTTCGCCCATGGAAAGTCGTGCGCCCTGAGTCTATTTATTTGAGCTTTGAGTGCCATCATCCCCACCTTTTGCCGCCTCCCAATCAGCGTAGCCAGCCAGCTACATCGAGAACTAAAAAAAAAAAAAAAAAAAAAAAAATTATATATATATATTTTAAATTGTTTAATGATGATGAAGGTGGTTAGATACAAGCCAAGTCCCGAGCTCCAGTTGAAATATCCCTGACGCACTATACGCCCCTCCCCGCACAGTGCCTGCCCTACTCATAGTTGCTAGACCCTTAGCCTTGATTCGTAAGACGACGTTATACCTGTACATGAAGACCCAAGGAGATAAATATAACGGATACGATAGTGGACGGACAAACTGACCGTGGCAAAGAAAGACAAGGAAGAGCCGAGGACAGGCCGCAGCTCCTGAAACGCCATGAGACGGTAGACGGACTTTCCTTCCGAACTTTAAACGGTGGTGGGAGCCTATTTGTTCCTTCATATTCCATTCATCCTTTTCGGATCTTTTCAAGGGCCACCTACTGACTCGGCGACGGCCTAGCTATTCGAGTTAGATAGGTCACCTTTTCCTGCGCTCCGGATGGCGATGAGGATACGTCTCGAGTAAGACTTACTCCTAGATCAGAGTCCATTTCTGCACAGTGACGAAACGGCGAAGGTTTCCGGGTAGCTCCGGAGGCCGTGGGAGGGGTATAATCATGAATTCCGAGACTATATACGTACTGCATGTCCATGCCCGCACATGCATGCCAACCGAGCCTGCCAGCTTGCCCTTCCACGGCAGAGGAAGCTCTAGCAGTTCTTCCTGTTCTTAGGTAAAGCCCAGATACAGGAACAGAAGTCGAACACGATGCCCACGTCACATGCTATGATGAGAACCACGATTCAGCCTGCGGCGTCCTGTGAAGCGACATTTCGAGGGACTACCTGCCCATAGATGGCGATGTGTGGCGGCTGATACATCCCGATGTTCTTAGAACGGAGCACCGGCATGCCTCTCAGTCCATCTGCTTCTCGCACCCGATGCGTCCCAGCAATTCCTTACGGTCGCTGTGTCCAGGCAGGCTGACACCGGTGGAAGTAGCAGCTCTCCTAACGCCCGTCCGGCGCTCCCAACCTTTCAAGTCAATGGCTTCGACGCCGACCTCTTCTTCGAACGGCTGAGCCTCTTCGTACTCATAGTCCTCCTCCTCCAGCTCCCCTTCGTCTTCTTCGTCGTCGCTTCTGATGTCTTCGGCCCCCGCGCCTCTGAGCACCCGAATAGCCACCTTGATAATCATGACAAACCAGAATATGGTGATGGCTTGAAGGAACAGCAGGCAAGACAGGAAACCCCACCGAACCGGGTCGGTATAACAGACAGTGCCCACGGCAGGCTCCCTCACCGGATCGATCAGGTGGCCCCACTTATCCGGCGGCGGAAACGGGCCTGTAAGGTTACCAGCGGGGCCATGGAAACACCCGGCGGGTATAACACGAGGTGAATCCCGGTAAATGCTGTAGCAAACAGTCAGATAGAAGACGTGGCGGGCCAGAAACCAGGAGAGCATGAAGACCCCGAAGACGACGTCGCACAATGTCGTGAACCCCGTGTACTTCAGGCACTTCGCAAGCTGTGCTGAGAGTTAGCATCCGCCTCGGCGTAGACCTCGGGCTTGGAGCGGAACGAACCGGGAGAAAAATATCCACCACATCCATGATAACCAAGATGAGGTTGCCCACTCGTGTGTGATGGTATGCGTAACAACCGGCAATCAGAGTAACGGTGACGAAGTGATGGAGAAGCATCTGCCAATGATCCTTGCGGCGCTCCTCAATATGAATGACCAGAACTTGTTGCAACCAGAAGGCCCATTGTGGTAGGAGGTAGGCCTTCATGATGCCGCTCATTTCCCTGATCGGCCAGTTTGTCCAGAGCTCTTCCATGTTGAGGTAATAGGGGGAGATACGGTATATGTACTGATCCCGAGTTAGCGCTACTCTCTATGCGTGTGCACCGATGTTTGGAGTTCGGCGGGACAGTTGCCGGATGGGCGCGTCATACCATGCCAAGGGGCCAGAAAATGCTGTAATAGACCAGGAGCCACGCTTGCTCCGAGAATCTCGTCACGTCTCCTTTCTTAGCAACACCCCAGTGCTTGGCTAACGGGCCTAACACGTGTTCCATGAAGAAGGCACGGAGGCCAGTAAAGAGTATAATGCAGAATGCGATGAAGTAGAAGTCATCCCAACCGATCCTGTACAGGCCTGTGTCCGGGTTGTAGTAAGAGAGGGTGAAGAATTTGAGGGTATATTGGCGCGCCTTTGGTAGAAGAAAGTGGGCGAGAAAGATCAAGGCAATGAGGTTGAAGGAGAACCCTGCACAATTTTGCTCGTCAATAAGATTCGGTTTTAGGGTCAAGCTGGCCCAGGTCAGGCGCGATCCGGGCGTCTACTTCACTGGAACATACCTGTCTGGTTATCGAGTAGCCAACGGGCTAACCCCCTCATCAACCCATCCTCTTTCCTTCTGATCCTCCTGATGATGACTCTGTTGTTGCTCGTCTGCATGTATAGCGGGCCGTTCATGGAATTGCGCGATTGGGCCGAGGGCTTCATCACGGGAGACTTGAGCTTCTCTACCTTAAGTTCTGTAGCGACGGGCGCGGGTTTGTCGTGGACCTGGCGTATCAGATCCATGCCGTCTATCTTCGTGGCATTGGTTGGATTGGGCGAATTGATGGTAGGGTGATCCATCGTCGGCTCGAGGGGCCCTTTTCCAGACCCAACTGAGCCTCACTGGGGGTATAGAGGGGTGAATTGAGACCAGATGCGCCAGCCGAGGCGAGTGGACCGGACCTGGTGGGTTGATACGGGATGCTAAGCGCTTCTCGCGGCTGTTCCAAAGTAGCTCTGAGGACTCTGGAACAGCTAGGGCGTTGTTCGCAGACGGCCTGTCTACCAAAAACTCAGTGGAAGAAGCTCTTGGGGCGAAAGTGAGTGACTGAGGTAACCTTGGGGTATCTGGACGAGGAGAAGGGCAGCTCCGACGAGGGTGGTTTTGAAAGCTGAAAGATAACAGAATGAATGTCTAGTACAAATGTGAGATCGCCCCCCGGGAGTAGTATGATGACTAGCTAGTAGTTCTCGGCATGGAGTCTTTCAAGGGATACCTTCTCCATTCGAAGTGGTTAGCCCGCTGTGGGAGGTGGGTTATAACCAGTCGAGGAAAGTGTCGAAGGAAAATCCCAAGTCAAAGCGGATCCCTTCTCGTGGAGAAGACCACAAGAACCCCGGCCCTGTCCAATCTCGTCTCGCCCGCTATAAAAAAAGATTGAGGGACAAGTGAGTGATGGAGTGAAATGGTCGTGGTTGTGCTACTTGTGGATGGTGCGGGTATGGTGTTGATTCTGGTTCCCTCCTCCACCTTTTTGCTTGTATTTTCCGAAATTTTGATAGGAGATTGGTAGCTACCCTGGTCTCGTAGATGCATGCGATAGCTGCCGCCAATCGGCGCCCTTGAGCGGTGAACAGAAAAAAAATATTTAAAAAGAATAAAAAGGAGGGGAAGGGTCCGCTTGTCAAATTGTGCCAGGCCAGGCCAGCTCTGCCCACCCAGTGCTGGTATGAATTCTAAGTTGCTATAGAGTATGAAGGGGGCTTTATTAGCCGGGGAGGAATTTGTCTTCTCATTTCGTTCTTGATTCTGTTTAGGGGGTGACCCGCTTGCTCCCCAATAACAAAAGCATTTATCAATTTCTACAAGGGGTACAAGGGGTTATCTACAACCGGGGATGAGTACCTAACTTAGAATATACCCAACTAACTCATGTCTTCGGTATTGATTGACCTATCTAATACTTTTAGGTAAAGTCGATGTTGCTGTGGCCCCATTGTAGTTAGGTAACCTAAAACATAAGGTTTACATGGGATTTGGCGGGGAATCTCTTTAACGTGAATTGCACATACAGACAATATATTGGTTGGAAGACTCCGCTGAAGGGAAATTCCAAAGACGCGCATCGACGAGAATGTGGAGCCTGGTAACCACTTATGCTTGGGCGCAACTAATCAGCTCCGGGGTTTGCAAAGCTCTCCTTCGTTATATTTTCAGAAAGGGAGCCAGGCCTCGGCCATTTGATCCTGTATTAATCCACGTGCGTGCCACTACCCATGCAATAGGTTATTTGCCGACGGAGTTCTTATCGAATCCTCGTCTGTAACCTAACTAAAGGTCCAATAATAAAAAGACAGCGATGAAAATCCACCTGCAATATATCCAATATATCTCGAAGTACTTCTTCTGATTTTCCATGCACAGTGGTTATCCGGAGAAATAAAAGGGAAATAATCCCCAATTACCTTGAATGCAGCACCTTTGCCCGTATCATCCCCGTTTCGAGAGTCGTGTTTACATACCTAGGTATGTATAGTCGAATCAAGTCAATGCTCCAATCTGCACAGCCACATGGGGCTAAAGGGGGCCATGCGGCTAGAACCCCAGATCGGAGGTGAGTCCTGGGTACCTAGGCACACAAGATGGTAGGTACAAGGGTACAGCTCTGGCAAAGCCCCTCGTGGCGTCATGTCGGGCACGTCAAGCCATAACAACCTAGGTACCTAGGTATCTAGTAGTGCTTGCTTGCTTGCTTGCTTGCACTTGTTAGTCTAGCTACAGTAAGCCGCAAGGCAACGAACGATTGAATGGATGACACCCTTATGTCGTGACAGATACCTTCCCGCCCCGCGCTGGCAAAGTCTCCAACCTTCCACACCTTTCCAACTGTGCCTTTTTAGCACCGTCCTACGATAACCACCCGCCCTTGGCTCTTCGCGACATCCATCACGTCATTGCCTCTAAGGAGTCCGATCTAGCGAACACTTCATCCTCGACGACAACATCAACGACCTCGCCATATCTATTTATCTATCTTTTTGCGATCGGCCACCGGACAGACAGACAGACAGACAGACAAAGGCACGATAAGATAAGACAAGACAATCCAGCAATGGCCGCCAACGCAAAGTACACGCCGGCGCCGACGCGGGACCCGGACGAGGCGGGCGTCTATTCGCAGGCGCCTCCGTCATACCAGGCCGCAGCGGAGCCGTCCTCGTCATCGACGCAGAACAACGCCGCAAACCCGGGCCTCTTCTACGGCGCGACGCCGCGCAGCAGCGAGGACAACGTGCCCGACGACTTCAAGTTCGGCGGGTCGGTGGCCGAGGCGACGGTCGACATCCGCAACCAGTTCGTCCGCAAGGTGTACACGATCCTGACGGCGCAGCTCGTGGCGACAGCCGCCGTCAGCGCGCTCAGCTTCTGGAGCGCCGACTACAAGGCATGGATCCAGTCGCACCCGGGCTTGGTCTGGATTTCGGTGAGTGTTCCTTCTCCCCGCCCTGGTTAACTGCCCTCCCTCGTGATGATACTCGTCATCTACCCTGCTCTTCATGCCGTCTCCCCTCATTGAGATAATGAACAAGATGAGGCAAAATGACTGACGTCTTATCCTTCTCGCGCTACCTAGCTCTTCGGCTCTATCGGTTTCATGCTCCTCACCTACTGGAAGCGCAAGTCGTACCCGACGAACCTGCTCTTCCTGACCGGATTCACGCTGCTCGAGGCATACACCATCTCGGTGATCGTGTCCTTCTACCAGTCGCAGATCGTGCTGAACGCCGTGATCCTGACGGGCGGCATCTTCGTCTTCCTGACACTGTTCGCCTGCCAGACGAAATATGACTTCACGTCGTGGATGCCCTACCTGTTCGGCGCGCTCTGGGCCTTGCTGCTGTTCGGCTTCGTCGCCGCCTTCCTGCCCTACAGCAGCACGGGCGAGCTCGTCTACGGCCTGCTCGCCGCCCTCGTCTTCTCGGGTTATATTTTGGTCGACACCCAGCTCGTCCTGCGCCACCACCACGTCGAGGAGGAGATCGCCGCCTCCATCAGCCTCTACCTCGACATCATCAACCTCTTCCTCGCCATCCTGCGCATCCTCAACAGCCAGAGCAACAATTAAGCAACGAAGATGATGGGGCTTTCTTTTTTTGATGTGAAGGACGGCCCTACGCTTGTGGGATTTTTGAGAGGAGTGGGGAGAGATTGCTCCTGCTACTGCTGCTGGTACGGATCGTATTCGCTTATCGATGGAAGATTGTACGGTTCGTAGTATTGCCGAGTTATAGACCCCGACAGGGTTCCCAATTCGGTCTTCGTTGTATTATCCATTCTAGTTATTCTCTACCGGGCACGGGAAGATATGTGCACTCAGTACCGCTTAGGAAATTGTGTTGGTTTGGGGTTCTGAAGGGCAGAACGAACAGTATTAATTGGATTTCAATTTTGTCACAAACCGTTCGCAAAAAAAAGGACCGATGACATCGTGAATACGTGCAACCACGGGATAAGAGCGCAGAGACACGGAAACCAAACCTCCTTGGGCAGGTTTAACACGAGATCTACGGCAAGAGTTTAGCGCACATAGCTCAGCATCGAGGAGAGAACTTTTTGACTGATATCTGCATTAGAAGGCCACTAGTACTAGGAGAAAAAAGGGCATAAAAAGTAGAATGGAGGCTACGTGGTAGTGAGGTAGTAAAAGGACATCAACTCCTCGCAAAGGCGAAAATAAACAGGAGAGGCGGTGCAAGTCGGTTCGTGTCTCTATCCGCCACCCAGGAATGTCAAATTCCCCTTAATAGGATGATGCTGATGCTGATGCCGATATAGTCGTTTGTGGAGTCGCCTCATGAAAATTCGGGAGGCCAAGTCTTTCCTCTCGTCCTCCGTTTGCCGAAACTCGTCAGTGTATCATACTCTTTTGGGATAATATCAACTCCGCCTGTAGTTTATTCCAGAGACGTCCATCAAGCCACCTGTCACCTGTACCACGAATTAACCCCTTTTTAAACGGATATTGCATTTGCAAACTGACTTGTGTCCGCACGGGTGGGCGCGCAACATCCCGAGGTATTAGACACGCAATTGTCGACAGTAGTCCCGCTTATTAGGGCGCCCTTATACGAACCGTGGGAGATGCGGCGCCAAGAGACGAAGACACCTAGTTGGCCTCGTGGTCGCCGTTTGCCTCGGGCGTGACTTGGGAAGCGGCCGCTTCTCGTTGCATCCTTGCTTCGATCTCTCGGAGCTGGGACTCGCGGGCCAGGAGCTCCTGTCGCTTCTCGTTGATCTCGCGCTGGACCTTGACCTCGATCTCGCGGAGCTTCTCCTCTTCTCGGCGGAGCTGCTCCTCCTTGAGGCGGACTGATTGGGATGCGAGGTCCTCTGGGTTCATAGAAGAATCGCTACTCTCGCGTCAGCTAAGGAAACAGGGGGATATGACAACATGGGAGGGCATACACTCCAGCACCGCCTTCGACACTCTTACTAAGCTTCTCGGTGCGGTAGTTTTCGTAGAGGAAGTCGTGAGTAATCTCCTTCAGGTCCGCAAGGTGGCTGTGCAAAAGGGCAGACCGGATAGCCAGGAAGTCGGAGTGGCGAGGATTGTCGACCTCCACGACACCCCAGGGGTACTGACGAGCTCGGACCTCGCGGCCACCAATCTCGACAACATCCTCAGAACCAACAATGGCGAAGGGCATAAGACCCCTGAGTTCGGCATTCTCTTCCACTGTGTCCTCGTCATCCTCCTCGATGTCGTATGGGAAGTTGTAAACAGGAATCCGGTAGTGCTCAATATCCTCCATAACCAACTTCTTGGACTCGGCCAGCTCGCCAGGCGTCAGAGAGTCGGCTCGACCGATCACGGGAATGACGTTGACACGGGGAGCAAGTCGCTTCATCAGTTCAATATCGAGTTCACGGAGACTACCGGTGATAAGCGCGTCAGCAAGATGACATAACAGAGGAAGATTTGGTAACATGAAGGTACCTACCCATGACCAGTCGGGGTGATGAAATACAGCATGGCATGCACGCGGTTATCCCTGAATCTCGGGTTACGCTTGATACGGGACTCCTCGGCCAAGATATCGTCATATTGTCTCTCGAGATACCCGACGATCTCTGAGAAGCTGTCACGTTCGGAGATGGTTAGCTCATATTTGGCGGTGAGCAAAGCTCATACGAGACGACGAGTCGAACCTTGCTTCGTTGTCAATCTGGTCGCCGAAACCCGGCGTGTCGACGATGGTCAGCGAGATACGGGTGCCTTCCTCATCCAGTTCCAGTTCTAGAAAAGAGAAGTATTAGCGTCGAATCGTGTGGCAGTAGAGACCGCCTGCGTTATCTTACCGACTGTAATGGGCTTGATCTTGACGCCCTCCTCGACATGAGCGACGGAAGCATCATCGGAGTCCTTGTGGTTTAGGACGCTCTTGCCGCAGAGGGTGTTGACGAAGGTCGTTCTGCCTAGAACCAAGCAGATCAATCAGTATCATCATGAGAGCGCGTGTGGATTTATGCACGATGCGGGAAGCTTGATACAGGAGAACACCGAATTATACGTACCTGTACCTGATGCACCGCAGACCATCAGACAGAACTGGATTCCCTTCTTGACATTCTTCTTGCGACGGATCATCTTCTGTGAACGCATCTTGACCAGTCAGCAGGAGTAATTAGAGTGTGGCGACGCGATATGGTGGACGATGATGGAACAGGCATGTATTGTGTTGTGCGTTGTATCGTTGCTAGTGGAGGCCAAGGTGGATGGAGGACCGGAATGTTGTTGATGCTCGTTTCTCAGTAGTCGGAGATTGGGGAGATGAAGAGCAAGCTCGTATGGTATGATATTGACTTAACATAAATTAGGATAGGAGTCATGCACAACTTACGGCTGGGGACGACATATTAGACTATGGCTGGACTATTTCACGATTGAAGCGATCGACGGCCTTGTCTAAGCAAGGGTGGAAATGACAGAGAGGGTCGTCGGGGAAACTTGAAAGCTTGGAAAAAGCAAACGGGCGACGATAGTATCTTCGCAAAAGGGGGTATCTCAAACAAGCTCAAGGTCAAGTACTTTTATGTGGTGGAAAAGAAGGTGAAGGAACGAGAGGTTTGTTTTCTTCTTCCTTTCTTTTTCCCGCTTGGTCGGGTCCTTGATGGAACAGGTCAGGGTAAGGGCCGAAGGTTGAAGGGTCCAGGTACGGTACGGCAAGGTAGTAGTAGTTAGTTGTTCGGGTTTGGGGGGAAATTTGAGAAACGGGTTGAAACGGTGTTTGGGTTCTGGTGTTTCCCTTCTCTCTCCCTTTCCCTTTTCGCGTGGTCTCTCCTCAAAATGCAATTTCATCCGCACCACGAGCTAAAACGATGCTACGACAGGCCAGGGGAAGAGCAATAGGTACACATAACTGGCTAGTTCTAGAGCACAGGCCAGCAACCCCCCCTGGGTTTCTGGACTGGGCACAACCTTGAACCTCCTCCAGCTCCCATCCTCCACTGGACAAATGAACTCCCGTCTCCCTACCTGTCCAGGTACCTAGACTAGGTATCTATATATCACACAGTCAAGTGACTAGTAGCTTCCAATTCAGGGGCCGCTCGGCCCACAGTTACTTATAATCTGTATTGGAAGCTCCGCAATACGGCAGGTACCGCAGTTGATGCAAGGCTGAAAGTGGTAAAGCCTGGATCACCCACATCGGTGGTTGCTTGCTCACATTAAAAACGGGAGGCAGTATTTCGTATGTGGGATGTCTCTACTGACTTTTATTAGCTAGGTACCTAGTATACTCCTTGATGCTGTTTCATGCCTTGCGGTTTTAAGAGGTTGTTGTCTCTAATACTCCTGCTAAAGTCGATGTAACCGCGTAAGGTTAAGGTTCTAGGTGTGCATGTTGCATGTGGATTTTAGCAAAGTGTTCAGTGATACTTTATCTAATCTCATACCTTCTTATCTCCGTTGGTTCCTAACCTCTGTGTAAAGTACAGCCTGCGCACTTCCTCGTATCCATCTCCGCAACCACGACTTCCTCAAGATCCGCATTCTCCTTCTCTAACACGACCCAACGTACACGAGGTAAGTTGAAGTGGTCCGTGCACTACGTCATATATACCTCCTGTCAGCAGGAGTCACAATCAACATACATAGAGGTAGCTTTATTTACGTCTTTCATCCTCGCAGGCGAGCCTATTCACTGAAATTCGTCCGCTGTGTTTTCTAAGCCTTGGTTTATTTCCTATATATTCCCTCGTCATATCACCCAGGACATGTTGAAGCGCGAGCGGGTATGCTTCTGATGCTAACACCGGGAGCTTACCCGAGTTGATAGTTAACAGCGTCTCACACAACACGAAGATTGACGGATACGCCTTTTTTTAACCCTGGCTATTGCCATATCGGTCATCTGATTCTCATACCTGGACTGAGACAACCTTATATCATAATTGAAGGACGGCGATACCTGGCCCCAGCTTAGGCCTAACCCACCTCAGAAGTCATGAATACCCGGCCGCCTATTGAGGCGCCTAATGAGCCTGTCGTGCTCTCTGTCTCCTTCAATAATGATTGCAGTCGCTTTGCCGTTGGGCTGGATTCCGGGTTCGGCAGTACGTATTCATTGTGACAACCCCGTTGAAAATAGCTGACACCTCTCTCAGTATTCCAATCCAGCACCTGTGAGCTTCAAGCATCAAAGGGTAAGCAGGCACGCCTACCGGATTTTTGGCAAGCTCGCTCATACCCCGTGCAGACTTCGGCGGTGGCCTTGGCCTTGTTCAGATGATGGGAAATGCTAACTATCTTGCTCTTGCTGGGGGAGGCCGTTCACCCAAGTTTCCTTCCAATAAAGTCATCATCTGGGATGACAGCAAGGGCAAGGTTGCTCTGGAGATATCAACTCTGACCAGTGTCCGCGGCGTCCAGTTATCCAAGACGCGCGTCGTCGTCGTTCTCCACAACAGCGTGCGTGTTTATGCGTTTGAAAAACAGCCAAAGCCTCTTGCCGTATACGAGACAGCGGATAACAGTCAGGGCTTATGCTGCCTGACGGATAGGTATCTTGTGTTTCCAGGCAGAACGTCGGGCCAGGTGCAGGTAGTACACTTAGTCAATGGCAGCGTAACCATCATACCGGCGCATAACTCAAGCCTCCGAGCACTACAGTTAAGCTCGGATGGGGAGTTGCTTGCCACCGCTAGTGAGAAGGTATCCACCTGTCCTTGGAGTTCTCTCATCGCCACATGTACTGTTACTAAGCTTATTCTAGGGTACGCTCATCCGTATCTTCTCAACGAATAGTGGCGCGAAGATAGCGGAGAGGAGACGGGGCGCCGAGGCGGCTACTGTTTACTCGATGCGTTTCAGTCCATCCGGTGCGTTGCTCGCATGTACTTCGGACAGGGGCAGTCTTCACATATTTGACGTCCCTAGCTCTCGGCGCCCTCCGTCCGCGAATCTACAACCCCATTCGCCCGGTCCAGGAGCTCCTGGAAGCAGCGGCAATTCTCTTGCAGACGCCAAGAACAAATGGGGCATCCTGTCAAATATACCCTTTGGTCCGTTCCAGGATGTCTATTCATTTGCATCAACCAAGTTCGAATTAGGAGACGAACCTGTCTTATCGGGCGACAATTCTGTCCTAGGCGCCAGTAAGCCAATGAAAGGGTTGATTGGTTGGGTAGATGAGCAAAGCCTCTTGGTGGTGGGGGCTGGAACAGACGCCAGGTGGGAGAAATTTATCCTCGGGGAGAACGCAGAGGGTCGTTACGTAGCGCGCGAGGGCTGGAAACGGTACCTAGGGCGGTAGAATGCGGCCCCGGCCATCTCGCCATCTGACGCATCATGACAGGACCAGGCGGGCGAGCCCACCGAATCCGCAGAAGCACTGGCAACTCTTCCAGCGACGGAAGTGACCCCAGCTTCGACGCCGCTGGAAGGAACCTTAGCCCAAGGTCTGCAGCTCCAACAGCGCTGTATATACCGGACCCGGCAGACACAGCGCTTTCGCATTAATCGTCAGCTGCCTCGGGCTCCTATGAGATCGGATAGTGTCCCGCCATAGTGTGGGGCCTCACGTTTTTCGGCACTATTCAGATTCGACAGCTCACCAAGCAGGGCTTTCTCTAGGCGGGATCTAGACGTTGACTATGACAGCAACGATTCTCCTCGGGAAACTCTGAGGCTACTTCGTTGGGACAATATTGCTTTCTGAATGATAGCATGGGGTATGAGGCGTTTCGGTATTGTTAAACAGCGGAGTTTTATTTGAATAGTTACAGCTAGGCCAGATACCCTTGGTTAGTTTCAGTGTAAGAATTTGAGACAGAAGATGAGGCTACCCTGCAATACAGAAGGAGGCAACCGGCGAGGGTTTGTATGGGAAACATGTAAGGTAGACTCAATCAAGAAAGATGAAAATCTCAGGGTGTGTTGTAAGTGACTATGTTCGCTATATCAAAGCTATGAACTCTCAGCAACAGCGGTGGGAATACTAACTATATATATTAGTGAGTAACCGCAGTATTAAGCAAATTACTCCCTCATTAAGCCATTTTTCCCGTTACAAATCAAGGGATGAATAATAAAAGGATAAAAGGCTCTCCCTGACATACGTCACCTTCTATAGAGGTGACCCTGGGCTAAGAAACCAACCAGCTTTTATAGTCACGCAGTTAACTCCCTGCGGGACCCCTAACTACTTAGGTACTCAATGTGCATGTGCCTTTGTTGTTAATATTTACATCGATATATCTATTATACTGTTGCACACACCCGTCTTTTTCACCTGCCACCAGACAAAATTTGAAGTTTTCTGTATATAGGGGTCTACCAAGGCTCTCGGTAGCTGCTCCGGCGCCTATTTCTGCATACTCTTGGTTTGAAATAAGTCTACCTAGTAGTAATCTTGTGATATTTATTCCACAAAGCCTGGCATATGTGGCCGCAATTCTTTCATGTGGTGCTTACTACCGTACGCAGCCATTCCTATATTTCCGACTTTATTCTTTTGATATAGGGGGCCTACCTTTTCTTGTTCCGGATCTAGGGGTGTCCATGGCAAGCACAGGGCTAGATACCAAAGGCGGACTCGGTCCTTGCCACTAATCGACGAGTTTAGCTGAACCGTAAATATTTCTTTGAATATCTGCACTAACTGGCTTGTACTGTATCTAGGCTCCCTACTCGGTGAAATTAGATAGACAGGTTCCCACATAGTTTACTCCGCATTATAAGGCGGTGACTTAGCCCCCTTACATTGTAAAACCGTCCCAAGGACTAGAGAACTTGATTGGCAATCGAGGCAACGCCGGCTCGCTCTATGATTGTAGCTTTAATGTCCGCGACGATATAGCGGAAGGAGTCTTGGGGGCCTCAGGCAACGTCATGATTTTCTACTGGTGTAAAGGACGAGCTGTAGGGATGCCGCTTAAAACCCTGCAATAACTTTTATAGAGGGTAATTTTAAAACCACAAAGTGAACTGGTAATTGAAAGTGGAAAATAAAGGGCAGATGCGGATAATTACGAAAATCCCAATGAGACCCAGAGACAGTAAAGTACAGCCCCCTTCCGCTTACTATAATACAATGTTATACCAACTACGACTATGCCGCTGTCCACGCCTATCGTCAGGAAGCGTGATAATAATTGGGATTAGTTGGGTTGACGAGCCACGAGACCCCTCAAAAGTCATACACTACCCCTGAATAACTCGATGCTTTCAAATCAACAAGCATTAGGGTATATATATTATTAAGCCGCTCGAATGGCGATCGCTAATCTCTGTAGGATCTTGGGGATCTGCTCCGACTCCGGTGCCTGCGCCTGCGGTCCCGATCTCGATCCCTCTTCTCGCCCTCGCGACGACTCGACCGCCTCTGATCGTAGTCATCTCGGTCGTCGCGGCGGCTCCTGCGTTCCCTGTCTCCGTGCCGGTCGCGGTCCTCGTCGCCGCGTCTCCGCTCGCCTTCGCTTGAATCTCCACGCCTCCTCTCCGGTGTTTCCTCTCGGTCCCGGCCACCCGCATCTCCAGCCACCGGAGTGGCATCACGCCTTGACCTCTTAGAACGATCCCGGTCCTCCTCCTCGCTCTCGTCCCGCCGCGAGCGGTGGCTTCGGTGATGGTGGCGATGGTGGTCGCGGTGCTTGTGCTTGTGTTTCCTCTCCTTTCTCTCCCTCCGCTCTTCCTCCTTCCTCAGCGCTCTTTCGACTTCCTGCTTCTTCTCTTCGATCAGGAAGCCCTTCATGGGGTCGTCGTCGTCGTGCTCCGCGATCAGCTTAGCTAGCTCCTTCTCCTCCTTGAGCATCGGCCGCCTGGCCTCCTCCTCCTCGTCGGCGCTCTCGTCGTCCATCTCGACGTCCTCGCCCTTGGCCGCCTTCTCCTTCCTCACGATGTCCTCCCAGCCGACCTTGAACTCGTCGGGGTCCTCGTCGTCGCGGGGCTTGTAGCGCGCGTGGTCGACCCTGATCAGCCTCCCGCCGATCTCGGCGCCGCCCAGGTTGTCCACGGCGAGGTCGGTGCTCCGCTGGTCCTCGTACTTGAGCCAGCCGAAGCCCTTGCTCTTGCCGGTCTCCTTGTCGCGCGCGAGCTTGAGGAAGACGGGCTCCCCGAACTGCGAGAAGATGGTTATGATGTCGCCCTCGGACAGCTCATACGGCAGCCCCCCGAAGTTTACGAAGGCCGTGTCGCGGTAGTCGGTGTGCCAGGATGCTTCTGGCGGCCTGAGTGGGGAGGGTTAGCTTGTGATATCAGGTGAGGAGGATTGTGCTTGAGCGGCGGGCCATCTTACACTCCATTCTCGATCTCGCGCTTGTTCAGCGCTTGAATGGCGCGGATTTGGTTCATGGCGGCGCGCGTCCAGTTACCGCTGTGTAAAGATATAAGGAGTAACTACGCCAGTATTCGGAAACTCGACGAGAAGAAGACTGGAAGGCTGGGCGCGTAGAAACGCCGTCGGAAATGCTACCTTACCATATATCTTCGGTACCTACTGGTAACGGCCCGCAAGGCTGAAGGATTTAGTGGCTTTAGCTGCTGTGACGCAGGGGGGTCTGTAGCGCATATTGCAGGGACAGGGGGATCACCTAACTGTTTACGTCAAAATCCATCCACACATCCATAAAATACATACATACATACATACATACATATACATATATAGCGCAAATCCGATAAGATAAGAAGACCCCTTGAACAGCTGTCAGGGCAAAATCTGGAGCGTAGTGAAGGGGAAACGTCGGACCGTCACGTTAAATTTCCCTGGGCTTCATAGACCACCTGCACTCACTGATCAAGGGGGCGGTGATAGATCATTAGATCCACCGACCGTCCCTCAGCTCGAGTGAGTTATTCAAGGTGATTGATTAATTTATTCCACATTTGTGAAAGTGAATTCCGGACCCAGATATACGATACGAACTGCATCGCGAACTCTCTTCCATCCAACCTGCCTGTTTGCTCTTTTTCTTGTCCATATACCATACATATGCTTATCATTCCTTCGCCGTTACGCAGTAAATAAAGCTCTCTCTCTTTCCAGACGCGCCTCTCGTTCCTGCTCCACGCGTTTACCACACGTACTCGGCGGAGCGCATTCGACCTCCTCCAAATGCTTCCAGTCGAAAATAACCAAATATGACGGCGAATGCGAATAGGTTCTCCACATATACCAGTTCCGAGGTTGGATCTGGCTCGGAGGGAAAGCATGGAGAGCCAAAGAAGGACATGTGGAGCTCTATGCTCGACTCGGTTGCGAGTGGGAAGAGATTACCGGAAAAGAACCTCCTAGTCCTCGGTACGCATGCATTTCGCTCTCCACGTGCGGGCGTCGACATTGACAAGTACTAGGGGGTTCGGTGGAATCGCAACGAGACTTCCTCGAAGCGTTGTCCAACAATCAACAGCGAAGGAATCTAGACCGGCAAACGCACAAGATCCCCCCGATAGCGAACAGCTTTGCCCTTGGATATACCTACTACGATGTCTTGGACGCAGACCAGGAGGGTTCGTACCCCGGCTCTTACCCGCATCGCCAGAACCAACTGACGGACAATGCTGACGGCCTACAGATATCCTAGCGCGCGTCTCCCTCTACCTTCTCAGCAGCCCTTCTCCTTCGTTCACTTCTCTTGTCCAGCCCCTTTTAACCCCGCAATCGATACCCAATACCTTAATAGTAATACTGCTTGACTGGTCCCATCCCTGGACTTGGATGCGGCAGTTAAGAGAATGGTTGCTCTTGCTTCGAAGCGTCCTCATGTCCCTGAGCCTCGAATGCAAGGATACCATGGAAGAAACAATGATCAGTTGGAGAGAACGGGGACGGACGGGCGGCTCCGTAAACTTGGACGGCACGGGTTCGGTGGCCACCGAGGGGAGCGTCGCAGCGCCACCGGGACCCGGCGAGTGGGAGGACGCCTTGGGCCTGCCGCTCTGCGTAGTCTGTCAGAATGTGAGTTGGCAGCAACCTCCTTGACGGCATCCCTGTTAACCTTGTGCCTGGTAGACGGAGAAGATCGACTACCTAGAAAAGTCTCAGGGGTGGAAAGAGGAGATGTTCGACCTTGTACTGCAATACCTCAGGACTGCATTGTTGAGGCGTACGCCATTTCTCCTTTCGAAATTCTTCGATTCTTACTAACTGGCTGCTTAGACGGCGCCTCTCTGATTTATACCTCGCCCTCCATGACCTCACCGCTGCAGACTCTTATTCATGCCAGCCTTGGAATTCACTCGCTCCTAAAACGGCAACCCCTGAGAGAAAATGTCATCGAGCGAGATAAGGTTGTCGTACCACCCAACTGGGACTCTTGGAGCAAGATCAGAGTCCTCCGGGACGGTTTCGATGTGGAGACGGTTAGCAATGGCTGGTCCATCGACCTCGACCAACCATTCCCGTCAGTTAAAGCCCACGGGGTAAACGGTACGGATTACGAAGCAGACGGTGGGCCCAACGGGACGACCGAGGTTGAAGGATCGGCCGTCGCGTACTACGAGGAGCAGGTCCGTGATACGAGTTTGGACGCGCTGCAACTGGCCCAAGGAAATAGGGACTCGTCTCAGCTCGAGGTCCCATCTGTCGATACGCAGGCTTTCCTCGCCAACCAGTTGGAGCGCCTGGAGCAGCAAAAGAAGGCCGACGAGAAAGCTGGCAAGGAGAAGGACACCGGCTCGTTTGCACATGTCCCTTCGGATGACATGATTAGCGATCACATTGGGCCTGTGCAGTTCAATATGGGCGGCATCCAAGTCGATGCCGATGATATGGTGCAGCGACTCAAGGTAGGTCGATCTCCAGGTATCATCCGAACTACGGGCAACTAATGCAATTTCGCAGGACCGCCACGGCTATGGACAGTCACCGGAGCCAGTGCTTGATGAGGAGATCGAAATGGAAGGGACACAAGCGCCGGTAGATACGGACACACTGGCTAAATTCTTCGGCGACTTGATGAATCGCAAACCAACGGCCGGGGCAAAGTCGACTACCAAGACATGATGGCAGACACGCACCATCCACACACACCGCGTTGGATATGGGCGTAGTCGGCTGCTACATGTGACTACTTTATAGGGGTTTTCGGGGTCTCAGAGGTGTTACTTATAAGAAGTATGAGAGGGCACGACCCGAGATGTGTGAGTGGACCTAACGTTAAGATGAGGGGGAGGGAAGAAGGGGGGCGGTGGGCACGAACGATTGCGCACCCATTCGTGTTGACCTGGGAAGTCCGCGGGCCAAAGCCGTTTCATTTGTCGGAACATAACGCAAAAAAGCACCACACACAGTTGTTGGAGTCCGGAGCTAGGGTACAGTAGGTAGTCGGCGGGTGTAGAGATCCGGGACAGGCCTGCTTGCTACCTTCGTATACCGCGAATGCTTCGAACCTTTTCGGGTCCTGTAAGCGCCACAGCTCGCTTGGAGAGGTACTTAACAACTTAACGGAGTAGTTGTGCAGTGGACACTGTAGGCAAATTAGATACCCCCCCAAGATATGTGCAAAGCCAGTCGAGGCCGCAAGTGCCATTTTCGTTCCACGGTGTTTTGCTATACTTTTCACGGCCATTTCATGGCAATTATGGGCGTGAAGCCGGGCATATACCAATAGAGTACCGTAGTTTCGTTGGCGAATATGCCGACTATGCCGACTATGCCGACTACGGCCCCCCACGTCTGCTGCACGAGCCCCACGCCCGCCGATCCTCGCATCGTCATGGCTGGCATCGTCACCGCAACGTGGGGGCTCTTTGCAGTTGGGGGAAAGAGGAGACAGAATGTAGACACTGGAGAGAGGGCTTGTCAGCCTAAACTTTGGCTTCCCTAATTGGTTCGTTCCTATCCTATCACTCGCCTGCCTTCGTGACCCCCCTCGAGAACCCGCACACTATACTCTATACTGCCTATTCGTGCGTCCTCGAATAAGTTCTACGGGCTCGTACGCCCCCAACGCCGAGCAATCAAGATGATGTCAGCGCAGTTGCAGAAGTCCGAAGCTACCTCAAACCATAGCAAGAATGCGCCATCGTCTCTTTCGCAGACCGCCGCCGCGACGGCATTCTCCGTGGGCCCCGCGCCGCCGGCCCAGTCGACCGGGGCCGCCTCTTCTATGAGAAACCGCGCGGGGGACAGCACGAGTCCCTTCATACGAGCGCATGTCGATACTCTGGTGTCGTGGCAGCTCCTCGACGACGAGGCGGTCGAGCGGGCGAGGAGGGAGAATAAGCTCATATTCATGACCATCGGATACCTTGCGTCTCATTGTAAGTTTGGAGTCCGGGGCGTTGCTTTGGTGTCATAGTATATCACATCGTGTCGCATCTCTGGAATGCTAACAGAGGCGGTAGACTGTCATCTAGCTAGACAAGATTCATTTTCCAATCCGACCATCGCATCCATCCTCAACGAGTATTTCGTCCCTATTGTCGTCGATCGGGAGGAGAGGCCGGATATAGACAACATATATATGAACTACAACCACTCTCTCAACAACGGCGGGGGATGGCCCCTAAATCTTTTCCTTACGCCAGAGCTGGAGCCGGTATTTGGGGGCACTTACTGGGTAGGCCCGGGCGTGAGGCAGGAGGCCGGGACCGGCGGGGCCGACGAACCGCTCGAGTTCCTTGTCATTCTCAGGAAACTTCAAGATGTGTGGCCGGCCGAGGAACCCAGGGTGCGCCAGGAGGCCAAGAAGTCCGTCATCGATCTGCGCCAATATTCCGGGGAGGGAACCCTGAGCGGCGACGAGCCCGACGAGGTCGACCTCGACCAGATCGAGGAGGCCTACAACCGCATCGGGGGCACCTTCGATCCCATGTTCGGCGGGTTCGGCCAGGGGCCCAAGTTCCCTACGACGGCGAAGCTGTCCTTCCTCCTACGGGCCACGCGCTTTCCGTCCGAGGTCCAGGACGTCGTGGGGTCGCACGACTGCGAGTTCGTGAGCACCATGGCCCTCCACACCCTGCGGCGCATGGTGCTAGGAGGAATGCACGACCATATCGGGGGCGGTTTCCACAGGCACTCCGTCACCAGGGACTGGTGGCTCCCGACCTTCGAGAAGATGGTGGCGGACAACTCTCTGCTGCTGGGATTATATCTGGACGCGTGGCTACTCCTGGGCGGCCAGAAGGGCGGCGAGTTCGCCGGCACGGTACTCGAGATCGCCGACTACCTCACGAGCAAGCCCATCATGCTCGAGGCGGGCGGGTTCATCACGAGCGAGGCGGCGGACTCGTACCACCGGAGGGGGGACAAGGTCAAGCGGCAGGGGGCGTACTACCTGTGGTCGCGGAAGGAGTTCGACATGGTGATCGGCAACGAGCGGGAGAGCCAGGTGGCGGCCGCGCACTGGGACGTGCAGGAGCACGGCAACGTCGACCCGGCCCACGACCCGCACGACGAGTTCCTCAACCAGAACGTGCTCCGCGTCGTCCGGAACGAGGCGCGCCTGGCCAAGCAGTTCGGCGTGCCGGAGCGCGGCGTCCGCAACCTCGTCGAGAGCGCGAAGCGCAAGCTCCGCGCGCACCGCCTCCGGGAGCGCCCCCAGCCGGACCTCGACGCCAAGGTCGTCGCCGCCTACAACGGCATGGCGGTCGCCGCGCTCGCGCGCACCGCCGCCGCCCTGTCCCACGCGGATGACGACGGCCTCAGGGAGAGAGCGCGGCACTACCTCCGTGCCGCCGAGAGGGCCGCCCTGTTCGTCCGCGCGCACCTCTGGGACGACGGCACGCAGACCCTGTACCGCGCCTTCTCCGGCGGCCGCCGCGCCGACATCGAGGGCTTCGCCGAGGACTACGCCTTCCTCGTCGAGGGCCTCCTCGAGCTCTACGAGGCCACAGCCGACGCCTCCTGGCTCCGCTGGGCCGCGCGGCTACAGGACCGGCAGCTCGCGCTGTTCTACGACGAGCAGCAGCAGCGGCAGGGAGGCGGTGAACAACAGCAACAACAACGATCGGGGACCGGGGCCGAGGCGAATAACAACAGCAACAACAGCAATAGTAATAACAGCCAACCGCACCAACTAGTCCACCAGGCGAGGTGCGGCGCCTTCTACTCGACGCGCCCGGACGCCCCGCACGCAATCCTCCGCATCAAGGACGCCATGGACTCCGCGCAGCCCTCGGCCAACGCCGTCTCGGCTTCGAACCTGTTCCGGCTCGCCGCCCTGCTGCCCCACCATCTGCCGCCCGAGCCCTCGTCCTCTTCCTCCCACGCACCCTCGCCCTCCGCCTCTGCCCCCCACCCACCCCCGCCGGACGCTGCCGCAGCAGCAGCAGCAGCACAGAAGAGGTACGCCGCGGCCGCCCGCCAGACGGTCCGCGCCTTCGGCGTCGAGATGCTCGAGCACCCGCACCTGTTCCCGGGCCTCCTGTGCGGCGTCGTCCCGCTGAAGCTCGGCGGGCGGCACTGGGTCCTAGTGAGCGGCGGGAACGCCCAGGACGACAGAGAGGTCCGCCGCGCGTTCCACAAGGCGCCGCGCGCGGGGTTGTTCACGCTCGCGTTCGCCAAAGCGGGGGAGGGGAATAGCATGGAGGGGGTGGATGGGCCGGGCGCCTATGTCCTCGAGAAGGAGGGCGGACGGTGTCGCCGCTTGAGGGACGAGGATCTGAGGGAGGTCTTGGGACGAGACTAGGCGATGGGCTGAGAGAAGCTTTCTTACACCGGTCTGGTCGGTTGATACCTCATGGGCGGCGTTTGCGTGCTTGCTGCATTTTCAAGGCCGCGGTTAGAATGGAGCTGGGAGGATCTGTTTGCTTCTACATAGGCATACGTAGTGGTGGTTGGGGAACTTTGGACAATACAGCCGAGTTCAGCCCCTTCGCCATTTTTCGTGTCTCGCAGCCCGCTTCCCTATCGTCCCTCTTATGTCTTTCGTTTTGTAGGCCGGGAGGTCCTAGCTAGGCAAGGGATGCGCAAGGAGGTCCCCCTCTACCGTGAGTCGTACCGACTCTCCGGTGGAATGAGTGCGGTCCGCCCGGCTGTCTGGAATGCCCCGGCAGGGAGAAGGGGGCGGGGGATCTCTATCTTCGTCCACACGGGTAGGCATGCAAGTGACGAGATCCAAGACGCTAAGCCGGGTCCGGGGGGGTTGAGGGTTCACCCCTGCTTGCTTGTCTGTGCGGGGTGTGGTGTTGGAGTGCTATGCTACGTATCTACTCGCTCGCACAGCCGGCTATGTAGTTCGGACGTCCTGTTGAATACGGGTTCTCTGGGGTCGCCTGGTCGTATGGTGGTGGTGGTGATGGCGCTTGGATACGCCAGGGTTGAGGCGTTCACGCTTGTAGGGATAGACTGGTTCGCTTAACGCGTCGAATATACCCATGAGCAGGATATCGTCGGCTCGGAACGTCCATATGCTTCTGTAGAGCTTATATACGACGCAAGACATACGGAACTATATAGATAAAGAACACTTGCATGACTTGGTGGCCCGAATGAAGCCGTAGCGGCACGGCCGATCTTGCTAGATCGGTGCCCAGGTCTCCCCGTCGGGTACTGTAGGGATCCTCAGCGTTGTCAGACCAGCCCCGGCTCCGGAGCTCCGCATGTGACGTAGAGCATGATCAACCTCTTGTGCTTCATTAATTTTCAAGGGCCGGTAGATTGGGGGGTGGGGGGGATCTTTACGCGTACCCGGAGCCGGAACGCCATAAGATGGTTGGGGCGGTTAATGAGGGGTTTGGCCAACCTCTATCCGAGACTGTTGTAGCTCCCTATTGGAATGGCTTGATGGCAGCCTTGCTTCAGAATAGTAGTGCTATTGGCGTTGTATGATGCTGTTTATTGCCGCCTCTTCAAACTATATCGCGGAAGTCTCTCCGAGATGTGGTGAGGGACGACGATCCCTACTCACAGTGGGGAAATGATCATTGACCTACGGGTGAGGCATAGTAGGTTAAAGTTTGTGTCTGCGGGAACTGCAAGGTTCAAGGATGCCGTGTGGCGCTTTGAATATTTTGTTGGGGAATATACAGCGAGGAAGGGATGAAAGCAGCGGCCCGAGCCTTGCTTGGGAATCGCCGACATCCCGAATATGACAGGCCGCTCGAAAAAGCAGCATTCCAGTTGTCGGCTCGAGCTCCTCCAACAAACTCCTGCCAATAAAAAATTACTAGGGTGCGAATGGGCCCCCCGTCTTCGTTCTCGTATATTACCCCTGAATTCACTCGTTCACTATCACGGTCAGGTCAAGCCCTTTTAGCAACCCTAGACCCGCTACTCCAATTTGCTTTCCAATACGGGCTTCGAGATTCGCCGATTCAATCTTCGTATAATCGGTAAAATTTGTTCTCTGCCATATATACTCCGAAGCCTCGTATATTTGCAATTGACTAAGACTCCGTCTCGGATCTGCCTTAACTTCCTAATGTGTATTGCATCTATTAAATACTAGCGAAATAAGAAAGAGTGTATAGGATAACCAGTCGAGTAAGGAGGTTAAATGTCGGGTTTGAGACATGACGTAGAACCATAAAATATGAGACATGCAATTGCTTATAGTTAGAGAATTTTTCGTCTATTGAGCAATCCCCGGCGTAGACAAGAGTCGTCCCACGGAGCTATCCATGAAGGAGTCTGACATACGGCGTCTGTCCTTTGTAGCCAGGTGAGGATGATAGGTTGAGGAGATTGTACCTCGGGCGGAGCTCGCAGCTCGGTCCTAGAAAAGACTCCTTGTGATCGTAGCGTGCAGCCCTCGTACAGAAACTCCCGTATATCTGGGGATATGAGACAAAGCTGCTGGGTTGATCGGCCTCGAACTGGAATTTTCGGCCACCTCAATATGCCATCGCCGCATAGCCTTATGATCACGTGTCATCCTTCATATAAGTTGTTTCTGCTAGTGCGCCGCTTTTAATTATGTCGAAACTGCTGATGGCTGAGACAAGCGGTTTCATAGCCTGAGCCTTACGCTGGCAGCCTGGATATGGAATTGGACCTGAGCTCGCAGCTCCGGCAGGAAATACACTCGTTATCCTGTAGAACCGTCCCTGATTGGCATAACCCCTCTTGCGGATAACCCTTGCTGTATGATTGGGCCACCCTGACATGTACCGGTGTCTAGAGTATGTGATTTGATGAGTCTCAGGTCTATCCCCTCTGGTGTGTGACAAGTTCAGGGACATTTGGGAGGATGGCTCAGACGAGTCAGACATCATACAAACTGAAGGCTTTGGAGTAGGTCGTTGATCCATAGGTTATGGGGAATCCTAGCTCTTGTAGAACAACAACTCGATGGGAGCTGGGCCGTCAGCCATCCGGTTGTAGAAAGCTGTGCATATATAAAGCCTCGATGTATGCTGCTTCAAATTGTATCAACAGGCAGAGCATCGTGATGTTCCCTTCTAGCTTCACTATCCTCACAATCACAAAACAGTCTCTCGTTCTATTCAACCTCTCGGGTTCGCCATGGCAGTCAAGATGTCGTCCCAGTTGACAAGCTATCTCTTGTTCCTACTCGCATTTCTGAATTGCGCCGAAGCCCAGTGCTATGGCAGACTCTGTATCTCCTGGCCGTACGACACGACTCTTATCACCTCATACAAGACTACCGTCTGGACTGTGTCACTCCTCAACTCTACTACAGCAGATGCAACTGTATCCGCAACGAGCAGCACCTTCTCCAACTCGACTAGTCTCCCGGTGGTGACTTCAACAACAACTGTATCAAGCGGCGTTTTAATAGACCCAACGTTTACGTTTTTGAACTCGTCAACTAGTATTTCAGCTACCACATCTTCACAGTTCTCGAATGCTTCTGTGATTTCGTCAGCGCTATCCTCTATCACGCCCGCACCCACAAGCGCCTCAGTGTCTTCATTCATCCTCAGTCCCACTCCCGCAAGCACCTCCTCACTGTCTCTTTCAACCATCAGCTCTGTTTCTACAAGTTCGGTTGTGACGGTGCCACCGTCTCTGCCGCCTTCTACATTCACCTCGTCATCAGGGACACCGACGAGCAGCGGAGAGCCACCGTCGAGCACCACCAGCGAGATTCCGTTCTGCCTGCCGTCCATCACGGAGTCGCTGATCGAGAACGGGGACTTCGAGACCGGGCTGTCGCCCTGGAGCATCGACCTCGTGGACGTGATGTCGACGAGCTACGGGACCGACACCCCGGGCGCCAACGGCTCGTGCACCGCATTCCAGGTGGACATGCAGGCTAACAGCCTCAGCGACGACCTGGTGGCGAACCTGCGCCTGTTGCCCGCGCTGCTGCTGTTCCCGCGCCCCAGCCCGACGTCGGTGGCGTACACTGTCTCGTTCGCCGTGCGCTTCGCGGCCCGCAACGAGGCGCACCTGGACGTGTTCGCCAACGGCCGCATCCTGCGCAGCGTCGTCTCCCATGACGTCGGGACCGAGTGGGTCAGCGTCGAGATCCCGTACACGGTATCCGATAGGATTGTGCAGCTTCAGTTCGCCTTTGTCTTGGGCGATGCCCCCGAGAATACCATCTGGTTTGACAGGGGGGGGATGGAGACTAAATAGGGCAAAGGAGCCAAGATGGGGAGGTGGTCGTTTCCTCTCCTGACCTGATAACTGCGATCAACCAGGCAAGATGGGGAGATCGGGTAGTTTCTGCTTCGTTACCTGCTAACCTGAGCTGGTAGTAAGGTTTGGTCATTTGGTTGGTGGTTCTGGTGATACATGGGTATAACGATGAGGCTAGAGAGGCTAACCTCGGTCCGATCCTTACTGACATTGCATTGCTTTTCTAAGCTAGAAGTACTAGGGGCACGCCTAGTTTTAATAGGACAACAGAGATATGTTTCATGTCACAGTTAAGCTGATCGGAAGATAAGGTTGCATAAGGTGTGGAAGGTGATAATTGTCTGACTAGAATTGAGCTCTAGGAGTGGTGACTAGGAAGCTCTCTATATACTGTGGGATCCCCGGAATTACGTTATTCGGGGGCGCTTTCATGGCTTCGAGCCTTGATAACTAACAAGGCCACCCCTTTTCTGAAAAAGCTGTACCTGCAATCTGCAATATGGCCTGCTTTCCTCTTGCCCCCTAACAGTAGTAGTACTTTATCTTTATATTGTCAATGGTAGGCTGAATAGGTTAGACTTAATCCTAAGCGCCTAGCTTGAGACTTGGTGCCCTTAGAAGTATATTTTAACATAAGGGGTGGGCCCCCTAGCTACCCCTATTCTCTCCCTATTCCAACAAATTAGTTACCTATTATACAGTCCTCTTAGCATGTCCGCTGCATCAGACTGACTGGTCCAAACTTTTTCATGCGAAATAGAATGAATACTAAACATTGGCGCAAAATGTCTGTACCTTTTGGCATAGCTGTCAATACCAATTTAACACATGGCACTAATTGTCACTTTAAGCTGCATTTTTAACATGCATAGGAATACGTGCCCGTGAAGCACCCGACCGTCGAGGGCTTCTCTTAGACGATTCATTTTCTCCTGGCATTCAATGGAGCGGATGATCTTTATGGTCCGAACAAACTTCTAACGGCATCGCCGCAGCTCCCTGCACACCCAAGCATCCTTATCTGGTAGAACAGCTGAAGGCTTTGTCTTACATCCAATTGGGGAGCCTTAAGAGAAGACGCTGCAGGCTAGGAATAAGAGATATGAGATAATTAATTGTATTCAGCATCAGGAACCAACCGATCCTCCAAGTCTGTTGTTGATGCAGCATAAGTATGCAATGAAAGCTGAATGGGGACAACCTGTTGCGGCTTAGCCGTAGAACACGGATAAACTGTTGGTGCTGCCTCCTAGTCACTAGGATCAACTGATAGGAGTGTGAGCCTTCGTTGTTGAAGTCGAAGCATGGGAGAAAACGCTGGCAATATGCGCCGGGAATCCTCAGGTTCTGTGGCCATTGGGGCCGATTGGGAAGGCTGACAACTTTGGACCATACGGCTGCCTCGATCCGCGTGATGGCAGGTCGTGATCAAAATAATTGACACACTTTCTTAGGACCCACTAACCAAAAGTGTGTCAATTATTTTGATCACGGCCTGGATGGGTAGTGGGAGAATGGAAAATGTGAAATGAGAAATTTTCACAGCATTTTTAGGCCCACCCGGCCCCTTAGTTTCCCCACCAGGCCCCGTAGTCCCCCACCCCCCCACTCTTCCTGTTGGGCAGCAATATCGGAGCCCAAGAGCCCTATATCAGTGGATCACCCACAATAAGTGGAATCAACGCCTCCCAGCTTCAGATTAGTCAATATAGCCTTCAAGAGCTGTGCAGCTGCTCCCTAGTAAGTGTGACACGTCCGTCAATCGAATTCACACCGAAGATCATCCGGGATACATGCAATATTACTGAGGCCCAATCCGGTGCTCTGTGCCGGCGGCGACCAGTGCTCCTGTCCCGTGGGCTGACAGCACATGATCGATCGAAGGAATTTCTTGGCAGAGAGAAAAAAGATTAAGAGGGAGGAGGGGAACGCTGGACGTGATATGGATATAATCTTCCAGAAACATCGAGACCAGCTAACTGACGAGGGGATCTACGTGCCAGGTATTGATACCCATGATTACGGCCTGCCAATTCCCATGAGCAAATTGTTCGGATGCCCCTAGTTTTGGCGTATTTGAGTGATCCAAGAGGTGGCGCAGGCCAAGAATGCCATTGTTCACTCTGGCACGGGGATGGTGGAGGTGGAAGGACTTTGTGAAGTTCCACCAGCGGCTTCATTCACCACACGGTAGATTAGACTTACATTAGAGACACTATCTGCTTTGGGTTTAAATGCGCCCAATTTGGGCGGCCCTTAATAGAAGGACGCTTAATGGGAACCCGGGGAGTGACCCAGCAGCACGCAATACCAATTCTCCAAACTTAATCCTAGACATCCTCCTTAACGCTCGGCCTCAGCGCCAATGACCCGACGGACAAGCTCTACGCCCACCTTCCGTCCGGCAAGGAAGCCTTCTCTATGAGAGTCGAGCTGTCAGTCGAGCGCAGCCCGACTACAAAAAGCCGTGTGAGCAGGGTCTATGCCGGATTCACGCGCTGGGTGACAAGACGGGAAAACTACCTCGCCGTCCTCTCCTTCGTTGCACTAACCAACCTGCGCGCACCTGGAACCGCACACTCTGCGACGTCGACCCGGATGTCGTCGATAGAGCGCCCTCCGTGGCATGGCCAA
Organism: Monosporascus sp. GIB2; assembly: GCA_004155935.1. Lineage (NCBI taxonomy): Eukaryota > Fungi > Ascomycota > Sordariomycetes > Xylariales > Monosporascus > Monosporascus sp. GIB2. The sequence continues at coordinate 236,797 of QJNV01000021.1, forward strand.
CCTGGGCCGTCAACGCCCAGGGCTACACGCGGTTCATCTACTCGAATCTCAACAATAAGTTTTCCTTTCGGGCGGGAAGCACGAAGGTGCCAGGCAGACGGCTCCTGGATGACGAGTCCGATGCCGTGGGCCTAAAGGTCACCGGCTACAAGATAGGAAGAATCGTTGTGAAGGGATTTCCCCCCATGATCATAGGTCCGGCTGGTGGGTGTGTGTATACTTGACTAACTGCGAAGAACTACAATTTGGGGGCGTTCAAAAACTCCCGACTTATTCTAACAGGCCCATGACGAGTATGAGCTAGTTGAAGAATGCTTCGCTGAGGGCATCATGGCAAGGAACTCATGGACGAGAAGTTTAAACCGCGAGCTTCCACAAGCCTTTGTCTGTAGGAATACATATATATAGCCATATACTGCTTGAACTAACACGTTCGAGCGCCCAATCTTTTATCAGAACACAAGATTGTCCTAGTATAACTTAAGGCTAGATAAGTCGCGTGATGCTTCCAATCTTCTTCTCCAGTCGACAATCGAGCTATCCAGCGGCTACGAGATAGTTCCCAGAGCTCTGGAACGGATGCCAAGCGCGGTGGAGTCTTCCCACGCGAACTTCAGCAGTGAGAATGCGTGGGTGTTTGGGGGTAACTAGGATAACTAAGTCCCACAGGGCGCTGTGGGTTATGTTACCTTGTAATATCGGAGGAAGTGAGAAGACTCTCGGATCAAAAAGCTTGTGATCCGGTATATCGGTCCTTTAGCGCTTGGTTAATGTGAGAGCACCCTGCTGACCTTGCTCGCAGTAACCCGTATTCGCTTGTTGCATATATTAGAGCCGGAAAGAACCTGTTTAGTTATGATTTAGGCCATAGCTGGGAATCTGTATATACCGTCACCGTTACCCATGGTCCACTAGCCAAATGACGCGATTCTCTGAATTGCTTTCCGTCTAAAGTAGGAATCCTCATAGGAAGTGGCAATAACACTTTCAAAAATAAAAGCTTTTCAAAGCTCTCGATTATCGTTTGCTTAACCTACTAACTCGCACGTCTGGAGGAGTATTGGCCGAGAGTATACCGAGATAGTTATCCGCAGATCCACGCACCATGAGTTGCTAGCTCGTTCTTCCGCTAAAAATTGATAGATATGCGTTTAGGCATCTGTGTATAGAAGAGCTACGATATTAACTCTGAAGCTATATGTAACCCAGCCACGTATACAGCATGGCATGGCAATGTTATTTGCGGACCCATTACAACGCATCTGAAATTAGGATGTCAGCTCCCAGGCTGTTTACTTTACCACTCAGAAACTCCATCAGGATCTGGAAGCATCGACAGATAGATATTGAAAATCATCGTATTTATATATATATATATATATATTATATGTTTTGTGCGTACAAATACTCAAATAATAGAAGGCCTAGTGACGTAGTCTCCCGCGCTCGCTCTCATTAGCCCTTAGCCATCAATACTACAATGTTCAGCAGTCCCGCGTCCCATAATCAACCAGTATCCATGCTAAGAGTCGAGTCCGCCTACACGCCCTACATCCACGCGGCGCCGCAGCAACTACCTACTGTTTTCCGTCTTCCTAGTTAAAACCCCTGAAAGAGGCTTTGATAAGCGAAAGCCTCAATGACCCAGATTGTAAGCGCACTGATGAGTAGAAACTCTTCTAGGCCCTGGTCCAGTCCATCCCGGATATCGATCTCGCCGGCCCTCTTCCAGTTGAAGGCACCTCCGCTCAGCATCCTCGCTACGACACGTCCATCCTCATCCACGCAGTCGTAGACCGTCTTCAGCGCCTTCTCCCTGTCCTTGCGCCAGAAGAACTCGGCCCGGCCCCCGGTCCGGCTCCCTTCCGAGGTGCCAAACTGGTAGTCGCTGCGCCGGAACACGTTCTTCTCGCGTCGCAGCTCCTCCCACACGAGCTGCTCTTCCGGCTGTTTCTGGCAGTCACCCTTCCCCAGCAGCGCGTGCCTAGACATGTTTTGCAGCCTCCCGAAGCTGACAATCGGGCCGGTCTTCTCGCCGCCGCGCCGAAGCAGTAGCTGCGGCGATTTGAGGGAGACGCGGGTTTCGAGGTAGTAAGTCGCTGGAGCGGATGGCGAGTCCAAATGCATCCGCACGTTCATCCGGGAGGTCGTGTAGAGCATGTGGTATTTCTTGAAACCAGGCTGCGCTGCCTCCCAGGCATCTTCGCGGGGCCCGAAGGTCGAGTCGTCCGTCTGGGAGGTACGGATGTCCGCCATGACTCCTATGTTCGAATGAAGAAACTAGGATGAATATAGCAGAATTCAGAAACTATATTGCTTAGCCTCTGGATTGGTTGGTTGCAGGCTAAGAATCGTGAAGCAATTTGTGTTTCGGTGGAAAAGCAGGGCACAAAGGAGTATATATATAGGACTCAACAGGAGAGCGGCACACGAAGACGCGACCGCCGCATCACAGCCTCATATGAGCCCTTGTCGGATCCTTTGATCAGAATAAAGCCCTTCCTAGGGCTTATGTACGTATGACTTAGATATTTCGATGCCAAGAATTGCTCCGCCTCGCCGTTGGGACGGGGGGGCAGGTGGCTGACACAAAAATCCGCCCAGTTTCAAATAACCCTCCAACAACTCCGTGTACCATAACTCCTTGGTTTCAACAGATAGGCGTATACAGAACCTTACAGGCTGTTTTTAGCTATCCTTTATGCAGTTACCATTTTTCCAATTTTTTATGTATTCTGTTTTGGTATCAAAACCGCCTGCGAAATCTGTAGTTCATTTGGGTTACCGCGCGAATTTTTGTGTTAACCAACCTGGGAGGGGGATCGCATGTAGTCTCTTTTCATCGGCTTATGCTCTGCAGATTGATGAGTATCACGCCAATCACGTCACAAGATGAAAGGTGTAAAAACAGCGATCTCCAAAAAAGAATACAAGATACATGTAATTACCGAATCGGGCAATCACCATCCAGCCGCTGTGGGGCCGCGCCGGCAACTAGGTTAAGGGACTTAGCCTTATCTCAGAGCTCAGACCAGCATACGGCGTGGCTGCAATATGGCCGGGGGTGTACCGCCTGCTTTGACGTAATGGTCGAACAAGGTAGTAGCTGTTGGGGGATTTTGCCTATGTTGTATTAACAATTAAGCAGTCTTTTGGCGTATGATAATCGGCCGTGGACAAGAAAACTATGTACTCTTAAGGCCTGTGTCCCAATGCAGCACTCAGGCTAACAAACGGCTAACAACTTTAACGTTTCCATCAGCCACACAGCAGCCACATAGCCACATCCTGGTCTGAACCTGAATTAAGCCACAACCGCCCAGCTCAGCTCAAGCTTCTCCCAGCTGCCTCACTGACGGAAGCACCCCTTGCCTTGCTAAGGTAGGTAGCCACCAGATCGCTCGCTAACTTAACGGTTCCTTCAAAAATTGCGACCATGTCTTCTCGTGGCGTCCCTGAGGTTTTGATGAAAAAGGTTGACGAATATGTCGACTCACTGGCGCCCCAGATCCAGCCCCGCATCACGTCCGAGCTTGAGGTTTTTCAACAGAAAACCATCGATGTTTTGGAGAAACAGGTCATCGACGCCTTTCGCTCGCTTTTCAACAAGGACGGGGGCAACTCTGCGGGCGCCTCAAGAAGTCCTTTTAGCCTGAACGACGCAACCCCGGACGCTTACGGCGGCCAGTCTCTGCCTTTCGCCGATGAGATCGCCAAGCTGACACGCAGCTTCAGCAAGATCACCGACGAAGCAGGCGATGACCTGCGTGACATTTTCGATCTCACCGAAGGTCGCGATGGTCTAGGTGAGACCCAGTCCCGTGGAGTTGACCACACCGACTCCTCCCAGGGCGCCAGGGGCCTCCTCTCCGCCGCCATCAATGTCGTTCAAGACCATCTGGACAACAACAAAGGTTCAGGTGGCCAGAGGTTCGAGCTTGGCGGGCTCCTCGGCGTGCTCAGTAACACCGTTAAAGACGCCGCGCGCAACCCAGAGGAGAAGGCGCGCCTCATCAGCCCCGAGATCAAGGAGAGAGTCGGTGCGAAGCTTCGAGAGCAGCACGCGCCTGTCGCGGAGCAGTTTACTCGCATCGCACTGGACCACATCAAGCGCTGGTTGCGCGGCAACACAAGCACACGGGATCTTGGTGATGGCGCCAAGAGCGAGATTGAAGACCAGGTCAAGGGCCTGGTAAAGGGGCTTGGAGGCTTATTGGGAAACATGAAGCAATCCAGCGAGGGATCTTCGAGAGGTTTCGGTGATCGGGATCGCGATGGTGACGAGGGTGAAAGTGGTGGCGGCTTCTCCAAGGTCATCAGCAATAAGCTAAGTACGGGTCTCACCAGAGTCCACAGGGAAGTCCGTCTTGAGTTCCGCAAGGTGCTGGGCGGGATCGAGAGGCAACTGTTCGAGTCGCTGCCTGACGAGTTTCAGCGCCCGCTTGAGAAGATTCTTGGTGGTAACCCCTTCGACTCGCAGCTCGACCACGACGCCGGGTCTCAGGCGGACCGCGGCTTCGGAGACGATATCAAGACCAAGCTGGTCAATAAGATCCGCGGCCTCGTGCGAAAAGTGCAGGAGACGCTGCGCGAGAGCATTCTGGGTGTCGTGAACGGCGGACATCGCAAGTTCGAGCGCGAAAGCTGGGTGTTCGTGCAGAGCATGGTGGAGCAGAAGGTGCAGAAGTACTTGCCCAAGGTGAAGATCTCTGTGCCGGATGATATCGGCAACGAGGGTGTGAGTGTGGGAGCTCCGTCATCCAGCGCACAATTCGGTGGTGGAAACCAGCCTGTGCCTCCTTCACAGGGAGGTTATGTCGCCCCCCCTCCCCATGAACAACATGGCGGACAGACGCATACTCAACAAGGATACAATCCTCCCCAATACCAACATCACCAAGATTACCAACCCGACTATCATCAACAGCATCAAGAATACCGGCCTCAACAGTACCAGACCCATCAGGAATATCGACCTGACTCTTACCAGCCACCTCCGCAGTATGACCCTCAGCAGTACCAGTCGAACCAGGCCCAGGGCTACCCACAAAATCAGGGCTACCAGCAGAGCCAACAGTATGGCCAGAATCCGCCGTACTGAATACAGAACCACAGAGGGTTAGGCGTGTCATGGAGGGTGGTGGCTACGTATAGGCACCATCTGGCAACCCAGACCGGACCGTCCGGTGCTTGAATGGATCAAGGGACTGGAGGTCAGCCAGTGTCGGTTCAATGACTACTTTGATGTATGAGTATACATGTTCCAAGAAGCTTGCACGAGGCTTTTGTTTTTCTTAGAGCACATTCTAAACTCCTTCGTGCGTCATCTTCTGAAGATAATTCCGACAGCACGTGGATTTTCTGAGAGGGGCTTTAAATAGTCGCATCTAAGCCATTTCACCATGGAAGAACCCGTATCACGCAAGCGTCTCTAGAGGAAGACCATTGGTAATACGATAGGTTTTATCCCTTGGACTTAGATCTCCCCTGTATAAAGCGCGCTTGGTAAGAGCACTTCATACAGACCAAAAGCGAAGCGGATGGCGTTGATAAGGCAGTGTTTGTAATCACCAGCAGCATCCCGCAGGATGACACCAGTTAGCTTCGAGGGAGTGACATAATCGCCCTCCTCGATCAAGCACTCAACATTGTCGTAGGAAATCCAGACTTGAGTGGTCGGGTTGTACATGAAAGGCTGTCTTGCAATCAGTTGCTGCTCAATCGGGATCTGCGAACCAATGGTAACGCACCGTCTTACTGCAGTTATCATATCCGGGCGACGTGCCACCTAGCGCTATTAGCGACAAGGCAGATAAATCTATTAAGGGCCATGGGCGATAAGGAGATAAAGCGTAACTGCGATGGCCCGGATAACAAATTTGATCAGTGGTGTTGACCTAGTTACGTGGGCTCGCTCTGCTTAGAGACCAGTTTTGGGCCCTCTGGTTCCGAGTAACTGCGCCTCTAGGTATGGCTCAGGGTGAGCAAAGTTGAGCGGAGGTTAACAGAAGCTGGCCGAGCTTGACACGTCCTGAATTTGCCCTGAGCAAAAGCGGCGATGTATTATATAAGCATGAGGGTCTCTTGCTGCCCAGATTGAGGTGACGCTACAGGTGTCACAGTTAGGCTGATCGGAAGATAAGGTTGCATAAGGTGTAGAAAATGATAAGCGTCTGACTAGAATTGAGCTCTAAGGAGTGAGTGGTGGCTAGGAAGCTCTCTATATACTGTCACCTCTCAGGAATAAGGTTGTTCCGGGGTGCTGGGAGCTTTGATCACTAGGTAACAGAGATACTTTTATTTGACAACAATAGGGGTAAGACGGCCTATACCTTTATGTAAATATAGGTAGTTGGCTAGTTAGTATGCAACCAAACGCCTATTCGATCCATATTGGAAGGAGACACCCTAAAATACAGAAAAAGGGGGCATAAATTGTGATGTGAGTAGACGCTCCAACCCAACCATCTTGCTTCTATTTGGATTAGAGACGATTCTTAATAATATTACCCGCCTATTCCTCCATACTCCCTAGCCACTTATCCTGGATTATCTACTATCTTCCAAGCTATGCTGCGGTAATAAGTAGTAGCAAGGTTCCATGTTCGAGTCATCATTCATGCTCAGTATGCGCCCACAGTCTTTTTAAGCAAGGACTTCTGAATATTGTGACTTATGCCGCACATGGGGGAAGGAGGTCAACGCTGACTGAATCTTCCGGTAAGAAGACGTCTTGATGATGTATTTTGTCCAGCACATATAGATAGCCGGAACACAGCTAACCATAATGGCAATGGAGCAGTCAATGGACCTGTGGTGAGTGTCAAGGACAGGATATACCTGAGTACAGGTACTATACGAGCGAAAAGACTTACGTGCATAACATACCGACAGACATATCCGCCGAAGGTGCTCTGATGGACATCCGCTTATAGTGAAGGGCGATCGAACTGCCCACGATGGCCCTATTCTTCGTCAACACGGCTCGCCTCCGACAGTGTATGCTACTTCAACTTCATCAAAGGTTGGCGGGCGATTCGAAGGGTTCTAACTCACACTATCCCTGCAAAAAACACAACAAATAGACCGTATTTCTTGTAGGGCGGCATTTGTAGATGCATGGTGATAGGGATTGGTATGAGGAAGATGATCAGATCTGTAAGAATTGAAATGACGCCATTCCAGACCCCCACGGCGAATACGCGGGATAGACAAACAGCGAGTTGATCACTGTTTGCGTACTGCTTCGTTCTCACGGGAACGCACGAGACGCCCACCAGGGCGCCAATAGCTAAAAATTGTAATAATGCTACCACCAGTGTGGTGTAACAGGTAACGCGGACCCATTTCTTGATGCCGAACAGTCGGACATAGAGTACGAGGATCGGAGCTTTCGCAAAGAACATGGACATTGCCACCACAAGAGTTAATCCAAAGGAAGCCTTCACGGAGGTTAGCAGGGGCTGATGAGATGAAGAATGCATCGAGTACCAAGGGGGCCCAGTAATTACCTTACAGAGGGAGGCTATGTCCTGGTTCCTGTCAAGCACTAAGCTCCGATTAGTGCCGGCGCTCTCAAGAAGCTCTCATATACTTCACCTACTCCTTATTGCTATGTTATACGAAGCAGTAACGACAATCAATAACACGAGAGCGATTATTGCTAGATCTGACAAATGCAGGTGTTAATACCGACCAAAGGGCGAATATCTATCACCGACGCAACTCATATAAGGTATTGTCTCACAATCGTCAACGAATAGTTTCCTGCATTGGGAATAATGGGTCATAACTCGCGTGGCGACGAACAAGGTCGCAAGGAAGAGTAGAAGTATGTGCAACGCCAGGAACGTATCTGGCGGTATAGTAGGTCGTAGGGAAGTTGAATCCATCTTTGTGCAAGGGCGACTGGGTTACTATGCGGGGTTTCGAAGCGCAACTGGCAAAAAGCCTCGGTATCTAGTCCATAGAATGAATGGGAGCGACGGGTTCGAACGACGACATAGCTGAAAAGAGAATCTAGAAAGACCCGAGAGGCATTACGATGGGTAGGTATACTTCTCCGCTACGCGTCGCTTGCCTAAGCATACCTAGATAACAGTCCAGAAAGGAGGATGCCTGTTCTACGATCTCATGCTCTTGGAAGGGTCCTTTCCCAAATACTTTGCATAGCCCACGAGCTCCGGCCCCACGATAGCACTTTACCATCGCGGCGCATGCATGCTATATGGAGCTGAGAAATTAAGCTGTCTGATTGGGTTGTTGTAGAGGTAGCCTACAGCCTCCAATGACACACGCCATTAGGCCAGTTACAAGTTCGGCTACATTTCGCCCCAGCGCATGGTGGTCGGTGTACACGATTTTGGCTGTCGTGGAGGGCTATATTTTGAGAGTATTATGGTTAATATGCGGTTGGGCAACAGTCTGGATTGGTCTTCCTATTTCGATTATAGGTAATAATACCACCACACCTCTCTGACCAAGCATTAGATTCCATACGCTATCCGGGCGTCAACTGAGCCTATTCATGGTTTCGCAGAAGACAATAGATAGAGTCTGCAAGAGAGCTAATTAGAGCGGCAAAATAGGCAAATGCCCGATCTTAGAATCTTAAGCAATAAGGTCAAATGACGTGCCTATAGTACTATACTACAATTTTACGCTCCGTCTAGGGCACACGGGAGATCCAGCACGGAAACCAGAGGCCGATATATGTCAAGCATGAACTGGGACACGCGGTAAGGCTGTGAGAATGGCTGTAGAAGGGGCCTTATATCAATATCTAGTCTTATCCATTTCGGGTCAGTAAAATCGTATCACGTGAGTCAACCCAGCGTCTTATATGCCTTAGCCAATGAATATGCATCCTTTGCATGGTGAAAGCAGAACATATCTGAATGATTGTGAATCAATAGAAAGCGGGTTGATTCGTGTGATACGATTTGCTGATCTGGAGTTGGATGGTTGCCTATACGTGCACTCAAGGCAGGCAGAAAGAGGGGGTAATGTCACCCTTAGGGGCCCCCTAAGCCCCCTCGATCATGGACTTACCCTTTATGTTAAAAAGCTTGACCACAAGCTCGCCCCGGGTTTCTGTGTATAATGACGGCAGTGTCGCACTTTAATTCGAAGTAAATGTATTTACATCCATGGCACCAGTCGTAATATCGGAATGCCCCTCATAGAGGTCCGGTTAATTCAACGTTACATTGGTGTATTATTGGTCACGTTGAAGAGGGGGCGGGTCGTGCCGAGTCCTGATACCCACAGGCATAACGTCTCATTTACGTCAATGCCACCTCTTTCGCTGGCTACAAACGGGCAACTGGCCGAATGCACGCCGAGGCTCATGATTATTCAAAATAAGACCATGCAACAAGACGTACGATAAGAGTGTCGAGACTTTGAGGAGCTGGCGATAAGACGGGCGATAAGACCGTGGGGCTAAGACCATCGAGGTTGATCGAAGCTTTGTTAGTCCCCGCCACTTCAATACGGGTGCCTGCGGGGGCCAGGTAGGGGAGCGAATAAGGATAGCGCACCCCGCTAGCTGAAATATGACCTGCATTAGCTTGGTTCTCCATTACCCACTCAGGCGCTAGTCAAAATGAATGGCACACCCCACCGCCCCACTCTCCTATAATACCATACAATTTACATATAGATCGAGATATAATAAGGACTGTATACAACTTTATACAAACAAAGCTAAAATATGCGATTTATAAGGTCTTTAATAATTAATTTATGAAATTATACATACATTTTTATTATTAACAACTTTTCTTTACTATAATCTTATAAATATTTACACTAAGTACGAAAAAATATAAAAGTATATAAAGAAAGAATTAAAATTTATAAATTTTTTAATTACGAAACTTCGCTTTTTACGATAACGCAAAATATTCTATCATTGTTATTATCGGCTAGCAAGGATGCTAAAGCACCCTATATATAGAAGATTCTCTTTAGTCGGAATATATATGTTCTGGAATTAGATTACCTTAAAGTGCAGTACGTTTTTTAGAAAACCTACAACTTATTATTAATATAACAATAATTAATATCCCTTATATTTAATAATGAAAAGTTTTATTTATTTAATTTGGGTATATATTAACTAATTAGATGTTTTTAAAACGATATAAGCTATATATTAGTTATAATTACTTAGATACGTTAATAACGAAAATGGCGATTATACTGTCGACGTCCTCCGCTATCTATAAAGGATTTAAAGATTGAGATCGTTTTAAAGGCGAATTTTAATCGAAAGCGTACGCGTTTAATATTTGGGATTATATTAATTTTATTTAAAACTTTTAGTAATTTATTAAACTTACGAAATCCGATATAACTTTTTACTTAAAGAAAAAAATTCGCTATATAACGCGAATTAATACTTTATCTTTATCCATATTTATATCCTCTGGAGAAATTACTAAAAAAATTAACCTAATAAAATACCTAACGAATACTCTTAAAATAACGACCAAAAGTAAATAAGCTTATAATTAGAACTTGTCAGGGGCTAAGGGGATAAGGATGGAGGTGCGCGTCACAGAGAGGACGCCAAACACGCTAGGTTTCATCGCTACGCAACCGCTACGATGTCTCTGCGGGGTAGCCGCCCTTATAGGTAGCTGCTCATTCCCCCCTAAGGGAAGAAGGGCAAGTTTCAGACTGGTTCTTCACATACCCGTATTATTCCTCTTATTTTAATCCTAACATATTTGATAAACTGAAATTTCCTCACTTCGATCAAACCGTAAGGAATAAGCGAAATAACTGCGACCCCTTATAACGACGAACCGGCTATCCCGGTTACCTAATTTATTTAAATATTAAAACCTAAGCCCATTCCGTTAGGGTTTCGACGACGGCTTAATAAGTACGAAAAGAAAATTTAGGTACTAAATAACGAAAATAACCATTTAGAAAAAAAATAACGATACTTACAAAAAATCCTTACGAAAAAATAATAACGTTTATAATTAAACCGTAAGATTTAACAGCTAAACGTTATATTACGTACCTTCGACGACGACGTAACGAACTTCTTATATAAATTTTCCGGATTAAGTTTTATAAGGCTAAATAATACCCTTATTATAAAAACCCCGGAAATCGTAATACCCGTAAACCATATAACCCCGATAAACCCGAATATTAAAAGATTTATATTACCTAACGACGAACGGGCCGAAATTTGGCAAAAAATAAGGAAAAAAGATAAATTATTTAAGGTTTTACCTAACTTAAAATATTAAGAAAAAACTTATCTGGATTTTATAAATTTTACGACTTAATTAAACGTTATTTTCGAAAACTGGAAATTTTCGATATTATATTATAAAATAAATTACGCGTTATTATATATTATATTTAATTTATTTACAAATATTTACTGGAAATTATAAGAAAGTAATAAAACCGCGAAAATTAAAACGCGAAATTACCGTTATATTCGTTTTATAAATTAAGTTAATTTAAAAATAATTTTCGAAAACGTTTTTGGAAATATATCGCGGCGGTTTATTTTTATTAACATAAAACTTAATAAAATATATTAAAAATTTAACGAAATAATCGATATATTTTATTAATAATATAAATAAATTTTTGTTATATTTTTATAAATAAACGGTATTATTTTTTTAATAAACCGTTTTATTATACGGTTACGTTTTTATATAATTAATTTCGTATCCGTAATTATTTCGCGCGAAATTTTGGATACGGCTTATAAAAAAATTTTAAATATAAAATCGTTATTTTAAATTTTCGTATTAGAAAATCTTATACCGTTACGAACGGATCGATATTTTTTTAATATTTAGTAATTAGCTTAAGATTCGTAATTATAATAAAACCCGGACCGCGTAATAAATACGATTATATTTTACAGAAAATTTTCGGGCGTATTATAAGGAATTTATTTTAAGTACGAAAAAATAAGTTACCGCAAATTTAAATATTTTAAAAAAAATCGAAATATAACGGATACGTTTCGAAAATATATATACGGTTATTATGTTAAAAAAAATTACGTATTTAACTTTTGTTTTAAAGCGATATATTTTAATTACGGTAAAAAAAAATATTTTTAAATAAATTATTTAAAAGGATTTTCGATAAGTATTAATTTAAATTTTATACAAAATTTTTGTTAATAAGAAAAAAATTTTTCGTTATGTATGTATTATTTTTTAAAAATACGTTAAAAAAATTAATAAATAATATTTCGCGGTTAAATAGATTTAAGGGTAAATTATAATATAATACGTCGCGAAATATTCGAAAAAAAAAGTTAATTATTTTAATTAAAACCCGGATTAAAGTTAAAAATTTATTTAAATAATTTTATTATAATATACGAATACGTAACGTTATAAATTCGAATAATAAATTCGTTTAATATTACGAAATTAAAAAAATATTATTTTGTTATTATAAAAACGGAAAAATTAAATATTATGTTAAAATTTTTATAATTTCGAAAAACGAATTCCGTTATTAATTAATTATAACTTAAATAAAAATATCGATTTAAACGCGAAAATATTAAACTTACCGGTTTAGCGAAAAAATTACGAAATATTTTTTTTGTTATAATAGTAATAATAATTATATTTATAATACCGGATAAAAACGATAAAAAGCTAATATTAAAAAAATACGAAAAGTATTAAAAAAATATTATAATAATTACGTTAATATATTTTTTTAAAAAAAAGCCGTTAAATTGCCGAAATATTTATTATACGAATATGCGATAAATTTATTTAATAAAAAAAAACTATTTTAAAATTTTTTTTACTTATTTTTAAAAAAAAAATTAAAAATATTTAAAAAATTTTTAAAAGTTACGGAAAAAAAATAAATTAAACGAAATAATAGCCCAGCCGGAATTTTTATTTTATTCGTTTCAAAAAAAGAAAGCGCGTTACGTTTTTATATCGATTATAAAAGGTTTAATCGGATAATTCGTAAAAACCGCATACCGTTACTTTTAATATAGGAAATTTTAAACCGATTAATAAATGCCCGCATATATACGAAGTTAAACTTAAAAGATGCGTACCGTCGAATACGTATTAAAAAAGGTAATAAATAAAAAACTGTTTTTAAAATAAAATATAATTATTTCGAATATTTAATAATACCGTTTGGGTTTTTTAATACCTTAATTACGTTTTAAATATATATTAACCGAATTTTAACGGGTTTAATAAATTATATTTATATCGTTTACCTCGACGATATTTTAATATATAATAAAAATTTAATAAAATACTAATAATATGTTTGTAAAATATTCGAAAAGTTAAAAAAGTAAAAGTTTTACGCGAATATAAAAAAATATAAATTTTATATATTTTTAATTTTTTTTTTTAGATTTTAAATTTTGCCGAATAATATTAAAATGGAAAAAAACCGTATTAAGGTTATTAAGGTTTGGTAATTATTAAAAAACGTTTATAATATTTAAATTTTTTAAATTTTATAAAATTTTATCGAAAATTTATTAAAAATTATATAAAAATATTTATACCGTTAATAAATTAGTTTCGCGGAAATGTTAAAAATTTTATATAATTATTTTTCTAAAAAAAAATAACGTTTAAAATATTTTAAATGGCGTTTATAATAAAGAAAATATTCCGGTATTTTAATTTATTATTATTTATTTGTATTAAAATAAATACGTCCGGAAAAATTATTAAGGTAATTATATTTTAGCTTTATGGAAACCGTTAATACTTAATAATATTTAGGTTTCGGAAAATAATGCCGAAAAAAATTCGTTACGTTATAAAAAATAACAAATTGTTAATTATTGTAAATGCTTTTAAAAAATAACGTTATTTTATTAATTATTTGTAATTTTTTATTAAAATTATTATAAATTATTTTAATTTTAAATATTTAAAATTAAAATAACGGTTTAACGTAAAATAATTAAGGTAACTGGATTATTTCGTAACGGTAAATTTCGTTATTACGTTTCGATTAAAAAAAATAATTTAATTAATAATTTATTAAAAAAGTTTAATTTATTACGAAATAATAAAAACGAAAAAATTTAAAAAAAAAATAATATCGAAATTATAAAAAAAATATTAAGGATAAAAATATTTTAATTAAGTTTTAGAATTACGAATATTTATCGTTTTATTAGTAAAATCGTAAATATTACGTTAAAAATAAAGGTATACGAATCCGGAAATAAGGTAATTAAGGACGTACCCAAAAAAGTAAAATATATATTAATTAGGATTATAAGTTACGAATTATTCGTTTTACGGTAATAAAACGCAAACGACGTTATCGAAATAATATTATTACCGGAAAAAAATTTAACGGTTATTCGGATTTTTAAGTTATAATAAAAAAATAAATTTATTTTAAATAAAACTTAAAAAATAAAACGTTTTAAAAAATACGAAACGGGTAAATAATTATAACGTATTAAAAAAAATAATAACTTATTAAAATATAAAAATATAATTTACATACCGTATAACCCGGATTTATATAAAAAGTTTATTAATTAATATTATAATTTTTTTATAATAAATTATTTCGGCGTTACGAAAATATATAAACGGTTAATTCGGAATTATTTTTAAAAAGTATAAAAATAAAATATTAAAAATTTAAAACGGCGTTATATTAATTTTATAAAAAATTTATTTTATTATCGATTCCGGATCGTCCGTTTAAAGAAATTAATATAAATTTTATTATAAATTTGCCGTTATTTATAAAACCGTACGGCGAAAAAAATTATAACGTTATTTTCGTAATAATAAATAAAATAACGAAATATATTTATTATATCGTAATAATAACGAAATTTATCGTTAACGGTTTAACCGAAATATTTTTTTATTATATTTTTAATTAATACGGTACGTTCGATAGTATAGTTTTTAATCGCGGTTTTTTATTTACGAATAACTTTTAAAAAATTTTTTGCGAATTTTTCGCGATTAAAAAAAAATTTAGTATAATTTTTTATTTATAAACGGATAAATAAACGAAACGTTAAAATTAATTTTTAAAATATTATTTACGAATATTTTGCGATTTAAAATAAATAAATTAAACGTTTTATTTATTAATAATATAATTTATATATAATAATAGTTATTATTTAACGATTAAAATAACGCCGGCCGAAATATTTTTCGGATATATTTCGCAAATTTTAAGAAATATTACGTTTATGCCGTAATAATTTAAAAATTTAAGTTTTTTTAAAATAATTTAAAAAAAGGTTACAATAATATAAAAAAATAAGAAAATATTACAAAAATATTTTTATAAAATTTAAAATACGTATAAAAAATATTATAATAAAAGTTATTTAACGAAAAAGTTTCGAAAAAAATAATAAATAAAAATTTTTATTAAGCATATTAATTAATAAAAATTTAATAAAAAATTTTTCGATAAATATATTAAATTTTTTTAAATTATAAAAGTTATGGATTTAAAACTAAGTTACGAAATACGATTTTTATTTTTATATAATAAAATTTATAATATTTTCCTTATATCGTTATTAAAACCGTAATATAATAAAAATAATTTTAAAAAAAAGCGGAAAAATAATTTCGACGTAAAAACGAAAAAACGTTAGGAAATGGAAATAATATTAATATATTAAAGAAATTATAAAAATAAATAATATTTTATAAAATAAATAAGTTTTCTTTTTAAAAAAATATTTGGGAATTTTGCGATTATTTATTAAAAAAATTTATTATTTTATACGAAACGTTATTAAAATAAAAAAAATAAAAAAAAACGAAAAATTCCTTAAAAAAAATATAATAAAAAAATTATAATATAGAAAAAACGTTAATCGTTACTTATTATTTATTAAAAGGTATTACCGTTAATTATTTAAATATATTTATTTTTTAACGAAATTTTTGTAATTTATGTAAATATTTTAAAATAAAACTTAAATTAATTCGTAACGGGGTTAAAACGAATATTTTAAAATTATTTTAAAAATATTTTAAAAATATTTAAATATTAACGTTATTATTATTAACTTTATTTTTAATATTAACGGTATATTATTTAATAATAGCAAAAACTTACTTAAATTTTTTTTTTGCAAAAAATTAATATCAGTTAGAAAAAAAAAATTATTAAATATTTACGTTAAAAACGGTACGGATATTTTTTATTTATTTGATATTTTCTTAAAAAAATTAAAAAGGAACGGGCCGCAAAATCGTAATAATTACGTTATTATTAAGCAAAAACTTAAAATAACGAATTTAAAAAGTATTTATATTAATTATAAAAAAATTAATATTAAATTAATAATAAATTAAATAAAACGCCCGTTACGAAAAAATAACAAAAAAAACTTATATTTTCTTTATATATTTAATAAACCTTATCGAATTTATTTTTAACGTTAATTTAAGCTTTTTCGATTTATACGTTATATTAATAAAAAGTACGTAAAAAAAAATAAAAAAAATTTACTTAGGCGCGGTAACGAATATAATTTTTTTTAACAGTTTTAAATTTACCCGGATTAGTTAAATCGAATTCGATAAATTCTTAAAATATTTCGGAAAATTCGAACGTAATTAAATAAAAAAAAGTAAAAATTTATTATTACGAATTAATAATATTATCATTAAAAGATAATAAAATATAAAATTATTTTTATTATAATTTTATTTTTATTTTGGGAAATTACATATTTATCGGTATTTTTTAAAACTTTATTAATTTCGTAACGATAACCCGATATACGGATTATAATTACGGTATATCGAAAATACGGAATATTACGGAAAATTTTAAAACGAACTATTAACGAAAAAAAAGAAAAGTTATTAAAAAATATTTATAAAATACGTTTATATTTTTTAACGAAAAGGGTTATTTTAAAAAGGATTCGGAAAAAATTTGTAAAAAAAATATATCGAAATCGTAAAAAGTTAAAATTAAAAATAAAATGCGAACATAAATTTATTTTATTATTAATTAATAACGAAAATATAATAAAAATCTGTAACGAATTTTAAAAAATAAATTCGTTACGAATAAATAATAAGTTATATACCAGCAAAAACGAAAATAATAAAAAAAAAATAAAGTTTAAAGGGAAAAAATAAATTTATATATACCGAAAACAATATGCCAAAAGCGATAAGGATTTTTTGCCGGCAGAATTTTCGGTATTTTAATTATTTTGCTACGAAATATCCCTAATATACCATTTATTTAAAAAAATTCATAAAAATTATACCTTATTACCGAAAAATCACGTATTATCACTTGCTTCCATTCGTTACGAGGCCATTACGCCCCTTTAGTAAGGATAACTCACTAGCTACAGCACATGATAAGGGTGGTCTTATTAGGCCTTTGGGGGCAAAGGCCCAGGGGGGAGAGGGCTCTATCAGGGGCTAAGGGGATAAGGATGGAGGTGCGCGTCACAGAGAGGACGCCAAACACGCTAGGTTTCATCGCTACGCAACCGCTACGATGTCTCTGCGGGGTAGCCGCCCTTATAGGTAGCTGCTCATTCCCCCCTAAGGGAAGAAGGGCAAGTTTCAGACTGGTTCTTCACATACCCGTATTGTTCCTCTCACTCTGATCCCAACATATTTGACAGAACTCTACGGCGTATATTTATAAGAATCGGAAATACGACATTTTTTGTAAGAATATTAACAATTTTACGAAATACGTTTTAAAATTAGTATTTTTAATAATTAAAGAAATAAAATTTTTTCCAGGAAAAAACTTACGGAAGTGGTACGTTTACTTAATTAAATCCGGTAAGGTATATAATAGCAGGCTCTTGATTAATACCTAACGGAAGTACTACGAACAATTAAAGTAAGTTTCGAAGTTAGTAAAAAAATTAGACGAATAAATTATAAAGTAGTAAAAGATTATACCTTAGAAATAACGATATAATATTCCAAAAACGAAAACGGCGATTATATAGATTAATGACTTATATACAACATTAACCTTTTTTGTAAAAACTTAGACGATTACCTTTTAAATAGTAAGAAAAGCCGAGATTAATAATTGTACAATTAATTATTAGAAAGTAACGGCCGACTTTTTATATTATTAGAATATAACGAATTTATAATAATTTTAAAAAAAAACGTTAAAGTAACGTTTTTAACATTTTATAGAATATTTATAAACTCTGCTAATTAAAACGATTTTAATTAGGAAAAAACTAAGGATATTGACTTTTAACCTTAAGGAAAGACTTTAAACCGTGGGCTGAAATAAGGTAATTATAGAAGTTTTTATCTGGATTAAAACAGTAATAAGTGAAAATGTTAGGAATTAAACGTATAAAGTATCTATTATAAAACGTACTTAATTAATTATTATGTATTCCTTAAGAAAGTTTTAAAAAGTTTCCGTTTTAACGATAAGATAATAGCATATATTTAAGGACGAATTTTTACCAATTAATTTTAAAAAAGGGTACGATAAATATTAACGTATTTTTTAATTATTAATTAACGTAATATTATAAGTATCTTATTTTACCTCTTAAAAAGTTTATTTATTTTAAACTTAAAATTTACGATATATATTTTTAACTTAATTAATACATTTTTAACCTTTAAATTTACCGTATAAAATAACTAGGTATACGTAGGTAATAGTTTCGTCTCGATTAAAGGGTATAAAAAAGTTAATATAGTTTTTCGAAATTGTAGCGGTACGAAAGCGTTACGTTTGTACCACGTAGCTTATTGCGAAATTTTCGCATATAGCTTAATATTATTCCGGCAGTTTTAAAAGAAAAAGTATTCATAGGATAATAAAAAATTTAATAATTATATTCGAAATAAATATAACTAGGTTATTATTATATTAATAAATAAATTTGATTAGTTCATTATTAAAGATATTAATATAATAATACTTTATGCAGTTTTAATTATTTACAAACGAAACGTTAATTCGTATATAATAAAACTACTACGAATCGGCAACGGTATTATACAGCACCTAAGATTGGAATATTTAAGCCTTAAAGTAATTATTTAGCTATAATTTTATATAAAAAGAGTACGGTTAAAAGGTTTTATAATAATCGAATGTTAAGTATATAGTAAGGCGAAAGTTAAAAGGCAAATACGCTGCGAATTAAAGGAAAAAGCATCCTAATTAAGATAAAGATTTGCCGTTAATTTTATAAATTTTGAAAAAGATTTTAAAAGATAAAAATATATTATATTTATAATTAATAAGTACTTAGATTTTATTTAGGATGTTTACTTTAAAAACCGAAAATAGAATATATTAATTATAACGTTTCGGCATTTTTTAAGTGTTTTAAAAAATTATTAATTTCGAGATATGTTTTAGTTGTTTTTTTTTAGTATTAGATTTAAACTTTTAACACCGTATACCTAGGTTTAAAAGAGGGGTATAAAGCGTTTAAGGGGTATAATTAAGGAGAAAATAATTGCGATACGAAATGGCGTTAAATTATTTTCGTTTTTAATTATATATATCTTTAAAGAGGCAATACATTTATATAACCGTATCTTTAAATACGTATTTTTTAATAAAATTTATACGAGGTTTATTATATTTATTTAACGTCTAAAAATAATATTATAATATTTAATCGAAAGTTTTAATAAACCTACTTACGAATATACGGTTATATAGCTTACGTTATAATAATTACCGTTATAGAAAAAGAATAGAAATTTTAAAAATTAAATTTTAAAGCGTAAGTTAGTTATTTTATCAGTTACCGATTTACGAATATTTACAAAATTTGAAATTAATTAATTAATAAGGTTATTATTATTTGAGACGTATAATTTAACGAAAAGGTTATTTTTTTAGATCATATTAAAAATTTAAAAGATAATTTTTTATATATTATAAAAAAATTATAATAATTATTTCGATAAGTAAAAATACTTAATTAAAATGATAATTATTTAATTTATATATAAAAAAAGGATGAAAATTTAAGCAGAATAATTTAGTTACCGGTTAAGTAGGAGGAATAGTTTTAAAAAGGTATTAACATAAGATGCGTACGAAATAAGAAAAAATAAGTTTGTTTGCAAAAAATTAATTATTTTTATACGGTCGTTATATTCGAATTTTTTCCGTCCTTTAAATTATTATCGTTATTAGCGTTTATTTTAATAATTATTACGATTATTACGCTAATAAAAGAATAAAGGTAATTTTAAGTTTTTATTATATTATTTAATTTAAAGTAACGGTAAAAAACGAAGGTATTTTACGGGTAGTAAACGTAAGTTCCCTGTATATTCTATATTAAAAAGGTATTATCCGAAACGAATATAAGGTATGGAAAACCGCATTTAATATAAGATGTAGAGAAACGGGCGCGGCGTGATAATTCTCTGGATTGGTGTTCCTTGTTGTTGTTCCTAGCTGGGTGGGAGTGATGTGGGAGTAGCTACCTAGATACAAATGGTGGGGCTGTCGCGCCCACACCCCCGTTGCCCTAGGAACCCCCTACACCCCAAAATTCCTTTAGCCACCTCATATCCTAATATAAGACATTTAAATTTTTTTTATAAATACGTATGATAACCGGCCGGTAAGCTACGGAAGTTTAGGGAAGTTATTTACCCGAAATACGCGTTATTTTAATCGGAAAGCAAATGATATTTTAGAATATAAGAAGGTATTTAAATTATAAGACCGGGTATATAAGCGTAATTTATCGTTACCGCCGCGAGGTTATAAAAAATTAAGTATATACTCGTTAGGGAAAATGTTTTATAAAGCTGAAAAAGCTTATTTATAAAATTATAAAAAGATATAATTTTAGGAAGCTGTTAATTAATCCTCTATTAAAATGAAATAGGTTTTAAGGTATATGTAGGTATACGTTTATAAATTTAATAAATATAGATAGTTTTAAAAGTATAAGGCCCGTTTCGTCGTATGAAACGATTAATAGCTTAAAAACGTTTATGGCAATATATACGCGGTTATATTTACTGGAAAATCGTTTTAAGTTTTAATCGTTATTACGATTAGGTTCGATTTAAAGCTTAAGTAATATAACGTTGTAAACGTTTTTGTGAATACTAATTTACTTTATAAAGTGTATATAAAAACTTTTTTAAGATATCCGTAATAAGGTAAGATTTTTCTAATTAAAAAGGTATTATATAGATTAAGAGAGTTACTTTTATTATAGTAGAAGAATTTTATTAAAATACTTAAGGAGTTAGGATTTAACCTCGTTCCTTACAAGCCTTTCTTGTTTTGTTCGTTAAGGGGTGCTTAAAAAAATTTTTTTGTGAACCATATTATTATAATATATCGCAAAAAAAATTTAAAACCTCGTCGATTAATTGATTTAATAAATACGAGAACGGTATATCTTTATAACAGGTAAGAATTTATAGTAATTTTTCAGTATCGAAATAATTAAAGATAAACCTAATAAGAAAATTTAGTTATTTTAATCCGACTATATAAATAAGTTAATTAATTTAATTTTTTTAAAAAGTTTAAATAGTTTTTTCACAACTGTTATAATTAGCGTTAAATTATTACCGAATTTTAATTCGATTTATTTAGATTTTATTAATAAATATTAAAAGAAAATCGGTTCTATTTTTTTCCTAGTAGTTAATATACGACCCGATATAGTTTTTTGGGGGTATTCCAATTTGCTTAATTTAATTTGAGTTTTAGCGACGGATATTATTAAACTGCTAACTAAATTATATTATACCTAATTGGAATTAAAACATTAGCGTTATAATTTAAGAGTAACGATTTGTTAGATATTTAAAACGACTTTTTTTTTACTGATAATACGATTAATAAAAAAAAATTTTAAACTTACGTTATAAAGTTATTCGGAGGAATAATAAAATAACGGGCGAATAAGTAAGATATAATAATTATTTTTATAATAAAATCAGAATTGTTATTTTTTGTATAAATTATAAAAAAGGTTTTATTTAATTTTTGATTAATTAAAAAATTAAGAATTATTTTAAGTATAAAATTATTAAATATATTATACGATAACTAACAAATTATATAGCTTATTAACGCCGATATCGCTTGATTAATAACGAAATTGCGGTATATAGATATATATAATTATTAATTACGAAAGGTCGTAAAAAGGAATTTAATTAAACTAGATTATACGTTTATAGGCGATATATTAATTAACGAATTAATTAAAGCTTTATTACGTAACCCTTTTTGATATTTTAAAAAATAATTAAAATTAATAAATATTACGGAAAATATTTATTAATGGAGAAATGCCTTATAAGTAATTTTAAAGGAGGAATTGGTTAATTAGGAGGATTTAATCCCTAAAGGAAAGGTAAAATAGAAAACTGTAGTTTTAGAAATTGTAACAATTAACGCCGTAAATGCTTTAAGGCGTTAAGAGGGTATGTCGGTTAGCAAGGGTATTAAAGCACCTTATATATGGAAAATTCCTTGTAATTAGAACATATATATTCCGAGATTAAATTACCTTAAAATGTAGTGCGCTCTTTAGAGAACCTGCAACTTATTATCAATATAACAACTGATATTCCTTATATCTGACAGTTATCGACCTTGTTAAGTGATGAAGGTGTGAAATTATGATAATTATTGCATTTAGGGCGCGTTTTTAGAGCTGCGCCACCGATATCGACTAGCGCGCCTGCTACTGGTGGGACCTACATCTTTTGTATCAAATAGTTAGCATCCTACGAGTAACACGTCGTCCGCGAGGCTGTAACGTAATATTTCGCAATGGACCTGGGTGTAATTTGTAATCTTACAGCTTATCTCACCCGTCACCGATTCTAAGCAAGATTCGGGAGATTATTCACCCTATACGTGCATATATGAGGATGAGAAACGTCGACACATAGTATACTAACGGCATCACAGTCCTATGTACATCAGAAGTCTAATCGACTCATCATGGCGCCCTCTACCATGAAAGCACTCGTCTCTGTTGAAGGTAAAAGCGCCTCCGTCCAGTCAGTCCCCGTGCCTACCCCTGGTGAGGGAGAAATTCTCGTCAAGGTGCACTATGTAGCACAGAACCCCACCGACTGGAAGGCGATGGCGAACGTGCCGCCGGGCCGTACCATTGGGTGCGACTTCGCAGGGACCGTTGAGGACTCGAACGGGTCCCACTGGAGGGAGGGTCAACGCGTAGCCGGCTTTGTCCGAGGAACGGCGCCCAGTCCGCCACGGGGCGCGTTCGCTGAGTACGCGGTCATCGAGTCGAGCTTGGTGTTTGCCATCCCTGACGAGGTATCATACCAGGACGCAGCCGTCATCTCGCTGGCCTTCGCGACGGCCG
Organism: Monosporascus sp. GIB2; assembly: GCA_004155935.1. Taxonomy (NCBI): domain Eukaryota; kingdom Fungi; phylum Ascomycota; class Sordariomycetes; order Xylariales; genus Monosporascus; species Monosporascus sp. GIB2. The sequence goes on from QJNV01000021.1 coordinate 260,171, forward strand.
TGCAGGCGCTATTCCAACGCTTGAAGCTTCCTGAGCCCAGCAAGCCGGCCAAGTCCACTTTCCCCGTGCTCATCAACGGCGGCACCTCGAGCGTGGGCCAGTACGCCGTGCAGCTGTGCAAGCTGGCGGGCGCGTTCGTCGTCGCGACCGGGTCGAAGAAGAACCACGAGCTGCTCAAATCCCTGGGCGCCGACGCCACGGTCGACTACAAGGACGCGGACTGGCCGGAGCAGGTCCGCAAGGTGACGCACGACGGTCTCGAGCACGCCTTCGACTGCATCGCGGAGAAGGGCTCGCCGCAGCAGATAGCGAAGGCCCTCTCGCCGACGAAGGGCGGGCACATCGTGGCCATCCTCGCCGTCGTGGACGCCAAGGACGAGGTTCGCCAACTGAACAGCAAGGCCAAGCTGGAGAGCACCATCGTGTACACCGTCTTCGAGCAGCCCCTGCGTTACGGTGCCTTCGATAACTGCGGGGAAGCAACGCCTGAGGACAAGGCGATCTGGGAGAAGTACCTGGCAATTCTGCCCGAGTTTTTGACGAAGGGCAAGATCAAGCCGAATAGAGTGCGGGAGATGGGCGGTATGGAGGACATCCTGGCAGGGTTCCAGGAACAGAAGGAGGGGAGAGTTAGTGCTGAGAAGCTTGTGTACAAGATCGCGTAGACCGAGCATACGAAGCGAAACAGAGATACGATGTTAGAGACCCGAGACAGGAGAGCCGCCCATAGATACTATGACTAAGATGCTACATAATAATTCTCCTGCTGGCGATGTGCTCCCGCGGACGGCGAAATGGCAGCACCTCTAACAATTTCTTGTATCTTTTCGCCCAAACTCCAACTAACATCGTAACATCACCAATAAGATTGCCTAAAACCGCTCCCACTTCCCTTTTAAGGTAATGTGTCAGTGAGCTGCTACCGAGAAACGTTGGGGGTACTGCCATTTCGCCGTCCGTCATATACTAAACAGACTTACAAAAGGCCTTTGGAATTTAAGCTAGTAGCGCCACGAAAAGTGTAAGAGTATAGTAGGCAGCTCTATGCAATGATAGAGCATCTCGTTGCCCTCTCGATCCTTCTTCGCAAGCTGGGATCTAACTATAAGTGACTTGGGCTTAAGTCGCGTGAGGATGTAAATCATTCTAGCTACATCCCGTGTTTGAGATGCGTTTAGAGGTTTTAAACTCAAGCTTGATCGTCGCAAGTACGTAATATGAGGTAGGCACATGTATATTCCGACTTGAGCTCTGTAGTCTGCCTAGCAGCGGAATAACGCCCCTTTTCAGGGAAACGGGGCCTACCAACTGGCTAACAGCTGACAACTTACTCTAATCAGCTGCATTTTGTCCCGCCCTACAACCTCGCCAATCACTCACCTCTCAATAAGCCTCGACAAACAATTCATATTCTCACTTGGAGCCTATCCACGGTCTAAGCAACCCTCCCCTTTCAGTCCAGGTTTGTTGGTGACTGCCCACTATTACATTTCTCCCTCGTCAGTTGTTTGACAACGCGAACCTTGGGCAGCAACATTTCCCCGGCAACACTCGTCTCGTGTCCCTCGTTCGTGTTCTGTTTCTTGCGTTTCTTCCGAATCCGGTATTTCTTCTTACCTTTATATACTTGGCCCCTTCGTCCATCTCTGTGAAGAAAATCGTTCAGATTATGCATGCTCTTGCCATTTAATCTTTGGTTAAGACTACGCATGTCGTTGGCCAGCCCTCCACCACCGCTTGGCTAGGGCAGCAGTTCAACCTAACGACATTGGACCGCTCTGTAACTTCGTGATCCCAGCCGAACCAGTAGGTATTTTATACTCCGCCCCTTTCTCTCCCCGTTTGCTTTCTTTTCCTTTTCGTTTATTTTATTTTATTTTATCTTTTTGTCTTGCTCGTTGCTGACCTGCACTTGGAAGTAGAGCGGAAAGCTTGTAGGACTTCCGAATTACAGGAAGTTCCTCGTGCCAGCATATCCCTCACCTCTTACTTTAAGCCCCAGTATTTCATCCAGCAGGCATTATTAATCCCCTTCTCCCGTTTCCTCGGTAACTGGGAAAAGATTGGATTGCCAACCCGCTCTTATAGTCTTCTCTTGCGCTAGCCTCAATATCTGGGCGTCCTCGTCATCATCCCACCACTGGTAGATTTACGCGTGTTTACGTGCACAAGCGCACACATATGCAAACCACGAGTCGACTAGCGAAGAAAGGGGATTAAACCCATCTTCTCCTGGCTTATGTGCTATAGCGCCTGCGGGGCGCCTGCTGTAGGGAATACCTTTGAAAGGAACCATTCTTACCTTCGGCCAACCGCATCAGCCTACCTCACGAACCCAACCTCGCAATAAATCTCCTCAACAGGAAGGGGCCTCAACGACGCTGCATCTTTTGTATGGAGCTTAGTGTCTGAATATATTTTCTGGGCGTGTTCTTCCCACCCTTAACCCTGGGTTTGCCTGAAGAGATCCAGAACCTCCTCTTGCAATGTCGACTTCCAACGATACAACAGTGCAGCCGAGTCCGCCCATCTTTTCGCTCCCGTCGGAATTGATACTGATGGTTACCAACTCAATACCTGTTGCTGACTCAATCTGCCTTGCCCTTTCATGCCGTCACATGTATAACGCTGTTGACACGAAGTATTTTGACCTCATCCGCGCAACCAAGACAGAAAGTGGCAACCAAGGAAGACATTACACCGCTGGAAATTCGGACGGCGTACGTTGGGAAATCTTGGAGAGCCTGCAGTGCCAGTTTCATCATCTCGAACTTTGTCACTTCTGTCGTATCTTCCATCCACGCGGCCCACCCGATTCACGGTCTTTATTGCGCCCAATCGAGTCCAACGGTTTTGCGTGTAATGCAAAAGAGTTTTATATCGGCAGATGGTCGATCTGGGGGCTCGGATTCAGGGACGTCTCCGCTGTCATGAGCCGCCACGTTTTTGGGGAACCTTGTGGGCTTCCACTTTCAGACCTGCATTTCTCAACCGACTGGACGTTTGCTTGCTATTACAAGAGGATGTACAAGGCCCGGATGGCACCTTTCAAGGAATTCCTAAGTTATGTTAAGTTTGATACTGAAGCTATCATTGACAACAACCAGCTCATCGTCCATCGCTCACAGCGACTTTGGGTTCCCATCCACCAACAAGGCTCAGATGTTCTTCTTCGCTACGGCATCGGCAATGTTGCCAATGACCTCAGGATTTGCTCTCACCATTCAATCAACGCTCCCGAAATGGTCTCTAGATTCATCGGCCCCTTCACAAGCGCCTTGCAGCTTGCGCTGGGCGCAGAGCAAGCCTACGGTCCCGGAATCAGGCCACAAAACGTATTCCGGCGTCCTCTCCTAACCAAGTGCCACAGCTGCCCCACTCAATTCCAGACAACATTCCATATCCACGAGCACGACAACAAGAGCGTCGAAGTTGTCATAGATGTGTGGCAAAACCTAGGCTATGGCCGTTCTCCTGTCGAGCCTGGTTGGATTAATTGCTGGGGTTGCCTCAATCCCCGCTACGCCAATAGTGGCAAGGATGAACAATGGAAGAACGAGTGGCGCGAATCCGACGTGAAGTACACCGATGAAAGACAAAGAGATTCTTTCCGTGTCTCCGCCGGCGCGAGCGCAGCAACGCACCCATCCTCCCCTGCCGCAATTAATCACTGGAAAAGTCTCCCGGGGGCCGGGAATGACGATATGGATTCATCTGGACCCTGTAACACCGTGGCAGTAGCGAAAATACCGGCATGGGGGCGTCTGTCTCCTATCCAGTTCAACCAACTTCTACGAAGGGTCGAGTCATCGATGATCGACTGATGGGATTACTAAATCTCCGAACCCAGGAGAGCATGGCAGATGGTCTGGTCAAGTCAGCGAAGTGCATCCACCAATAGCCTTCAGCAACCGTCCAATCTCGCGAACGGCAACTCAGGCTTTACACAACCGTCCAAACTTTGTCAAAACCCCCATTTGCCCCGGTCCTAACGTTAATAATATACGAATATGTGTATCATATGTCTGTTTCCAACGAACCTGCGGGGTCCTCCAAACTGGGTTTCTATGAAGTAAGTCCTAAATTGTGTTCGAGCAGGAAAACAAAAGTTAATAACGTGGCGCAGTATCACGTTAAGGCCTTTATAACGAGATAGTAACCATGTCAGATCACTTTTACCCTACGAAGACGAGACAAAGCAAGACGTGCACTATGATAAGGCGAAGGGCAACTAAAAGCTTTAGAAGAATTCCAACACTCAAGACTGTTCGCGGAACCCAGCAATATTCTTGTGTCAGTGCCCACATGGCGCCTTTTGTGGGCCTTGGGACCATCAACCTAGTGTTACTCTTCATCAAGTCTTAATTTCCATACGCCTCGGCATAATCCGCTTCGGCATAATAACACATATCGATACCCGTTCTGCGCAGACGACAGCAATTCCCACCATCTCGCCCTACCTCGGTCAAAGATCAGGGGCGCTGGCAGGCGGTTACAAAACTTTTGGGGTCTAGTGGATGGTGAATTTGGCACTGACTTTTCTCTGGGCCAATATCAAGCTTGAATATGCACCTGGACTTTTAGCAGAGGCTTAGATCAAGAGGGATACTGGGGTTCGGGGCCTCTATAGAAGTGATGAGGTACATGGCACAACGGCTATGGGGTTCCATGTGTCAGAATAGGGGAATTATGGCCCCCACCACTTGTATATATATGGAGGTGTAGCCCCCCAAGCTTCCTGGCTTGACATCTAGTATGGAATCCAACCGGTATTTAACCTATCTTTGACACTAGTCAGTGCCGGCGGCGGCAATGCGATCCCTCTTATGGCTCTAACCAATCTGCCTCATTAGCCGTTCCTCACCCTGCATTGGAATTTTAAGACGCCTTTTTGAACAAAGGAAGACGGTGACCACTTGGCTGCCGCTAAGCCAAGTCTTTGTCCTTTTGGCCCTACTCAAGTTATGACAACGGACGGAATGATGTATACTTGGCCGGATGGGTTCCGATCGCGAAGATCATGGACCACGAATAGGAGCTGTGAAACTGCTAGGCCCGTATTCTGCTTTCACCTTGGCCCTTTGGCCGCCTCTGCAAATTCGCATAATGCATTTGTGATAGAATAGTCTTTGCTTAGATATCGTCTATACATTGTATTCTTCATAGTGAGCGTCTCTTACGAGCTAGGGATGTCCCAATTTGAGGTCGTGGCTTTCAGTACATTCAAGTAGGGGGCGATTCCTAGAACCTTCTTTCGATTTACTCCCACTCAATTCCTGGCCGAGTTGCGAACCCCAGAAAGAATTGTGGAGTGTCTATCCTTAACCGTGGACAGTGTCAGCAGTTAATGTCTGTTCGATAACTCGAGGGCAATTTTCGTTGCACACCACTCTAATACAAGGTCTATAATCTTTAATTATATGAGCAAGGAAAACTCATCTGTCAGAATATGGCACCTCGGCTTTCCCCGGTTTTGTTAGGAAACCGGATGTCCGTGGCGGAGGGATCCTGGAACGAGCGGGCTTGGGAAAGTTGTGTGACCCCGGGTAAGCGGACACCCAACCGAACACTTAAGACAAGCGCTTTCTTTTCCATCATTCCTTCCATAGCACTATAAACATTAACTGGCCTCGCAGTTCTTTCGAGCTTAACATTCCAAAGGCAGAAAATTCTTCGAGTATCCCACGCACGAAGCTACCATAATGGCTAACGGCATCAACCGAGTCACCTTGTTCAAGGTCCCGAGTCCCGAGGGCCAGCAGAAGCTCATCGAGGCGTTCAAAGAGATGCAAACAGGTTCAAAGAAGGTGACTTCCCATACTACCTACTCGTTCGTGGTCAACATCTTCGACAGTCTCCCGGAGCTCCTCTCCTGTAGACGGACCCTTGCTCCGCATTACCCCACTGGTCCCCGGAACACCCCCCACCTCCTTTCCATCAGCCACACCATCCACTCCCTACCGTGGCCGGTCTATCCCCGCTATTCTGTCATATGCCTGTTGATCAATTGGAAATGCACCACCTACCTCCTTTTTTTCTTCTTCCACAGCAGAGAACTCACTGACCACCAGCCACAAACAGGACGGCAAGCCCTACATCCTCTCTCTAAGTGTCGGCCAGGCGGCCGACGACCCCCGGAGCCAGGGCTGGACCGTAGTGGCCCAGACCAAGTTCGCGAGCCTCGACGACATGCGGTACTACGACGAGCAGGACGAGGCGCACGCGGCGCTCAGGGAGAAGGCCAAGGGATACGGTATCGCCGGCGGACCGGCGGGGGTTCTGACGGTTTATTTCGAGGCGAGTGTGAGCTCCGGAGGTCCTGAGTTCGCATTCTGAAGGTAGAGAGGCGCGGTGGCTGATGGTGCGGTTGTATGGCAACCTCTATCCAGCTCGGCCGAGCATCGTTCACGGCACGTATTGATTCTTGCGGTGTACCATGCTCCGTATAAAGACGATCACAGATTTCCTGATTTAGTGGTAAGAAATCACATCAAGATGTCAGCCATCTAAAGGAAGATCATAATATCGCGGTGATGTAAAGGTGGTCGCGCCTTAATTGGATCCTCGCGGAAAAGTGGGTAAAGGGGCAACAACGTGCCCGAGCTCGGAGTGGTTCTAGGGCTCTAAGTGTACCGACAGAAAGCCATCACTCAAGGGTAATAATGGGTAACTGTAACAGTTAAGGTTAACTCTTCTAACCCGGCAATCTTGAAAGCGGTCGTGATGATGTTTTTAGACTCCTCATAAGACTCCTGAAGCTCCAGGGTCGCTTCCGTATGCCTTTCCGCCTCCTCCAACGCAAGTAGCCAGTATCCTACGGTCTCCATGCAGTCGTAGAATTCGAACTCCGTCTGGATAGATAATGCCAGGTCTTCCGCGTCCAGCTCTCGAAAGAGTGGGATGTCGGCGCTCTGCATGTACGCCACGACCTTGGCCTTGCTAACGATGTGGCTGCAATTCCACGCTACGGCGAGACGTAGAGCATCATCCGGCTCGTCGAATATGAGCTTCAGCTCGGCGAGGGCCGAGCCGAGAACCTCCGACTCCTGCTCGGTCGTGCCGGGGCCGCCTAGACGCTCCACAAGTGCGTGATAGTCAATCCTCAGCCGAGAACCCCAGGCGGTCATGGCCCTGAGCACTTCCTCCCAGTATGGGCTGACGGCTGCGCACACCTGGCGCCTTAGGTCGCTAATAGCGGCTTGCGTCGCTGTTATATTTCGCTCGTAATCGTCGTTCAGGAATAACACTTTATAGGCCTCGAATACTTCGGTGCGGGCTACGACTATATTGTCGAGCCTCTCGTACGTCTCCACCAATAACTTCCAGGTGTCTTCTGGGTATATTGCGATTTCTGTCCGTACTCTCGGAGATGAGCGGTCCTCAGGACTGCGAGACATAATAGTGGCGATGCTGCTGTTTGTGTTGAGAATCTGATGTGGAATGGGAATGGAAGTGGTAGTTTTGGTTTTCGCTAAGCTTTATGACGGTCGTCTGCCCTTATATATCCGAGGTCACCTGGATGCAGTCCCGATAAGTACTCTTGTCTATCCTTGCTATCAAGATACCTGATACTTTGGGTCCGTTGTTAAGGTTCGATTTGTAATTAAGAGGCAATGTTTTGAAGTCTAATATGCCAAGCTCTCGCCTCCAAGTCCCAGGTACTATGAATCCTTCGGGACAAGGACGCAGAGGTTAGTTTGGGTTGGCTTTTTTGGTCTCGGTCAACGTTAAATTCTACAGGACTGCCATGCTTGCACTACATACTCTTTATAACGAGGGAGAATCATCAAGGAGTGCGGGACTCATTCGTGTTTCCCTTCTCCCTCTCCTCCTCTTGGCGCAAATCCCCGGAGCTTGCCTCATAAGGCTCCGTCTCGGGATATTTGGCAAGAGTCCGCTTATCGAGCCACTGCATGGCAGCGACCATGCCGAGCATGACGGCGACGGCGACGATCATGGCGATGCAGCCGTTGCGCCAGTAGGGGGCGTCGGAGGCCGGGTAGAGCGCAATGCCCCAGAACGTGTAGAGGCACGTGGCCAGAGCGTTCATGGCGTACAGGATGACGGCGCGCGCGGCGTCGTCGCCGCCGCGCTGGAGGATAATGTTGGCCCAGCCGAAGGACACCGGGTTGATGATGTACGACGTCCCTGCCAGGTAATAGGCGAAGAAGGTTGCGGCGAACGGCAGCTCGGGGATGAGCAGCATGACGGCCGTGATAAGCTGTAGCAGCGAGACCAGGACCCCCATGGGCACGCGCCGCCCCGTCGCATCGATGTGCGCCGCCGCGAGGAAGTTGGACACGATGCTGACGGCCTGTATGCCGAGCGGGTACCGGTTTATCTGCGACTGGCTGAAGTGCTCGCGGTGCTCGCCCATCCACAGCAGGAACAGGTTCTGCAGGGTGAAGGCCTCAAGGGCGCCGCAGACGACGGCGAAGAAACACAGAATGTAGAACGCGGGCGAGGCGAAGACGCGCTTGGCCAGCGAACAGGGGCTGATGTTGTGGCCGTCCTCCCTCTTGGGCGGAAGCCGGGCGAGTGCGAGCTCGCGCTCGGCCTTGTTGAGCCAGCGGGCCTCCGTGGCCTCTGGGACATCGGGGAAGCAGAAGAACCCCGCGACGGCCACGGGGCACGTTATGATGCCGTCAATGAGAAACAGCCACCGCCAGCCAGCGAGTCCGGAGTAGCCCTCCATGCCCTCGTAGATCGCGGCCGTAAGGATGCCCGCCAACATGGAGCCGGCCTGGCCCGACGCCGTGAAGATGGCGGTGCGCTTGGCGATCTCGCGCGGCTTGTACCAGCTGCCGATGACGTACATAGTGCCGCTGTAAGTGCTCGCCTCGGCTATGCCCTGCAGGAAGCGCACGGCGCACAGCTGCGGGTACGTGCGGCAGGCCGCCGTCAGCATCGTCAGCGCGGCCCAGGTCAGCGCCATGGAGGGCAGCCAGATGCGCGGGGCCACCTTCTGGAGGATGATGCCGTGCGGCACCTGCCCGATGACGGACCCAGCCGTGAACATGGCCAGGATGACGTTGTACTCGCGGCCCACGATCCCTAGATCCTCCCTGAGGCCTGCCACGTAGGCGTTGGCGAAGGCCGCCCGGTCCAGGTAGTTGAAGAAGTAGGTGAGGCAGCAGTAGGTCAGGATGAAGAAGTCTTCGGTAGAGGGAATTACTCAGTTAGCAGTGCAATGTGAGGAAGTCGCGAGTTTATGGGTTCTCGCGGCGCACCAACCGAGCTTCTGGACCAGCCATCTTTCTTCCTTGTTCTTCGCCTCGTCGCTGAGGAATAGCGTCCGCGCTCTGCGGGCGAGCGAGTGTCGTTCTTGTACCCCCATCTTCAGATCTGGTTTCAACGATAGGATCTGTCAGTGGGGATATAGACCAAGGGAGGCGGAAGGCCACACGCTTTTAAAAACTCCAGCATAGGCCCCCGGGCCCACCCGCAAGTGAGAATTTTGAGTCTGCCGACCGTCCCGCTCCCTCTTAGTTAGAACGTCTGCCAAACGTTGCCAAGAAATAGTGAGACCTTGTAAGTGGAGCTGCGATGCTCATGATAGGTCCCAAAAAAACGCGAATAGTCCCCGCTAAGGGCTAACGAGAGGAGAAGGTCAAGGGATTACCGAAAAATGTAATTAGTGTCCGTTTTCCGGGGCTGGTGTATAAGATTGGTCCTCTTCACCGACGGACCCAGCTACGCGATATCTATCCTTTCAAGTTGCCATCATTAGTCGCACAGCTCACGCTGCACAACCAGGTTAATAATGTAGTGCGCGATAAGGTAGGCTGGCCTTGACATGACGAGGACTTCGGCAAGTTGATGGCACATCGACTATAGTTTACGAAAGGAGTAATGTATCTCGTAAGAATGTCATTCGATATGCGTTGCACTACCATTAATATAGCCTTACCACGGGCGGTTCCTGTATGCACCAGTAATCCATCCAACTCATCATCAACATCAGGCTTTAAGTTTCACTTGCCTGTGCTGTGATTCTCAGATAAAGCGGGAGACAATTGTCTACCGGCCCATGAGTTCTGTCTATGCGAAGAGATATTAGCCATTACAGAGGCCAGCAGGCAGAGGTCTGGAAAACACGGAAACTCCTAGCCATGATCATCTACGGGGGGATATCGCCACAGGCTCTCTAGGCAATCAGATGCAGTAACGCCGGCGCTGATAACGCAGATGTCCCTCTCGTCTAAAATGATATTGCTCATTGCCTAGTAGTACCGGTGATTGTAAACGTCCTTGAAACGCCTTCGCTAAAGAAGATCAAATGAGTAGGATACCGTGTCTCATCCTTTCATGCAAGAAGCTTTCCCCATTTTGTAAACCGCAAAACGTTCCAGAATTTCCTAGTCCGCATATGCTGGCGTTCGATGCCCTGGGATTAGGTGTCCGAATGCGCATTTCCTTCCCCTTGCGTTCCTCATCCGGCTGTTTGGGTGCCCCTCCCCATAAGCCTAAGCCTCCTTCACCGCTCGTACCACGTTCGTCATCTTGTCGATTAACTCCGGCATCCTGAATGGCTTCACGAGCACATCGTCACAGCCGGCGGCCTTCGCCTCCAGAATCTGCTCCGCTCGCGCATTAGCGCTAACGGCCACGATGGGAATCCGGGATCCCGTAAGTTGACCCGCCCGCTCCATCTCTCTTATGTTGCGCGTGCACGTGAGACCGTCCATCAACGGCATCTCGATGTCCATTAGTATCAAATCCAAGGGGAAATCGCCGCCGGCCAGAGTCGTCCGCTGAAGCTTTTCTAGCGCCTCCAACCCGTGGTTGGCCACTTCGACTGCGTACCCATGTTCGAGGAGCCCGCGCCGCGAGATCTGTTGGTTAATGAGATTGTCCTCAACAATTAACACACCCTTGATATGAACCTCGACCGGCGCGGTCTCCGTCTCAAACACCTCGGGACTCCCAGCGCTCGGACTCGAATGAGTACGGCTACGTGACAACCGCACAAGATTCTCAACAACGTCAGCGGCGGCCTTGGCGTCTCGGAGAGCCTCCGCACTAGGCATGTGCGCTTCAATGTAGAACGCGAAAGTAGATCCGTGACCAGGTCGAGACGCAACGCCAATCGCGCCATTCTGCATCTCCGTGAGTTGACGACTAATGAACAGTCCGAGTCCCGAACCCCCATATTTGACATGTGTTTTCGCGCTGGCTTGGGAGAATCGTTGAAACAGAGTAGACATCTCCTCTTCTGTCATTCCTTGGCCTGTGTCGGTAACTTTGAACATTAGATAGATCCGGTTCTCCTCTGGGACTGACGGCAGTTTCTGCGCACCGTCCAAGGAGATGGCTCCTGGGGGGATGAAACGGACTGACGAGGCCCCTTCTTTAGGACGAGTCTTCGAAGCGCTCATCTCTACGGAGACGTTCCTAGCTGTCACGTCTTTGGTGAACTTCAACGCGTTTGTGAGAAGGTTGATTAGTACTTGCTTCAACCGCGAGGGATCAAGATCAAGGAAGTCGATATCGAGGTCGTAGTATGATTGGTCTACTTTCATGGTTAAGTTGATATCAACCCGACGAGCTTCCACCTCAAACATCTTGAACGCTTGGCGCACGACCTGGATTGGGTTCACCGTAGTCGGGGTCACGGTGAGGAGATTTGAGTCAAGTTTTGACATTGTGAGGATGTCATCGACTATGCGCTTCTGGTGCGCAGCACAGGCAACGATAATCTCTGCACCCTCTATGCCATCTTTGAGTAGGTTGATGCCGGGGGAATTTGCAGTAGTACCACAGCCAGTAGTGCTTGGCCCATTGGCGTTATTGTTAAGATGTGTTTCGACAAGTTCCTGAGCTTTCGTAAGAGAAGCAATAATAGTATCGGCAGCCTGGACGATGGCACTCAGAGGGTTCCGCATCTCATGCGAAGTAATATCGATGAAGTTTTCCTACCCCGTTTACCGAAGTCAGCGGCGGACAAATATGAAATTTGGCTAAATGGCGCCGAGACCATCTATAGTGTCCTGGCTAAGGATATGGTAATATTGCCTTCTGGCAAGGCGCGACACAAGGACGTTGGGTGCTTACCTGTTGGCGTTTCGACTCGATAGCTTCGTCCTTTCGCCGCCGTTCTCTCTCAAGTTGCCACCTTTGCAAGGAAACGTCGCTGAGACAGCCAGTAAAGGACTGGATAGTACCTTCAGAATTGCGGACGGGCATGAACGTCGCAACGACACATCGAGGGGCTGAGATCACATCACCTGCGCTATCTGTTGCTACCCACGTTGTCTTCAGCCGAATCTCTGTAGTCTCTGTCTTCCCTCCCTTAATAAGCTCAGCTAGGGTTTGCTGGAGACTTGGGTGATCAGCGTCGACAACACAGTCACTGAAGGGCTTGATTATTGTCTGGCTCAAATCCGCCTTTTCGATACCGCACATCTCGTAGAAAACCTTATTAGCCGAGATCAATCGGCCTTCCAAGTCCATATCGTATAGTCCGACAGTCGCGAATTCCGCCATTCGCTTTAGATGCTCGGCTTGCTGAGCCCTTCTAATCGCTTCTTCGGCGGCTTTCTTATGAAGAGTGACGTCGGTCAAACAGGCGAGAACCTGACTGAAATTTCCATCTGGGCCGCGTTCAGCTTTTAGAGATGCCAGCACATGCCGCTCTCCTCCGTCGTCCAACTCTAGGTCTAACCCGGCTCTCTCAAGGCTTGGCGAACTTCCTATCGGTTGTTGCAACGGCGATTTGTCGTCTGGCAACCTACGTACCCGAAACTCGATCGTTATAGAGAGATTCCTCCGCAGTTCATCGTACGCGCGCCGCACGGTTGGCTGATCTTCCTCAACGACACAAGCAAGGAGTGCCTCGGGGGTTACCGGAGCCGTTTTCGGTTGGCCAGTTATGCGATGCCAAGCGTCATTGGCGAAGGTGAACCTGCCCTGACAATCACTGAAATACATCCCGATGGGGATGAGCTCGGCGATGGATTGGAACTTTTGCATGGTTTCATCGACTTCCTTAGTTCGCGATTCAAGCTTTTCCTGCAGTTTAGCCCGGTCGTAGGCCGCCTCCTCGGCCATATTACGGCCTCTGCGAGCTTCCTCCTCAAGCAACACCGTGGCCGCTAGGGTCGAGGCTAGCTTTTGATTAAGCAAGGATATGTACTGTTTATAACCATTGTCATATGGTCGGCGCGGGTTCAGTCCAAGAAGAAGAAGCGCCGTCACATACTCGTCTTTCGTTGGTAGTATCGGGAAGATGATAGCCTCGCGGCAGGGGTTCCCGAAGCCACGCCAGTTCAGTCCTTCTAGTAGAGATTCTGGCAAGGTGCCATCTTTAGTCTGGAGTAGTATGGGGCTCCGCAAGTCTACTGCTTCTCTGAATGCTGAGCATAAGCCTCCCTCGCCTTCGTCCAGAGAAATAGTGGGCGGGATTAGCGGGTGGCCATCTGGAACACCAAGGCTACCCTCCAATCGGCAGGTCTTTCTAGGGTCGGAGCTGCCGACGCCATCGTCAACCGAATATAAGATAGCAAGAGGAACGTCGTAACTGGGTTTCACGGCCTCGAGGTTTTGAAACAACTTCGCCCAATACGACTTAACGTCACGTGCCGTAACCAGCGTATCACCCAGTTCGATGAGCATATTCGTGCGTCTTTCCCAGAGTCGGCTCAAAGTCGTGTCAACGAGAGCGTGTATGAAGCCGAGGCATCTTCTGTTCTCGGTAATGGGAACGATGGTCCATTTGAGATATGTTTCTACCAGAGTCCCATCCGGGTTTTCTAGAAAGACGCACCATTCCGGATCATCTTTAGAAGGTTGCCTGGAAGCGCTCGCTTGCATGTTCTGCTTCAACTCGCCGTAGAAGTACGGCCATACCTCGTCGACCGGCCGGCCTAACAGACTGGAAGGCTTGGAGGCGCATAGTTTGCGACTGAAGGCTTCGTTGTACAGAGTTGTCAGCCCGTTCCCCCAATAAATAGCCATCGGCCGCGAGTCGGCCAAAACCTGGTTGAACGAATGATGAAGTAACGCGGGCCAGCTGCTGGTCGGGCCGAGTGGGGTGGATCCCCAGTCGAAGCTGTTGACGATGTCAACAAAAGGCTCCTGCTCTCGCGTGAAATCTGGGAGGACCCAGCTCTGGGCCAAGTCACCATCAACAAGAGGCTCGGTTGTAGTAGTAGACAAGAGGCTGCCGCTGGTCTCACGTCGGTGATGAAGACGAAGTCCGGGCAGATCACCATCAGACGGAGGCGGCTGAATGTTGCCGCCAACAATAACCCATCTGTTATTGACTACCGATCGTGTCCAGCAATTGCTCATGAATGTGATACTTGTCCGGGGTGAAGACCGACCATCAGGATAAATTTGCGCACCGCCGCTCCTGATCCAAGACCAAAAGCCTTCATCACGCGGTTGAGAAATACCATCCAAGCCATCATACAGAGTACGGTCGGCTCGTAACGCCGGATTCGCATAGATGATAGCTAGAGCTTGGGGGCATTCGGATTGTGGAGAGATGAGAGCTTGGGGGAGGGCAACGATAAAGGTCGGTCGGGGATCAACTTCGAGCAACTCAATAACACCGATGTCGGGCGCATGCGGACGCATTTTCCCGGAGAGCTCGGCGGAGGTTGACATCGACGTCGATGTCAATGGTGATCATACCAAGAGCTAGGGATCTGCACTAGAGTCAGGTAGGGGTCCCGGTGGTGAGCAATGCATTCTAGTTGGGCGACGATCAGGACCAAGTTTTCGGGAACCGGTTGACCCTTGCCGCTTGCGAACTTCATACCTGTTCTTAGCAAAAACACGACCAAAACCGAGAGATTGGATGAGTTCTGTGCTACATCAAAATATGCAAGCATTCCACGCCCTGTCAATCGGGAAATAAGAGACTACTACATATGCACCGGTTACATGTAATAGTCTGGGGTAGCGGGGCGAAGGAAGGAGACGCAAGCGGAATTAAACGTAAAGACATGGCAGCTGCAAGATAATCGCTCCGAGCAAACTGCCAGAAGTCTTGCAGCGAGAGGGGGAGTCCCCGCCAACCCGTGTCCGCTAGATGGTATAATAACGGAGCTACGTACCAATTTGCGCCGAATGAACGGATCGAGATCGTCTCGGGGAATTCATCTACGCGACCACGTGAGGTTCTTGGCGTTTCTTAAGTTCGTAAGAGGTACACTCAACCCCTTATTTTATTGTAATAGGGGCATTCTTATTCAGTGGGGCCAGAGACTTTGCTATTTACCTGTTTATAATGTAGTACGGACATATAAGCAAACTTTTTAATGCTAACATTGTACTCAAAGAGAAGCAGTTTCTGAAGTTTCATTCACCGTCCGATTAACCATTGCTATGAATGTTGTCGTTATAAGACGTATGTTGGAGGCATCGAATACCGTATTTTCTCTCGAAATTGATCCAAGCTAACACATGCTAATGCAGGCTAATTCAGGCTAATGCAAGCTAATGCAAGGGATAAACTGTATTACCGAAAGCCGTCCCATATAGGTAAAGTGGGTCGACAGATAAAAAGAGCTTGGCGAATAAAAAGAAAGGGGAAGTTGATTCCGTGTGGGGAAGCAGGCCAGTGGGCCCATGTGCCTGCATTAGCTTTGGATCAATTTCGAGGGAAAATACGGTAATCGAAGCTCTACCCAGTAGCATAGTGCGGGCCCATACAATACCTAAGCAAGGGTTCGAGTATGCATCTAGAAGCAGCTAGCTTAAACCAGGCCTAACCTGGAACAGTCTTCCTGCGAACAAGTCTCACATGCAAAAGCAGCTGTAGTGTACCGCAGACTGAGATGCTCAAGCTAGACCATTCTTCTTCTTCTTCTTCTTCTTTAGACGCCCTGAGAAAATTCTGGGAGTATTGGATATCGAAAATTCGGCTAATGCATGCATTCGATATTTACCAGGGGGAGGAATTAAATATATAGGTGTTCTTACGCCGTACTCGGTATAAAGAGAACATATGGAGCCGCCCCCGCAATTGTATGAGGCCTTAGCGCCCGGTAATCGATAAAATCGGAGCTCGCTCTAACTCATCAAAGGGCCAAAGATACCTACCAAGGTGGTTGACAAAATAATTGTCATACTCTAACACCAGTCACTACTTGGATAGATGACTACGCGTAACTACGTATTCTGAACAAAACAAAACCCAGAAATATAATCTCCGAACCTAGGAGAATATGGCAATACTTTGTCTTCCTTTCACTTGCCTTTGTTAATAGTTGATTGTTATTTGAATCTGGAGTATTTTAGATGTATGACTTTTTTTGTCAACCACCTTGCCTATCTATATGGAAGTGCTAGCCAATGAAGGTTCAATCCCATATCGGCTCAACGAACAAGTTATCCCAAATGATGTAACGCCGGCAGAAATATAGAGTTCGCAAACACTTTCCGGGGCCCTTTGACCAAGTTGGAGGTGTGTTGGTGTCCCATCGATTACATCTTGTCCTGACTTGAACACATAAAGCAGTAACAAGAACCAACGCTATGACAACGAAGGAAACTTACGTTCCTCGGACTCAACTTTAAGGAAACATCTGCGCACTAAGCCCATACATTGGGCTGAGTTTCACCTTGTCAACCAGGCCTGGTACAAGAGTGCATATCGGATCTTGACGAAGCATTCTAGGGCACGGCGAGAAAACTATTATGCGGGTCAAGGTCGCATAGTAGGTCTCCTAGCCGAAGCGATGGCTGTGGGTTATGTATGTCGATAACAAGGGATGTCGTTCTATTCAAATATTTAGGTATATGCTGTAGGCATGGTTCGTTCCATCCCTCTATCCGAGCTCCCATCGAATCGTAGAAAAACGATTATGGAATTCCAAGCAGCTACGGACGAATCAGGTCGAAGGCTAGGGACGATAATAGTAAAGCATCTGATATCGTCGTATGCGGTTTCCGGGATCCAGCTCGCATATATATATATATCCTTTTGCCAAGGATCCATGGACTCGGCATCCTTGTGACCTTCATCATGCCGTCAGGTCCTGTTGATCATCATTTAAGCTTTTTGCACCTGCTATGGTATCGGGCAAATATTTAAAATACTCTCAAATAGCGGTGGGCCGCGCCAGTAGCCACGCTATACAAATTAGGTGTAGCTTGTACATGGTTCTAACCCAGGATACATAGCAACCAGAACTTTATTAGAGCAATAACACGAATCACGACGCGTTTAACCAAGTGGCCGTCTCCTCATCGTGTGCATCCAGCCGCCAGAGACCGAACCCCAACATGGACAAGCTCTCACCGGAAATCATACACATCATCGCCTCGCTTCTCAGCGTCGATGATCTCCTTAACTTCCGCCTTGCCAGCAGGTCTTTTGCTGATGTCGGCGCTGCGTACCTATTGCCCGAGGTAACCTTCTACGCTCATGAGGAGGAACTGGAACGCCTGCGGGCCATCTCGCTTCATCCCATCTTTTCTCGCAATGTCAAGTCCCTGCTGTACATTGGCGATGCCCAAATGTTTCCGCCGCCGTCTTTTCAAGACTTCGTCGAGTGGGCTCGTGAATATAACGTGATCTCCGAGCGTGACAACCTGAGCCCCAATCTGTCGTTGTCACGGTTGGTAACGGAGTATAAGCAAGTCGAAGCCGTGGCAAGTAACCAGCATCACGTGCTAACATCACGGCTTGACGTTGCCTGTTTGGAAGAGGTTCTACCTAGGCTCACAAGTCTGCGGATGGCCACAATGTCAGGAGACTCGAAGTTCCAGGAGGACTGGTATGCGACACCGAGGCCGAGTCCGTTCAACAGCACGGTGCGTGAGCCATATCTCGTTGCCCAGGACTACCCAGGCGGTCGACAATTGGAGGCGTTAGCGCTAGCCATCGCATCCACAGGGTGCACCATCGAGCATCTACGTGCTGGTACCTTTTCTTGGAAGTTCTTCCAGAAAGACCCGGCTGAGCTGAAGCGGATGTTCACTCCGTTCTCCAACCTGAGAGGAATCGAGCTCGATATATCCTTCTATTTCGATGGTCTAGAGTTAAAAAACTTTAGGGGCGAAGCCAAGCAACTCCAGGCACTCCTGGGCACAGGAATCATCAGAGACATCCTAAGCTCAATGCCCCACCTGCAGTTGATGAGCGTTAATGCCAGTTATTCCTATAGGCCGGAGGTTGTCGGCTCCATGGCACCCCTGAGCCCCTGCTTCCAACCCGGCTATCAATGGCGGGACCTGCAAAAGCTTGAACTCCGTCGCATCAGATGTCCCAGACAAGAGCTCATGAGCATACTCGAACTCCACAGAAAGACGCTACGCGAAATTTGCTTGAGTCGCGTCGACTTAAAGCAGACCTCCTGGCGTGAACTCCTGCCGTGGATTAGGAAAACTTTATATCTGCATGATGCCTGTATATGTGGGCACCTCTCAGGAACCCCAGAAGACGATACCAATCCGGACGCCTCTCCGCCAGATAGAGAATATTTTGGTGCCTTCTTAACTGAGTCAGGCCCAAGCGAAGTTGCAAGCTCCATCAATATGTACTGCCGCCGCGGTGGGGAATGTTACCCCGATGAGATACCCCTAGACTATAACATCCTACAGAAGCACTATGACAGGTACGTCGCGAGTACCTTCCCTCGCGTTGATGAGCGGGGGGACAGTGTCGATGGGGACAATTCTGCACATTATAAACGTATAACTGCATACTATAAACGTATCATCGAAAGAGAGGCCCCCTTAGAGGAGTTCTACTAGGGGTGGTCTGGAGGATTCCCAAGGGTAATGAGGATGATGACGAATTCGAAGGTTCTTTGGAGGATGTTGAGAGCAGCGATAATGGTGATGAGGATGGTGAGGATGGCCTCTCAGATAATGACTTAGAACAATGGTTCGAGAAAGAACTGTTGGATTCCGTCTTCGAGCATAGGTGAAGTAGATAGGGAGAAGGCGATCATAAACACATAAGTTCGCGACTGCGCTCATGTCCATATTATCGGCAAATCAACCGTCAAAGAAAGGTTTTGGATTGTTTTGGGTCAAATATTTCGGAACGTAGAAGAAGATAAAGGGTAGTGAACCAAACACGGCATGCAGATTGAAAGCATAATTAGTGCAACGATCATGCACTAGCAAGCCCTGCGATAACCAGAAATCTCAGGTTCCAAGTATTTATATTCAGGGGCGTATGAGTATTTGTCTTCTTACTATCGGCCGCAGAAATACATAGGTACGCAGTATAGTATAATTTACGTATATAGGCCATGTAATTATGCTAAACTTGTCTTACTCGTCCCACACTTCCAGTCGGAGGTTGCAAAATCCGTTCTCTTACGCCCCGGAAAGTTAAGGCTTCTTACTCTGTACAGATTCTACAGCGGAACCCGCCTGCCCGGGATTTGCGCAAGAGGAGGGGATGTGACCTTGGAACTGACATTTCATGGCTAGTGCAATATATAACGACGATTGTTCTTGCTTCGATTCCAATATCGGGCATATGTTCCCGGCCCAAGTCGAGCAAAATCGAATCAACTAGGAACTGCTTATAAGGAGCACCATTTAATTCTCCTGGTTTGCCTTTGAGGCATATTTCTTACTCTCCTTCCATGACCCGTTCCTCCCCGAGACGGCCCATAAACTCAACTTCCCTCCGGCTTATAAGCCACCGTCCACTCGCACCCGGTAGGCTCTCCTTCCCCTCGAATAAGACGAGAGTATCGACGTACCTGCCCCAGGCCGTGACCTCATTGCCTTTCCACTTGCCCTGTCCGAAATGGATACCGGTGAAATACGTCATGGCCTCCGCAGTCTTGCCATCTGCGGCTATAGAGATAGTCTGCGTCGTCAGGGCGTGCTGGGATGCAATCGGTGCCAGCCTGGGGGGTGCGTGTCAGCCAAAAGAACACGAATTACATGCTAGATGTTCCCAGCTCGTCTCCGGGAACTCGACGATCTGTGGCTCGTATCATGGGACATCGTTTACCTCTTTTGTATAGTGTCCGCGACATCTCGTACCCCCTTCATAGTGGCAAACGGATACTTTGCGTCAACATCCTCGGCGAAGACTTGCTCCAGCAGCCCGAAGTCCTTGCTATCTAGCGCGATGCAGTACAGGGATACAGTATGCTTGATCGCAAAGTAATCAATCGGATTTGGCGATGCCATTGCTCGAATTTCCAGTCGTCGCTGATAAGAACTCCACTCTTAAGCTGGCAGAGGGAAGAAGTTCAAAGTGGAAGCTCGCACTTCAAGCTGCGTTGAATCCGCGCATGATAGGAATTGGGGATGTCCGGTCTGCCCGACTTTAACCGGATACGTCTTTAAAATGTCCATCTGATTGGTCACTGATCATTCTGATTCCACTGCTAGACCCTACTAACTTACTGCAATACGCTCTGTCGCTATACAAGATGATTGTAGGGCATTTAGGCTCATTGGGGCTGTTACATCCAATATCAGATTGTCTGTACAATTCGTAGGTATATGCTAACACCTCGCCCGCGCTGGCTTCGCCGACGTTGGAACGCTATTGGTAAAAGTCCCGACACGCTGTTAGCGAGGGGAAAGGGCGAAAAGGGGCTAAGAGTCTAAGGCAAGGCTTGAGGTTACATATCCTCGGTTCCTCGCTCGCTCGCACCGCCCGAGAGAAGCGGGCCAGGTTGTATGCCTCCTTGCCAACAACTCCTTCACAAGTCCAACATGGTGGAAATGTTTCGGAGTGGGTGTATCAAGGATAGTTTTACGCAGACGCACCCAAGCACGTATGTCTCGGGCCTCTCGCATCGAAAGAAGGGCACTGGCCTGGAAGGCTTTGGGTGCCCAAGTAGTACCTACCATCTTCTTGAGGGACACCATGACCCTAATGAGGAGCCGGTGTTTCGGTAGTGGTATAACAACAGTATCTTGAATCGAAATTTCCCGGTGTATGCAGTGGTAGATGCTAATCTTTGATAAACAGTGATAATTACTTCTTTGTCTCGAAACGCCCCAACATGTATAAACGACATGTCACAGCTATCACGGAGCAGGACCAGCCAGCCTTTTAATGTCACTTATGAAGGATGTAGAACGCGAATTATCGAAGTAATATGAATGACAGCGAATATATCTATGTTCACTTGAGTCTGGCACTTTGACAACACCATTTAACCGTCCATCTTTCCAGCCAGATCGTATATGCCCGTCTAGCAAGGCCAACCAGTCGGGTAAACAACTCACACGGCTCGGCCCCTATGGGTGAGCTGACAGGTCACTTGTTTCACAACCGCAATGATAGGGACAAGGACAAAGACTTTAAAGTGGAGTATATTCCCACATACGTAGCAGCCTCAGCCAAGACCTCCATGTTCCCCCTAAGTCTCAGTATTACACCGGATAAACAACAACATCCAGACTCCTCACGAGCAGAAAGTCGACTACCTATCGGCAATCGATCACTTCCAACGCTCCCGGATGCCCAGCCCCAACAAGTCTCCTCTCCCAAGGGGAACCCTCGCCTCGCTCCTCACCATCCTGGACCCTACAAGCTCTCCTTCGGAAGCCGAGGCGCTCCTCCTCGCCCTGATGTTCCGCTTCCTCGCCCTCGACGCACTCGTGAGCTTCGCCCTGATCACGACCCTGGCGGTCGCGTCCGCGGACCCTGAGACCTTCCCCTTCGCGCCTATCAGGGGATGCAGCATCGCGCACACGGTGGTCTCCACGCTCTGCTTCGCCGTCGGCGCCACTCTGTGGGCGCGGATCTACTACTTCAAGCATAACCCGACGCCCCCGCCGCGCATGGGCTATGTGCCGCCGCGCGAGGACGTCGTTACCGGCGGGGGAGGGCCCGGGATGTCGTTCGATACCGGCGGCCTTAAGGCCGAGGCGCGGGCTTCTGGTCTCCGCGGCGTCGCCGAGTTGGGCGAGTTTGGGCCCCTGAACAGTCGTGCGGCGAATCCGTACGAAGGGGTCCGAGGGCAACAACAGTCCTCAACCCTCCCTCGGAATTTCCACCAGAGCAAGGATGAGCCAGTGTTAGGCTACTCTCAGTACGGGGGATGGCCTCCATCTGAAATGCTTTCCGGAATACCTCGTCCACCGCCCCGCCTTGCTGGCCGCCGTTCCCAGAGCAGTTGTCTCTCCGAATCTAGCACAGTGAGGTGTGGTAAGAGCAGAACACCCTCGTGGACCCCCTTGGATGAGGGCTCAGCCGCTGAATTCGACAACATCGATCTCTTCGAAGGCGCGGGCCGACCGAGTAGCCGCGCAACAACAACTGTAACCGGCCGGACCAGCTTCGGGGAAGAGCCGGGGTTCTTTCAGGAGTCCCAAAAGGGGGATGCGCGCCGCCATGCCGAGCTCTGTGAGGGACTTGCTGGACGCCATGGCAGCGTCAGGGCCGTGGTGGAAGATGTACCACGCCGAGGTCGGGGCGTAGACTTCCCTTTCACGATGGCGGGCGCGACATCATACGTGGATCTCTTTTCGAATCCTCATAGAACGAACAGTGCGCGCAGTACCGCCTCGCAAGGGAAGTGGAGCTGACCGGGAAACGAGCCACATATTGGTGATGCTCAATTAATGCGTAACACGGCATGAACTTTCCCGGAATCTCTCAGTGTCTCAGCAGTGGCGGCTATAAGGCCGATTTGGAAACGTCCGGGATGAGGCGAATGGGCCATAACAGATCCGAAAATACAAGCAGAATCTCAAACAAATTACGATAGCCCAAGATTTCGGACGAATCGGCTGACGCTGCCCTAAAATAGACAATTCCGGACGTTGTCTACGACTCTCATTCAGTCTACTGGCTCACACATTCACTCGCACAAGATTCCCTATAAGAACAAACGGAAGTCGCAACACGGAAATTCTTCATTCGGCCGAATTCATTGCGAGTGTCCATTACCACCGGCCGGCTCTCCGCCCAACCAGAACCACAATCAGGACCGGAACTAGCTGTCATCTATTTGCGTGCATGCAGGTTTCTTTCTATCCATCCAGCATAGGCACCTAGATAGATAGATCGAATTCCCAGACAGATCAGATGGGATGAGATGTAACCCCCCTGCCCCCGCTGTATGCAGACTGTCTAATTTAACAATCGAGGCCGTTTCTGTTCTACATCTCTCGCTACGTAGCTCTAGGCGTTCGTTCTCCTAGGAGACGGAAAGAAAAGATTAGCAACATACCACCATGAGGATTACATGGCAGTCATTAGTAATATCCCGAGTGTTTTTGCTGCTTGAGGTTGAAGGCAAAAAGCAAAATCAACAATGCGAAACGCCTGCCCTCGTAAAACCCCAGTTGAAGATGTTCACTGCAACCACCCCTCTTATGCAAACGGACGGACGCCAACCAACCAGCAAGCAGTGAGTAAAAGAAACAGACATCGTCTCGTTAGTCTTTATCCCTGCCATCGCAGACAAGGACGTTAGACCGCCTCGACCAAGAGGCAGTCGCCCCAATTAGAGGATGGGAGTGTGAGTTCAGAGGCTCGGCTCGGCTATATAGACCTGAAATAGTCGCTGGCTTTCTCCGAGGCGCACGTGAAGAGGTTGACGTGGTAGTCGCCGCGTGCCGCACAGCCCAGGATCATGCGGTGCGGGTGGAAGGCCGTGGCGGAAATGGGCGCCCCGCGGTTTTGCTGCAGGAAGCTGGAGTAGGGCTCCATGCGAGAAAGCTCGGTGCCGTCGAGGTTAAAGACCTTGACTGTATGGGAGGATGTTCCCCTGAGGCTTGCATTAGCAAAGGGGTCAGTATAAAGGGAGACCCGGGGCACACTTACACCGAGAACACCGGCAAATGTTCATGGACACTTGCTGTCCTGAGGGTGTCACTCGTTGCTTGGATCACTCGGAGCGGGTTGTCCATTCGGATATCCCAGAGCTTGACCTTTCCGTTCCGGCTTGCAGATAACAGTTCGCGCTGTCCGCCGCGTTGCATGTGTACATTTCTGAT
The DNA here is from genome assembly GCA_004155935.1 of Monosporascus sp. GIB2. Lineage (NCBI taxonomy): Eukaryota > Fungi > Ascomycota > Sordariomycetes > Xylariales > Monosporascus > Monosporascus sp. GIB2. The sequence goes on from QJNV01000021.1 coordinate 284,060, forward strand.
CCATTGCCTATCGGTTTCATCCTTCCATTTCTTGACCATCGACTCCTGCGGTCGAAGGCGGGTATCGAACACTCTCACAGCACCATCGCCAAACCCGGCAACGAAGATGTTGCCGGTCATTTGATCAGACGTTAATGACGTGACGCAAGATCCTGACCGTGCCGGTATGTCAGTGACACATGTCTCATAAGCGGCTGCCCAGACCCGGATAACGCGGACATCGCCCGCGACCAGAACCCGCCCCGTAACCTGCTGCCAGTCAAATACCATCCCCGAGTTAACATTGCTTGGGACCATGTGAGTCAATGCCCTCCAGGCAGATGCCAACTCTGTCGTCTTCTCAGAATCGTAGCCCCGGTAGATACGGATGACACCATCTGAAGAGCCCGTCATCAAGAAACCCGTGTCATCCTCATTGATGAACTTCATATCGCTAATCCTGGAACCTTCAGGATTGCCATTAGATAGCCGATTCAGCCGGGTTTGCTTTTTCCAATCCCATACATACACAGTATTACCTCCGTCAGCGACTGCAAGATGATCTTCAAACTGGTGGAATGTCATCTTCGCCGGCTGAGCACCATTATTCATGATGCACAGTTGATTGCTCCACTTATGGTTTCCGGCAAATTGCTTTTGAGGCTGTGTTTCTCTGAGTATGTTGTCATTCCGTGATCTCCTCCACAGGCGCTCATTATATTCCGTGCTTCCTGGTTCCTCTGCTTCGCTGGGTTTCATCTGCGGTTCCCGGAAGTACTCGATGGACCAATCCAGGAAGGTGCTCGTAAGGGGTAAGGAGGGTTCCTCCTCAAGGTTACGCTCTCGGAAACCGCCTGAAACGGGCTCGTGGGCGATATGGTAGTGGGCATGCGACCCCAATTGATCGTTTTGTTCGGGCGGTGCAGTCCGCTCAACAGCAGACCTAAGCTTCTGAGAGGGGCTCCGTTGCACGCCAGATGCCGCGGCACGTGCAGGTTCCGCCGGTTTATCTTCACCCCACACGCTAGGGAATAAGTAGCTAGCGGTCCGTTTCAACAGACCCGGGGAAGGCAGAGGCGCAGTGATGTCAGAAGCAGTGACACCCATTATACCGTTCCGAGCCGTTGAAGGCTGTTTCTTGTGTCCTTGGGCGCGGCGTGCACGCTTCTGTATGTCTTCCATCAGACTTTGGGCTTGTGATCCAACGGAGGACGAGAGGAGGGCATTATGGACGTAATCGACAATGACGGTAGCATCGCGCTGAACCTCCGGGTGAGGGTCGACGGTCAATACGAGAATATGTTTCCAGCACGCCGCGAACACCGTATTGTGCGAAAGACCTTGAGCGGTTGCCTTGATGGTGCCATCGGGGTTTCGATTATCAGGCCGAGCGTAGTGCAATCCCATCCGGTTGTCTAAGCCGTCGTCTCTGGGAGGATACGACGAGTACTCCTTCTCTTCAATCAGTTGTTCAAAGGCGCTGACAATGAACTTACTCTCGTAGCGCAGAACAAAGTGAGAAAGGAAGACAAGCAGCTCCTTGCGGACGAGTGGACTCCCGTCATTAGTCATGTCGAGCAATGTCCAAGCGATGGATTCTTCGATGCGAGCTACCTCGTCGGTCAAGTCCGGGATGCCCAGGAACGTTGTCATGGCATGGACTACAGCAGCTCGTACCTCGCAACACCGGTCCTTGGTCAAAGCCGACAGCTTCATCGGCGCATTCTCTCTAATACCTCGCCACTTTGCTTCGGGCAAATCTTGCCACAGTTGGCTAATGCATAGACAAGCCCACTGACGCAACAAGAACTTCTTGTCGTTCCTGAGATGGGCCAAGCAGTACGTCATGACGTCCGTTTGATTACAGACAACCTGACCTGGCTTGTAACCCTTGCAGAGCATTGCGAGGATGAAGGCGCACATTGCCTTGTGCTCATCGCTGTCAACCACCGGCAGTCCCTCGGAGGGTTTGAGGATGGATAGGAAGTAATTGTATCCGCTGTCCTTGATCAAGTCTGGTTGACATGAAATATCCACCGCGAGTACCCTAGTCCAAATGAAGACCATGACGGCCTTCAGCTCGGCAGCCGCGGACTGAAGCAACTTCAGCACGTAAGGGAAAATACCGATACTTAGAGCGAGCTGAACGGCCCAAGGCCCCAGGTCCAGGAACTTGCCAAGTAATACTAGGGCCCTAACCCTGTGTTGTTGGCTCAACAGGACCTGAAGAACAACGGGAAGCTGCTCAGGCGGCTTTTTCAGATGAGCGTCGCCTCGCATAAGGTAGATTTCAAAGGCAGTCAGTTGCTCAGTGAAGAATGTCGAGCTCTGATACTCGTATTCAATTCCTTCACTCTCTTTCCTCTCCAGCATGGGCAATTGCGCTAGAGCCAGGTCGACCGCCAGATCCCAACTCTCCCAGAGGGGATGTTGATGTGTGTCCGGCAGTTCAGGATACGACTGTGGATGACAACCATATACCATCATGATCCTCTGGGCTAAAATAAAATTTCTAAATAGAGCAGCAACCATCAGGTCCTGTCTAAAGAACTTACGGAATAGATGCCGCGGAAGAGACGTCCAAGCGATCGTATCAGTAATGGCGGTAAAAATCCAATTAAGTTCACCCAGCGGCGTCCTCCTTTCTTGCAGTCTCCCAGGGAGCTTCTTGGCCCGCTCTGGTGATATGTTCGTTCGCAGCGGGTTCTGCAGGACGAAAAACCATAGGGCCATTTCCACTGGCGTGGTCAAGCAGGCCGTGAAAAGATCGGCTGGTAGGAGCGGATTCGTGGGTAGATTTTCCTTGACGGAACATGCAGCTAAATGGAGATACGACCGGTACTTGGTCTTCTCATGGTTGGGATCAGCGGCCACAGCAGCTTCCTCCTCCTCCTCATGCTTCTCAACAAAGCGGTGGTAGTTGTTGAGGATGTTCCCAGCCTCCGAGCAGTCCCAGACGAAGATGGTCGGCGCCTGAAGCCATGTTTGAAGGTCATACAGCGAGATAGGAATGTACTGAGTATAGTTCTTGTTAAAGACCCAGATCTCTCCCGATGCTGTAGGTTTGGGAACTCCGTGCCCGTTGTAATGGAGTAGAACCCGTTCATCTTTTGCATTCCTACGCAGCGATGTGCAGAACTTCTTGGTTTCTTCGACAGAAGGATCCAAATATTGCTTATACCTAGTCCGCACTGAGATATTTTCGTACTGCTGTTGAAGGTTTTTTCCGATGGTTTCCAACGCTTTCGTCGCTGGCGGCACGAACGGATCGGTCCAAGCTTCAAGCTTGGCACCCGGATTCGTCTTGAGCTGATCCGGCGGCTCGACTCCAATATTAAGGCAGACGGCCAAAGCAGCGGATACAGTTTTCAGACGGTCTCGCATGCGCCAATCTTCAATCTCATAGTTGGGTAATTTGGGCTGACCCGTCGTCTCATGGCGTCTGTCGGTGAAATACATGTACCAATTCTAGGGGAGATATTAGCTGCTAGTTCAGGACGAACGAACCACGCAAGGCAAGGAAAGCTTCAGGAGTATCTGCCGAGAGAAAAAAAGCAGCGATGGCCGGTTCGAGACGAATCCGGTCCTGTTAAGAGCAGCGCAAAAGGACAGTCCTCGGACCTCTCGGTAGCACGAGAGGAGGTGATGGGGGCAACATGTGACAGAGAGCGCGAGCCGGACAAACAACGAAACAAACGTACAATAGCTAGCTGGGAGACAAAATCCGATTGGTAGTGGTCTTCAAAGCCATGGCGTGCGCCCCATTCGTGTATCTCTCCTTCCGGGCTGCTAGCAGCTTCATCCTGACGCATCATGTGCTCACTCTTGGATCTCAGCAGCGGAGGTTTGGCGGGCCGTCTGGACCGGTTTCGTTCGGAACCGTCGTGGGACGTGACGAGGGAGAGCGAATTGTTATTCTTGTATCCCGGGGCGCTCGATGGGCGGCGGTCGGTGTCGGATTGGTCCTCATCGACTGGCGTCTGCGAAGAGCGCGAATTCGATTGGGAATTCCCGTTAGTGAGAGCAGGTCGCTGCAAACCCGAACCTCGCTCGCGCCGAGGAAGCGGATGACTTCCGCCATTTAGGCCGTTGGTGCCGTTGGACACGACGCGGGTGGGCATGACGGTAGAGGATGCACCATTCGCATTAGTTCCCGGCGAAAGATTCGAGGTGTGACGGAACTGCTGTGACGATGATGCGGCGGCGGGTGGCATCTGTTGGCCGTGGTTGGGGTTGTAGTTTGGATTTGAGTACTGGGCAGCGATGTACGCATTATATTGCTGCTGCTGCTGCTGCTGCTCCTGGCTTTGGTGTTGTTGATGAGCCGTGACCGCAGTCATGTTGTTGATATTAGATCATGGAACTACTGCGGCGCAGGTTTGAGGGAAATATCATATTATCGATTACCGGGCCATTATTTGCTAAGTTTATGCGTTCATATCCGTGATGGTATGGTATAGAACGCTTGCAGAGTTAATAATTGGTTGGCAACTGAGATCAGGTTCGAGTGATGAGCTGGCTGGCCGGTGCTGTTGGATGCATCGCACACGGCTGGGATTGGGGGTGAGGCAAGGACTCCGAAGTTGCGGGTGGGTGACGCGATGCGCTTACGGGGTGCACGGGTACAACGCTACCTAGCGCTTGAAAAAAAGCACCGTACTCTGCGTGGATTGTGGATGGGTCCACGGATGTAGGTAATGTACCTTCAATTTGGTACCTACATGTACGGCAGAGGACATCGAGCTGTGTAGGTATGTAGGTTTCCATTGCGTAACAGCACGAACTTCGTTGGTGACATTGAGGAAGCTGTCGGGGCTAAGGAACGTCAAGGCTACTTTTATTTACGTAGGTACGGCAGTACATTGGGGAACCTACACCCCCCTATAGCCCGCATTCGCTCGTGTGCCGTGACTGTACAACTTAATGGACCGTTGAACTTAAAAGCTATTTTCTGATTGGGCAGAGTCGATTATACGGGAGTGCGGAAGTGCTTACTTTGTGGACCACGTGAGTTTTTTTTTTGGAGCTATCTTAAATGTATAAATATAGCAGAGATCGAAGCTGTGTGTCTTTCAGCCAAGACCAAACCATTTCATTTTCGAAGCTGAAAGAGAACATGTGCCCGAGGCTATGGGTATTCGAGGTGTCTTCTCTGCTTGTTGTACTTATCTTCCTCTTCACCACGCTTTCACCGAATTGTTCTGGGAAACGCGGCGTACGGAGTAGATGTGGCCCGTTTGACTTGAGATGCGGTCAGGACACGTATGATCCGCGGGGGGAAGGGGATAACTGGAATCTCCGAAACAATTTTACGTATCCCGATAATAGGGAGGAGCGGCATCTTTCCTCTTCACCGCACACGGGCAATGGCTCTGCCAGCTATGATGGTTGAGCGAGGCTGCCGATATAATATAGGATGGGGAGTCGGTGTGAGATCTGACAGTGACCTGCAGTGACCACCTGTTGAATAGACATCACCACTCACTCCCGCAGTTGCAAGGGTATTTAAGGTTGCAACGTGCTTCCCCGCTCGCGTGAAAAAGTTCGGGAATCTTGCTTACCTAGCCTTGGTGGTCAGACTGGCTCATCCATCAGGTGCCCTTCACTCGGCCCTTCTGGTCTTTGCGATCCGAGTAAGAGCCGATTTCATGGGTCAAGCTTTATTTTAATTAAAATAGTCTGAAGCTCAAGTTGGTGGCCCATCAGGGATTTCTTAAAACGGTCTAACCAGCGAAAAGATTTGGCACCTTATTGGTTCACCTGCCCGGTTAATTCTGGGGATTTGGGTTTGGTGGGGTGTCAGTGTTTCAGGATCGCCTTTTGGGAATCGTCTTCTCCTATCAACTCATCTAGCCGATCATGATTTGCCAGGCGGGAGAGACGGCTTGCTGGCTATCATGCCGGAAATCGTGCCTTTATTTATTCGCTATTGCTATGTATGGTACCGGGTAGTAGGCGGTTGAGCAGATCGAAGCGAAGCGAAGCGAACTCCTGGTTTTCTTTACCTATTGCTGCCAGATACGTCATCCCGTGATACCTGTTGCTTTAAACCTTTGTCGCCAGGCAATGACCGCGACCCACCATGAAGCGGAACAGCTGATAAGGTGAACGATCTAGAGGGCAAGCCTTGGATTCTGCCAGCAGTACGATCACTTTCGGTGCAAGAAATATCCGGTGTAACTTAAAGTCCATGGTCTGGGTGAGTTACGGTTGCTTCCAATGCCAGTCGGGTCCGCTATGAGGTCCCTTAAAATCTGTGGGATGGCATAGAGAACTCGATTCCAGAACTGTGTACCGAATGGTAAAGCCGCACGGCGCATGATACTTCCTGTCCCACTCGAGACGACGCGAAAGACAAGAATTCGGATATTTGTCGTCTCGAGGTGCTTGCTTCGCCGCTCGCATCAAGCCATCTCTCCCCCACTGCTAAAGTCGACCCTGGAATATGCGGTTACGGGGGGTATCCGAAGCTTCACGATTGCGAAATACATGCGTTCAAGAGTGGATCAGACCATACATCCGGTATAGTAGAAGATTGGTCGAAGGAGGCATATATACTTTGTAAGCAAGGCTCCTTAATTTGGCTTTGCTCAGGAGAGCGACATAATCTACCTAGTATTGTTGAACCTGGCGTTGATAGATATTATATTACCAGGTCCCAACTTTCCCAAGGCCCCACCACAGACGTGACCGACAATCCAATTAGAAGCGAGAGCACCCTTATTTCGCTATGCTATTAACCCGTTTAAGCAGTAGTTCCAAGAGGCGGATGAAAGCTTGCAGATTTGACTTGCAGGGTCCAGTTATCTCAGGTACGGGAGCCCCGGGGGTCAATGTCACCTCACGTTTTATATCCGTGCATCTCAAGCATCAGAGAGTATGTAGGCAGGTCAGAATATCTACGTAGCAGAAGGCAGGGAATTTGGGAGCATGCCCTCAAGAAAATGGAAGATTTGAAGTTGTACGTGTGCATTAGGTGGCTGGGTAGTAATCCGAGAGCTTGACCGAACGTCCCTTATTCGACGTAGCTGGCGGCAGTAGGGATTCTGGAAGTCCAATTGCTATGCGCTAGGTAGGCACATACTGATAGGCCCCTAGGTACCTGTATGTAGTCTCTCCATCCCTTGATCCAACCTCGTCACCTGCAACCGTCCCTTCTCATGTCACTTATCCCATCGAGGTTGGGTGTTATTCGTCTTGCTTTTTCTCTCTTTTTCCTCACTTTAAGGCCGGGTTTTGACATCAACCTCGAGTTGTGCCGGGGTAGCATCTTGCAGGCAACACTGGCATATCGTGCTGCATAATCTACTTCCTACCTACATGCGTACTATCCTGCAATCCGGGCCTTACATAACGCCTATTGTAGCTAAATTAATCACTATACCTATTTTTCTTTTATTCTTCACTAGAATATCTGGCATTTGTCCCCATACAGTAACCCATCAGCAACTACGGCCGTGGACACTACAAATCACCGACCAATTCGATATCCATAATCTCAGGACCCCGAGTTCAATTATCACTTGCGATCGAAGCGAACGAACGAACGAACAAACGAGAGCTGTCTCAGCTGGCGATCCAACTCTCCTTTCCTTGTTCAAATCTTCTCTGTTTCTATCCCTCTCATGCGTGTAACTGCCCAGCGCTTCAGTTTCTCTCTCTCGAGTTTTTCCGGATCGTTGCGACACGATCCCTTTCCTTCATTGCGCATTCTCGGCTCGAATCGATCTTAAGGATCGTGGAGTCGAATCACCGTTACGCAACCTGCAAATTCGGCAAGAGAACTTAATGTTTACCTAGGTATCCTAGCTGATTCGCCGAACTCTACGCCACTCAGAAACCCGATATCGTATTCATGTTACCTACCCCAGCTTTCTCAGGAGTCAATCCGTAGCAACATTATTGCGAACCCTTCCAGCCGACCTCTCTCCATCCGTTGTTCCCCCCCTGTCGCCGCTTCTCTTTCTGTCGCACAAGTACTGTGACGGCAACTATCCGTAGCGCCCCCTAACCGTCGTTAAGAGAGGACGCCGTCCGCACGTCAGCACGTCGCCTACGTCCCATGCCATTAGGAGAGCCTGGCTTCGTTTCGCCATGGCTTTCCTATTCAAGTCTAAGAAGCATCCGGATCGGCAAGGGCAACCTCGAGATGGCCCTCCTGCTGGCGCTGCTGCCCGTGTCACCAGGGAGGAGAAGAGCGCACCCGCACGCTCTACCCCGACTGGAAGTGTGAACTCTTTTGATGAAGCAGGCACTCCAAGCCCGGATGTAGAAAAGTACAATCCTCGTCGGGGACAACAAGAGCAGACACAAGCGATACCGCCGCAGCAGCCTCGTCAGCAGCCGCCGCCGCAACAAGTACAGCAGATGAGTGACCTGCCGGTAAGTCTCGACGGCTTTTCTGCGCCTGTGTCTTTCTGGTCCATCAGGTTGATAGTCTAACAATTGCCAAAGTTCCGCAACCAGCAATCCCCGAATCCCAATGCATCGTTATATCCATGGTCGACGCGGCAATTGGCTTTCACCTCGGCCATACCGAGTCCGTTCCCGAGATACGGAGCTGCGGTCAATGGGGTGTCGTCCAAAGAGGGCGACATCTATGTCATGGGCGGTCTGATTAATAGCTCGACCGTGAAGGGCGATTTATGGATGATCGAGGCTGGAGGAAACATGACATGTTATCCGCTGGCAACAACTTCCGAGGGCCCCGGACCCCGTGTCGGACACGCCTCGCTTCTCGTGGGAAATGCTTTCATTATCTACGGCGGTGACACCAAAATTGACGAGACGGATATCCTTGACGAGACGCTATATCTGCTTAATACTTGTAAGGCAACCGCTTCCTCGATTGGATCCCCAGGCAGAATGACTTACTTGCATTACATGAACAGCCACGAGACAGTGGTCTAGAGCTCTCCCGGCCGGTCCTCGGCCATCTGGCCGTTACGGCCATTCCTTGAACATTGTCGGTTCAAAGATATACATATTTGGAGGTCAAGTGGAGGGTTACTTCATGAACGACCTTGTGGCGTTCGACTTGAACCAATTGCAGATGCCCAACAACAGATGGGAGATTTTGATTGAGAATACAGAGACAACTGGTCCAGTACAAACCAAAGTTCCCCCAGCCAGAACGAACCATACCGTCGTCACTTATAATGACAGGATGTATCTGTGAGTGCTTTCTCTTCCCCGGAACATCTTCGTTGCATGCTCATTACCCGTCAGTTTTGGAGGCACAAACGGCTTCCAGTGGTTCAATGATGTTTGGTGCTATGACCCGCCCTCGAACTTGTGGACTCAGTTGGATTGCATTGGCTATATACCTGTTCCTAGAGAAGGACACGCCGCTTCTTTGGTTGATGATGTTATGTACATTTTCGGTGGCCGTACGGAAGAGGGCGCCGACCTGGGTGACCTGGCTGCCTTTCGCATTTCGTCACGTCGTTGGTATACCTTCCAGAACATGGGCCCTTCGCCGTCGCCCCGCTCAGGCCATAGCATGACAGCTGTGGGCAAGTCGGTCGTAGTCGTGGGGGGAGAACCCAGTTCCGCGGCCAGCCAAGTCAACGACCTCTCTACGGTCTACGTTCTCGACACGACTAAGATTCGATACCCGAACGATTCTCAGGTTCAACCAGGTGGCCAAAAGTCACAGCAGACTAGGCGGCCGAGCGCCGAGACACCGCCCGTCGCTAGTCGGCCCCCGTCGTCTCGTGAAGGTTCAATTCCTCCAGATCAGAGGAGATTAGCTGGTGGCCCAACCAGCCCAGCTAGCGGCCCCGGCAGGGGACCTGGTTCGATCGACAGTCACGCGCCTCCTCCAGTCAGTAATGGGATCGCCAAGCTCCCAAGAGCTGGGGGGACTACAACTCCGTCGGGACCCCCGCCACCAGGACAAGCGCCTAGGCCTGTTGCCAACACAAATACCCCTGGTGCCGGTCCCAGAAATGCATCGATCGACCGAATTGAGAGAGATGCCGCCCGAACCCGGTCCCCGAGTCTCACCGGCCAAAACCAATCGCCTACAACGCGCGAACCCATTAGAGAGGGCAGTCCCATGACCAACGGCCGACGCACACCAAATACACCAAGCCAACAAGGGCAGCGCAGCGCTCCAAAGGTCGAGAGTGAAAGTGTGGAAGCATCCAAACCCCGGCCACCACGTGCGGCCCGGAGCCAGGGCTCGGTCGATAGCAGCACAGAGCCGGCTCTCAGAAACGTGACGACTCGGCCATCGTCGCCACCTCCGCCCACCCGGCAAGGCAGCAATCTGTTGTCCAGGAGAGGGTCTAACAGGAACTCTCAAACGGTTGCCCTGCTTAAGGAACTAGATTCTGCTCGGAACCGGAACGCGTGGTATGCCTCGGAGCTCGAGCTTGCTCGGAAAGCTGGGTACGTGTCGAATGCCTCGTTCAGCCCTGCGCTCGACGGTCGAAGCGCGGAGACCTTTGACGATGACGACAAACCTCTCATCGAGGCACTTTTAGCTATGAGACAGGAGCTGGCCAATGTTCAGAGCACCGTTGACAAACAAGCGGTCTTGGCCGCCAAGCAGATCGCGGAGGCCGAGAGGCAACGAGACGCTGCAGTTCGAGAAGCTGCGTACGCCAAGGCCAAGATGGCAGCTCATTTTGGAAGCACGGCTAGCACCCCCCAACCGGATAACGAAGGCGATGCTGACAGCGGCGATCGGTCCGCGGACCTGAGCCGCAAACTCGCGTCGGCCCTTAACCTCCAGAAAGACCTCCAAAGCAGTCTGGCGCGCATAAACTTGGAGCTCGAATCGGAGAAGCGTGCGCGACAGCTGGCGGACGAGACCTCGAAAGCCGCGCAGAAGAGAATGGCTGATTTGGAGGGTTACAAGCAGCAAACATCCTCGGAGCTTGAGAGCCTAAGAGCTGAGCTACACATGGCACAGCGTGAAGCACGGGAACAGTCAATCGCTAGCGCCGAAGCCCTCTCCAGCTTACAACTGCTGCGGGTTGAAAGGGACGACCTAGAGTCTAAGCTAAAAGCGGCCGCCGGAGGTCACGAAGAGCATGAGCAGTCTCTGAATTCGTTGAAGGATGCCGTCAGTGCGTCAGCAGACCTGAGAAACCATCTGGAGCGGAAGTTGAACGAGGAGCGCGCTCGGCGAGAGGAAGCCGAAACAAATCTCAACAAGACCAAGGCAGAGCTTGAGGCTCGAACTGCGGAAGTTGTTGCGCTGAGGCAGCGCTTGCAGGATGCCGAAGAGCTCGCCGAACGCCATGCCGCCGAGGCAGAAACACATCGCCAGGCCATACTTTCCGGCTTGGAGAGGATCACTATGGAGAATGTCAACTCGAACAAGGCTGATGCGGACCGCATTGCTGCGCTCCAGGAGCAAATCAACACGGCCAATAGTTTGGTTAGGAAATACCAGCAGGAGGCCGACGCTGCTTCCGACAAGTTGCGAAGCGCAGAGGAACGCATCGCTGGTCTGGAAGCCTACCAAGAGCAGTCGAGCAGGGAGGGCGTTACTATCCGGCGGCAACTGCAATCTGCCCTCAAGGACACCCAGTCATTGCAGGCAATGAACACGGAGCTGAAAAACCAGCTCGCCAGCCAGCAACTAGAGACTAATGCGGTGACTGTCCAACACAACACGCTGAAGGATCTGTTAAGCGAGAGGGGCATCAGCCCAACTAGCATTGCCCGTATGCGTGGGTTGGAATCCCGGAACGATTCGCCTGGCCCATCTCATTCTAAGGACCTTGAGCGTCAGCTAGCTCAAGCCGTCGCTGCTCACGAGGAGACCAAGCAAATGTTTGCAATCCAGATACAGGAGTCCGAATCTGCCTTCCGTGACAGAATAGCACAGCTTGAAAACGACTATCAGTCAGCCGTCCACTACGTCAAAGGCACAGAAAAGATGCTCAAGAAGATGAAAGAGGAGCTTTCCAAGTACAAGTCGGATAATACTCGTCTTAAGAATGAGAATCTCGAGCTAGAAGAGCGCATACAAGAAAGCGGAGCGGGCGATAACAGCAGCAGTGCTGCGGAGTGGCAGAACGAGCGTTCTGAGCTGCTGAACAGGGTAGTAATCCTCGAAGAGCAGGTTCGGACCTCCTCGGCTGAGCTCGAGCGTCAGCTGGCCGAAGTCCGGAAGGAACTCGACGAGGCCAAGCGAGAGCACGACATCGCAAGGAAGTCGAGCGACGATGCCGTTCAGCGTCTGACAGCCCGAGAAAAAGAGCTCGAGGAAATGCAACAGGAGAATGCGCTCCTTGAGAAACGCGCCCAGGACGCCGAACAGAAAGTAAGCCTGCTGCTTGACCAAGTCGAAAATTCCGTCGATAACTACAGGAGACAGAGTCGTGTCATCGGCTCCGAAAACATTACCATTAATACGCCTACTACAAACGGCGCCAGACATACCCGGCAAGAGAGTTCAGAATCCGGAAGCCTATACGGCGGTCTCGGCGGCGGCGCCAGGAACAGCGCGGCACTCGACAACCTGGCCAACGAGCTCGACATGCTGCGCTCGCACTGGGAGGCGACGAACAAGAACTACCGGCTGTCGAACACCTTCGACTTCGAGGGCACTTCGACGTCCAGGAAGGACGACGACGGGGTCGGGCTGGGCCTCAGCGAGAGCCTGGCGGACTGGAGAAAGCGGCTCGACACGGAGGAGCAGGAAGGGGGTGTTGGAAAGGCGCAGGAACAGAAAGGCAACGACGGCCTATGAGGAGGATGCGTGAAGATGGCCGGATCGAATAATGAGATGAAAACAAGACCCACGTAATTCCTTCTTCACTGTTGTTCTTCGACTTTTCGAGGATGGTCCTCGAACAGCTGCTGCCAACTTGCCCCACCCCCTTTTTCTTTTCTTTTTCACTTCGTTACGAAGAGGAGAAAGAAAAAGACGAAAACCGTGATACCCCATTTGTACATTTCCATGCGGCGTGTACCACCACAGGCGGGGGAGTATTGTGTTGTATCTGTATTTATATCGCGCTTGGATTGTCTAAGACATTTTTCGAACCTGTTCTCTTGGAAAATTCGTCGCGCAGCTCTCTTCACTGTTCCTCACAGGCGATTAGGGCCGAGATGGGTCCGTTGTCGCAAACTTGATCCGTATACGTTCTTCGTTGTGTGCCGGGGAACAGCCATCGTGACCGCGGCTTATCCACACGCAATGCGGATTCTGCGATAATCCCCCGGGAATGTTCCCTCCTCGTCCCGGGGCTCGGCACTGGGCTGAAGACGTACGTCCGTCCACCCTGCAAGAAATAATCCTGCGTTCTGGAAGGCCCAGGCGGTCCACCACCACCGATTTTGGCTGCTCGGTGGTTATGACCGAAGGTGGCTGGCCTATGTAGCATAACGACGGAGTACGGAGTATCATCTTCTTCTTTCTCATGTCCCGGGGCGGCGTCGACCCTTAGTTTATATCTCGACGACCTGCAACTTTTGCGACCCCGTTTATGATAGCCGGTGCCCTTGTCATCTGTCGCCTACGCACTCACCTGAAGTACTTAGTCAGAGGGAGGAGGAAAAAAGGGTATGAGGGTGTGGTGATAGAGTGACCCCGTGATGGTATGGATGAGAGGCTCCTTGTGTAAAGCTAATGTGTAATATACCCCCCATGTCCGTTCTGATATGCGAAGAGGCGCTTCGCTGGACTAATATGCAATGGGCGGACTCGGTGGTGCGGCGACCGCGCTCCGCTGCGGTCTGGTTCGGTATTAGATGCGTCGATGGACGGATGAGCGGATAGGGCGAATGCTGCGGGGTTCGTCGGATTTGTTCGTCATTAACGGTGAACGGGTGAATGGATGGCTCGGTTCAGGGGCCAGTTGGTACTGGTCGGTTTGTTGGTTTCGATACCGTCGGGCGGGGATCTTGATGAGTTGCCCTACCCCGACTACCGCCGGCCTCGTCTGGTATTTCTTATGCAAAGCGGCCGTTAGACGCGTATGTAACTTGCGTAGACTGCTGTGGTAGCCAGCCGGGAGTTACGTGGCTGGTTGATAAGGAGGTGCTCGCTGGCTTTGCCTGTGCGGAGCTGGCGGACCGCGCGCAGTCGGCGGCATCTATTGCTCGGAGGCCGCTTGACCCGCTCGCCGCAGGGCAAGCGTGAGATATGCTTTTGAATGGTCTAATGGAAGCAAGCGGGTTCTCCCGAACCCGGTATGAATGTGCTGTTGACACCACGCCTACGTAAAAGCATGTGAGCCGATTAGGTGCTCGAGCGGTATCCCTTTTTCACATCTACACAACCCCTATCTACCTGCCTACCCCTTTGCTGCTGCTATTGACGACTAATTCGCGGCCGCCCGACCCTTTCCTTGAGCTTCAATATTCGCATATATGAGAAAAGGCCTAAAATGTGCCCACCGTGCTCGGCTATGTGCTTTCAGACACTGATTACGTCCCTACCCTGTTCTCGCTGCCATTTCTCTCCGAATCACTCTACCGTCCTCCTCCCGTACCCTAGCCAAAAGGAACTAGTAGGTGGTACGATCACGTGTGAGCACGGGAAAACAGGCATTATCAGAACTTCCGAGGTTGCTGGCGGCCCATCGTTCGCCCCGCACCTAATTATCCTGTCGCTTCAGTCCAGTTAGCCGCCAGGATCGATCTGCGGGTGGCGCATGATGGGGCCAAGTAAGCCGATTTCGTTCCGCGGGCGTCGATGAGTCTGCACTGGGAGAGAAGAAGGGCGAAAAGTCACAAGAGATGAATCGAGATTATCTTATGTTCTTATTTCGTATCTAGATACTATATACTATACATGGACAAATCCATCCACACATCCGGCAGGCATCGCCAACATCAACCTTCATCGGGGTCCGGGGACAAGCCGCCAGGCCCTCAGCGGCAGGCTCTGGAGATGTAAGACCTTCCCGCGGATGTACATCGCGAAGGTGAGCACGCCCACGATGACGCAGATAATGTTGACGATGTAGTACCCGTCGTGGAGGATCTCGCACGTTCCGCCGCCGTTCTCGCACCTCTCCCTCTCGGCCTGGAGGGCGCACGAGAACGGCTGCGTGACCAGGGGTCCCTTCAGGGATCCGACGTCCGTCTTCTCCGCCGGAGGAGGATGGCAGGTGGCCGTCGTGAAGGCATCGACCAGTCGAAGGACGAAGTATCTGGGAAATGTACCGCCGAGGTTTGAAACGCTGTGGAGTGGGTAAGCCCGGGTTCCTATCATTTTCAGTTAAAGGGGATTGCTTCGACTTACGTAGCCAGTAGCGTCATGTAGGTGCCGCCGATGACCGGATCGGCCACCCTGGCGTGGAAGGCGGAGACGGCGACGAACATGACGGTATTGGTGAAGGTTGAGAACACGTGCGAGGCGATGACCATAAGCATGTACCACGGCTGGACGCCGTTCCCGGGGAAGATGCTCACTACCATCTGAGCGACGATAGCGGCGACCAGTCGGCCCATGAAACCCCAACACCAGAGGCGCATGGGGGTGTATTCCTGGGACCATTTCCCGGCATAATAACCCAATCCGATCTCGAAAGGGAAATCAATCAACACAGTCAGTGCCATGTTTTCTTTCCCGAACCCCTTCTCCAGTAGCTTCAAGTTGGTGACGCCGTCGTTAGCCTGGAAGCCGATCTTGGCAATCAGGTGGACGATAATGATTGTCTGGATATTGCGAAGCTTCAGAACGTCCCACATGATCTTGTAGACATCCCAGACGCCTTCCTCATTCCTCGACTTTTCTTCCTTCTTGAGGAGGGCAAGACCGATCGTGATAGCAATGTAGGCCCAGCCCCAGAAGGTCAGATATCCTCCGAGACTTATAAGCCCGGTATCCAACTCCTCAGTCCGGAACCAGCGATTAGCGAAGTCTTTGGAATTGAAAGCCAGGAAGACGGTGTAGGACAAGAACTGGCCAGCGGTGAGACCGACGGTTTGCGCAGTCGAGGCATACGAGACGTTTCCCGGGGTCAACAGCGTCAGAGCCCAGCCATCGACGGCAATATCTTGCGTGGCGCACATAAAGACCAAGAAGAACCACCAGCCGGTGAAGCTCCATACGCTTGGCCCGCCGGGCTTCCCAGTCGTGGTCATAAGATCTTCCACCATGGAGCCCAGGTACAGCATGCCGAAGCCGGAGAGCAGCTGAATGGGCAGAATCCAACTCTTCCTCCGGCCAACTTTAGGGCTCCATACGGCATCAACTATAGGGCTCCAGAAGAGCTTTAGAGAATACGGATACGACGCTAAGCTAAAGACACCGATCTCGCCGAAGGATAAATGGTCCTTGAGAAGAAACGGGACCGAGCCGCTTGCGAGACCCATGGGAATACCCTGCAAGAAATAGAGCAAACACAACAGTATGAAATTCCGCTGGTCTTGGCGGGGAAGCTCAAAGAAGCCATGGTTGTTGGGCAGGGGGGTCCTGGGGACATGCTCGTCTAGCGAAAACGATTCCCGTGCCATTAGATGTGACGTAACTTGATCCGAATCCAGCTTCGCGGATGCCTTCCGCCTCATCTCGATGTTGCTCATGCTCCCGTATGTAGAACCGTCGAGGCGGCCCGTGGTCACGATGGACAATCCGCCCCGGTCTGAAGGTTTCGAGGGTCGAGTTCCGTCACCCATTCGTACCTTGGCGTAGAGCCACTAAATATCAAGATCGAGCAAAGGATAGTGTTTGGGGTCGTCTGGAAATGGGAAGGGCCGAGAGTGCGGAGTGGTAGTTTGTAGCTGCCAGCTCACAATAGGGTTTGGTCGGAGTTAAGAGCAATGTTCTGAAGATAAGCTGCAGATCGCAAAGGAAGGTGGGATTTCTGCCGCAGCAGGGTATAATGCTAGAGACCGGACGCGCTTTAACGAGCGAGATGATACGTATGGAATGTTTGGTTGGGCGGTGATGTCAGGAAGCGTAGAACAATGCAGTAGCAACCGTGGCCTTTTTGAGATGGGATGCCTAGCGACTAAGAGCGTGGCAAACGAAGCGGTTGGTTTACAGCGAATGGAGTAACAGAAGACAAGAAAGAAGCTCAGGTGCTTAGAATGGAAGGGGAAGAAAAGAAGTACAGTATAATCTCTCTAATCCATCGCGGCAAGGCGTCGTGGCCTCTTCTAGGAACGCAACCAGGACGACAAAAGTACGATAGTAAAAGGGAAACTGACCAATTGGAGATGCAGTCGTGAGCTGGGAATCCGACTCGAGGGATTCTAGAAAAGGAAAAAGCTTGAACGTTGGGTTGGATCCCCATTCTCCAGAGTTCAATGACTAAGCGCATCGGTTCGAGCCTGATAAAAGTAGGTGGGTCAGATTGATAAGGATCGAATGTGGCGTTGATAAGAAAAGCCCCAAACGCCCCGCCAGCCCCACCAGAGGTCCCCAGTTTATTGTGCATACATAGTACGTACCTACATAGATACCAGGGCAGCCAGGTAGGGTAGGTAACGTAGGTAGGTACAATACATGCATCCGGCTAGGGACCACTTAGTTAGGGTACCTACATTAGGTCATCGTTAAGTCGCGTACCTGTGTCGCGTCCAGCTTGCTTACATCCCAAAGATTACCTACATACCGGTGAATTCAAGCGAAGACACGGACGCGATGACAAGTCCAGAGCTCCAATCGCAGGAACTATCCACCGCGGATAAGCTGGACGACGAGATCGCGAAATTGCGAGCCCAAGGTAAGCAAAAAACATGCACTCTTCGACGGCAGCCGCATCCCGAAGTACGGTAGAGCCAACAGGTAAGGGCTAACATAACGCCACCAACCAAGTCGAGTCCCTAAAGCGAGACCTACAAATTCACACAACGACGCTTCTCGCCTCAAAGCCCATACAAGACCTCCTTTCCCTGCAACGAGATGGCGACCCGGCCCTCGCGGCGCAACCCGGCTCCGACGAGGCCAGGCTGGCGAGGCTCGCCGCAGACCAGAAAGCCCACGGGCAGCAGTGCCTGTACCGGGCGTGCGCGTCGGTGACGACGTTCCGGGTGCGGGACCCGGACCCCTGCGCCGTCGACGGGGGCCGCGTGCTCGGCGTGCGCTTCGAGGTCATGTCGAGGACGCGGTTCGCGCGGCCCTACTACGTGATGCTGAACCGGCCTTACCCGAATAGCCCGCGCCACCTGCGCGTGCACCGGCACACGGTGCCGGCTTGCGTGCCGCTCTCGGGGCTCGCCGCGCGCCACCTGCCGCCGCCGCCGGGCCCGGCATCTCCGGATGCGGAAGCGGACCGCGACGAGGAGACGCCCCGGAAGCGGCAGGACCTGCCGCGCTTCGTGCGCGCCCTGCGCAGGGAGCTCGTGCGGTACCACAACCGTGTGGCCGTGGTCGGGGACCTGCGGAAGGCCGTCGGGCTCGACGGGAGCAAGCGGCGGCGAGAGAGCGCGGAGACGGAGACGGACCAGTCGGCGGCGATCCCCGTGGTGGACGTCAGCGCCGCCGACGCCGAGGCTAAGCAGATCCGGATCGAGTGGGCCGACGGCAGGTCCGGGCGCCTGGTGATGGACGACGACGGCAGGATCGTGAGGATGGTGGTGCAGGGGGCCGACGGCCGGGACAGGGAGACCGCGAGGCAGTTCCTGGGCGGCGCCGTCCGCATCGAGGAGATCAGTAGGCATCTCGAGAGCACGGGCGCGAGCACGACGTGATAGAGGGGGTAGTGAGCGAGCGAACACGCAACTAAGTCGTATCTCGCCAATTCCTCCATCGTAGGTGTTGTGCTCGTCGGGCTAGATACTTGGGCGTCTCGTAGCTCTTGAACTCTGTGTTGTGCGTTAGGCTTATGTATAGCACCGAACATGTGTACTCCGCATCATAAGAGGCTATGGTCCCCCTGTACATTTCATACTATACTTTCAGTTTATGGTATCTTGCTCGAACACTCCTCTCAACATCATATTCATAACTTACTTGTATGATCTAACAGGGATGCAGAACCCAAACTTCCGCTTGCACCTTAAGTGTCAAGTGGATATTTGAAGCATGTTAACTGTATACACAACAGTACATCACTTGGCCACGAACATAAACCGAAGAAGGCTGAGGCCCTGTCACAGCATATAAGGAATCTAGAACAGAAGCTAGGAAATACAAATCGATTGAAAGGACTGTGAGTATTGCGCCGAAAACCGGAGAGCAATCTAGGAAAAGCCGTTCAGGGGGATCAAAGGGAGGGTAATCCTGATAATCAGCCATCATCCGTCATGTCTCGTCTTCAACAAATTCCAAAAGCCAGCCATCCTAATCCGGGCAAACGAAATAAACGCCATGGTATCAGTTGTCCTTGCCGATATCGATAATGAGTACCTAATGTTACATTCTGTTTCGGTGATTCTAGTTCCCTAGAGCCAGAGAGCGTGGTTTCGTTATCAATCGACTTCCACTCCCCAGGGGCGTCGTATTGCCTTCAGCAGCACATCCATTCCTCTAAGCGCCTTCCTCGGGCTTCTTGTCATCGTTCACAACAATTCCTTCCTCCATGTAAGCGGGCGGCACATCAGGCTCTTCTTGATGAGCCATGAGGCCTGACTTCTCCTCTTCGACGACAGCCTCATTTACGGCAGCCTTGGAGCTGTGACCGTGTCCGCGATGCCGGCGGCGAGTGCTAGATGGGCGACGTACGAAAGTGCGCCAGACGTAGACGACGAATGTACCGACCATCATACCGAGGACACTAGCCGTAACGCCGGCCATGATGCCAATAGCAACCGGGAGGAGGATCTGGGTGGCGATGTTCTTAAGGAGGTGCTTCCAGCTATGCTTGAACTCGTGGCGATGATGACCATGGCCCGGATGGCTCGGATGGTCCGGACGGTGCGCCGCAAAGTGACCACTCTCCTGACTAGCATGGACTGGGCGGGCCCCACAGTGCTTGCCAGATCGGAAGCGACCAAACTGTTGCTTGGCCATAGCGAGCCATTTACAGAACATCGTGGTGCATTCCTCCTGGGCATCCATGGGTGTCTCCTGAGTTGTCTCGGAGGCGGTAGGCGCGAGGTCGGCGATCAGTAGTTTGCCCGAAGGAGTCTTAACGAGCTTGATCTCGACGCTTGGGATGCCATCGACGAATGCATTCCCAACCTCAATAATATGAAGATCAACCACAACGAGCTCGAGCTCATCATCATCGGCCGAGGGCACGACGCGGATCTGCAGGCCGAAACCGAGGTTCTGAATGCTATGGGGGCGTGGACCCTTGAAATGGTGAGGGCGTTTCATATTTTTGTCTCCATGTTCGGGGAGGAGAGCGGCAGTGAGAGTGTTCTTAAAGGGGTCGGACTTGGGGTAAAGCTCATATCCGTTCAACATGAGACGGTCGACGTCGTCGGATGGTTCGATGCTGAAGTCCAGCTCCAGGTGGCTCGGGATATCTGTGTCGATCTTGACAATGCCCTCCGGTCCCTTCCAGTCAGGGAAGACTCGAACGGGACATCCGGGGCAGTCCAGCTTCAAGTTCTGGGCCTGGGCAACCTTAGGGGCGTTGACGTCGAAGTCGAGTTCGGTGGGTACGGGGAGGGTGGTGATGATATCGTCGACAGATACGTCGGGAGGCAAAAGGAGAGCGTTGGTGGTAGCCGTAGCCGTCAGTCCGGCTGCGGCGAGAATGGGCTTCAACTGCATGTTGGAGGTTGATCCTCTGCAGTAAAATTGTAGATAGATAGGTCACTTTACAATTTGATGGGAAAATGTGGTTGGAGAATACAAGAAGGAAGATAGTTGAAAGAATAAAGGGTTGAGGTTGTTGAAGTTTAAGATAGTGGCATGTTGACGTGGCCCAGGCGAACAACAGTTGAAGTTCCTGGCCCAGGCGGCGGCAGTGCATCTGACATACCGGTATCCATCGCAACAAACGAGGTATGCAACTAAGCGATCTACTCCACTTTGATTGGACAGCAGCTTCTAGAAATGCAGGAGCGATGGAGCGCATTAAAAGAAGTGCCCCGTGTTCCCGCATTACGTAGAGCCGATCAAGACGCTTTGTCCAATTGCATTATGTCATTGTCACGTGACTTGATTCTTCCCTTTAACCCAGCATCAATGCGACTTCGGCACCTTTAGACGTAGGTAGGCGATGGTGGAATTCAGTTTTTGCGCACCATAAGAGGGAAACAAACGCTTCAGCTTGAGACATCCCTGCCTACACAACAGATACGATCTGCATGATGCACCACACAAGGGAGTGCAATAGCTGGCTCCTGACTGAGCACCGTGACTAGCTACCTAGGTACGTCCGGTTCGGTCACGATGCCCAGGGTATAAGTATGTCTTCCAAAAAACTCCCTTCTAGGCCTTATGGCTACGTTTAGCAAGGGCACTTCTCAAACGCGCAGTGAGAAAGCACAGATAAGTTTGAACTAGTTAAAATATGCGGCAACTTCGTAGGCGCGATCAAGAATGCCAAGGACGAGGCGTTGGGCGTCATTCCAGCTGTCAGTGCGTTCAGCATACTCAATATTACCTAGGTAGGTTTAACGAGTTCCTTGACCTTGTGTTCAAGGCGGGTTGTAGATGTAGTTCTTGCGCAGTCATGCTGGTCGCTTCGCCGTCAGTCCGTACCTTCCTTTTCATCTTGAGAAGCCAAACGCGATAAGTGACAGGAATGTCAAGCTTCGCAACATCAGGAAGGCGTGCCTTCGGCAACTTAGTATCTCCTGCCGTTCGCGCCATAGTCCGTGTGAGTCGAGCTCGGCGCATGACACGGCAGACACTGGAACTCCAGAGAAGAGCAGCGATACTCCGCCAACGCCGCTAGGTAATGAAGAACAAGGAAACACTGTATGCCACTGCCTCGGCGTTTGTTTATTATATCTTCCACTTGCATCGGACATGCGCCGTATAGTCCCTTACACGGTCACTGCTCCTTTTATGCCCGGCCATATCCGGCAAACAGATAATTGGATGGATATAATAAACGCGCGCCCTCTACCTCCCAGACATGGAGCATATCCTAAACGCCCCTGCTTTGGGGAAAAGTTCACCATAGATAACGAGGAGGAACAACCCTCAAACAAGTGGTATTGGGACACCGGCGACAGAAATCTATTCAGGTAACGATCCGGAATCCGAGTCCCAGGCTGAGGTTGAAGAACCCAAATTTCGAGTCGAGCAGAGCATGGTACAGTTTCCTCAAGACACCAATAATTCCTTTTGTCACAGAAGAAGTGGAGGCTATATTAACAGCTCTGGCTCTAAGGAGGGAATAATCTTCCCAAGCCACTTAGGCTGGTTAAGCCCCTTTATGGCGCCTTGGGCCCTATACGCGGCGTATCAGAGGTGTCTGATTGGAGCCCTTTAGACCCCCATTTTTCTATAACAACTTTGTTGTCCACTGTTGCAAAGCCCATGGCGGCTGCTTTGGTCCTCCAATACCTGCTTCCGAGATGCTTCGCAGCAGCCTTTGCCGAGTACAAACATGCGGTACGCGGGTACAAACCTAAGGGGTCGAGTTTCGGCTACTGCGTATAAATGTGGCTCAAGTTGAACGCCATACAGAACAGCATTAGGATGGCTATTGGTCTCCTGAATCTCAGAGCGTAGTGGACGTTGGGCTTGTATAGGAGACGCCCTCCGGAGGGGGGTATGATAAGTGCGGGATTATTACTGGAGTCTATAGCGTTTTAATGTGCTCTGGCATCAGCTCCGGATATTTGTATAGGCCGTCAGACATGGAAGGAAAGAAGACGGCGGGCGATGATGCCAAGGGTTGGTGGGTCACGCCGGAAGCCTACCACATCATGGACAAAATGAAAGCCGCCCATTACGAAAAGGTTCCGTACAAGTAACAAGCGAAGGAAATTGAACAAGGCAGGCCACTGAGACGTGCATTCCAAGCCATATTTACTACAAGCGAGACCGGACTTGTTATTGAAATACCGGCATTAGTAAACGCACAAGAAGCTAACAATCGAAGTTTAAAAGCGACTGTGTCAGCATGTATGGGACTGACACTGGCCGAAGAAACCGCCCTTTGTGAATGGTGTCAGCAATCTATTACTGGGGCTTTCCCCCGCGTGCTGGTATGCTTCGTCAATGGCGAATATGATCCTTGAGTCACGAGGGCCACCGAGCGGATCCACGAACGAGCCTGGCGGCCGACGTCCCCCTGCGAGGGTTGGCAAACACTGGCCAGATCGGTTCCTGAACCACCTCACTAAATGGTATGATCGTACTGCACTCCTCGAGGCACGACTTGGGATCAGCTCTAAAAGCTGGACGGACAATGAATTGGCTCTCGACCGGCTAATGTGGAATTTTCATCGATATAATACGACAACGACAGGGGTGTATCGTCTCCTTCTCTTAGACGGGCATAACAGCCGTATCTCTGAACGAGTCAGGTTACAGAGATGGGAATCGATGATGCTTTTCGAAATCTAACTAGGAACCCTTTCAATACCGAGACACACCCCAATACCCCTAGACCACCCGACACACTTTACTTCTTCATCCACGAGAGAGGATTCATGTATTTGGATATGGTGGTCCACACAGAATCAGCCGATGGCGCTGTTGGCTTCGCTTCCGGCTTCGTTTCTGGTTCCGCCTGAACCTTTGGTCTTGGTACGCTCGCTGGTTGTATCGACATGAATCCCTCTGGCTCCCATGGGCGGCAAAACCACGGCGTCCACCCTGGGACGCCGACAGCAAGGCGTCCAAGTCCAGGGACGTGTGTTCGAGTACTGGGAGCCGGGGATGAAGACATGGCCACGAAAGCCGGGTGCTTCTCGATGACGGCAGCATTGGACCCGACAGGATGCCCGTCGAGGGAATAATGTCTCCGGCGATCCATGTCCACTGAGACCTTAAACATCGCTTCTTGGGAGAGACGGGGCAGGATCTTGTGAACTGCGCCCACGAAATGGGCAGAACGGGGTAATGTCACGACCTTTGACTTTTGGATATCTTCTCTCGTATGTCGTGTCAAGGTAACTTCTGTGCCTGTACTGGATGCAGCCACCTGTGTAACGGCGGTGGAAGCCAGCGCCTTCGTGAGCTCTTGACTATGACCCCTGCTGGCTGTGAGAGCCTGAGACTCTTCCGCAGATGCATCGGCTGTGGAGCTCGAATTGGCTACATCAGAGGGCACTCGGGGGGGGCTACAAACCTCCGAAGCCGTCTCTGATACAACCTTCGGGGAGCGAATAACAACCGGTTCTCCATTCTTCGGGAAATCTGGCTGGATGACAAGGTAAGTCCCACAAGACGAAAATGTCATTGATTCTGGGCCCCATGTGTTTGAAAGAACTCGTTCCACAATGTCCAAATTATCTTTGAAAGAGTTAGTGTACCTGATTCTTGGAAGCTCCAGAGCACATGAGGTCGGGTCCACTTACGATGACTGAAGTTCCAGATCCGCAGCACCCTACGCTTGATATATTGATCTCTGAAACAGACGACACAGAAGGCCAGTAGTGGCTGATTGTGGTGAAAACACAGTTGCTCGACATTGGCCTGGCGAATCTCGAGCTTGTTCACCAGCTTGACCAACAGGTCGTCTTCAACGGCGCGCTGGCATTCAAATGCGAGGAGATGCGAAACATCCTTTCCAGACTCATGTAAAACTAGGAAGCTCCCGTTTGGAGAGAAATGAAAGCTGTAGAAGGATGATGAGTGCTGAGGAGTAATTTGATTCGGTGCAGTCCAAGTGAAGTCGGATTCCAAGTGGGGTGTGAAAGTACCAAGTTTCTGGGAGAATATCTTCGAGTCAGAGGGGTTCTCAGCCACTTCCACGATGTACACCGTCCGTAGAATACAGAAGGATGTTGCATCAGCTCCGATCTCAAGTGGAAGATCCAACCCGCTGGCCATGGGATGGTCCAGATATTGACGAATAGGTTGGATAATGTCCTCTGCGCACAGGGATAACTGGATCTTCGCAGCCGGACGCTCAAGACGGTCCATTTCCCACACTTGATACGTAGCGACCCAGCCTTCACAGAGCCATCGAATGTCGTTTCTGCGGTCGCGGTTGGTGACGCGGTAGTTTGAGAAAGTGCGTCGGTCATGGATAAATCTGTTACCTGTATTAGCTTTCCGTCTCTACCTAATGAGGTAGCGATATGGACACACCTCGGTGCCCAAATACATAGAATACCCTTGATCCTGCCATCCAGAGAAGTCTTGGACATCTTTGCCACGGGATAGTCGGAGATTCCTGGGTAATTGGGAGGCTCGGGTGCTTGGACGGTTACATCCACACTACCTAATGAGACGAACAGTCGGCTCTTGGCAAAGAACGTCATCTCGTCCCATACTATGCGCGGTGTCTTATCAAGCTGGGTATCCCAAGTTTCTACCACATTTTGGATATCTAGCGTCAAAGACTCCACGGCAGCCTGGACGTCCTCCAAGAGCCTTAGCATCTGATTTCGATCACCGATGTAATCCGTAGCACTGATCTTGATCCAGTTTTGAACTATGGTCATTGGAGGATGGTGGTATCCTACAGCTTGTCGCTGGTACTTGCTTGTGTAGAAGGCCTCCAGCCAAGAAGATAGGACTAGAGAATTGGCCAAGAATATCGAGAGTAGTCTGAGGAACTCCACAACATGAGCCGGCGATGGAGCTACTGAGATATCCATCCTCTCCAAACTGCTCTTAAGATGACTGAACCAATGGACCGACGAGTAAGATATGAAGCAGTATTTTCGGTTGAGATCATCTTCCGAAATCTGTTGCTTCAGCGAGCCCGAGAGTGGCTCCGCAGGTGAGTGGTACAGAAGATGCTGTAGGCAGCAGGTAGCCATATTCAGATGAGATATCATTGGTCCAGCAACCAGAGGTTGAAATATCGTGGGTTTGAGAGCGGGACCGTCCATTGAAAGTGCCTCCATCCTAGCGTAATGAGGATAATCAAGGTGCCGCTGCACCGTGATGGCTCGAACAGCAGGCCTCACAGCCTCCGAAGAAGTGCCAAAGGGCCCAACCATAAATGGCAACTGGGGCGCCTCAACATTCTTCTTAGCTTCCATGAGCTCTTGGAGTGACAGGTGAATGAAGCGTAATCCCGACTCCCCTTTTGGGCATTCCGAGTTAGGGGGAATTCTGGAAGGCTCAACGAGCCCAGCACAAGCCATCACAACGCATTCTTCGAACTCCATCACTTCATCATCATCGGAGCTAAGAGGGCTCCCTTCCTGAGTACCAATTGCCTCGCGAAGCTGACGGGAGCTCATTGGTACGATGGAGAAAGCAAGCCATGTAAGGACTTTGGAGGCGAGACTTGCTGCGTTCGAACTAGATGCGTGAATAACGGAAACTATGCGTTCATACATCTTCTCTAGGCCTTCTGGCAGACTGACTTCCTTGATCATTCGGAGCCTTTGTTCCCTCGTCAAGTGCGCTGAACGCAAGCAGCGGGTCATGAGTCGCGCCCATAGAAACATGCCATCTGCACCCTTGCAAAGATGGTCTGCAAGGTCGACCTTCTCCTCGCCTGTGAAAGTAGTTGCAGGAAGGAGATCGTCTTCGATCATCTCCTCCAGCTTTTCTGCGAAGAAACGGTAGATGTCGGGTCTTATCTTGGCCTTTCGCATCGCGAACTTCCGTCCAATATGAACAGATAGGTTCAATGCCGAGACATTGACCCGGCTGAGCAGCAGAAATCGAAGGCTCGGTAGACGATTTGATAATGTTAGCAACGTCTGACTGAGCGATTCACTGTCGGTACATTCGTCGACACCGTCTAGAACCAGAATGGTGTTTAGGTCTAAGCAGAGATGGAGGATATCCAGAAGCTGGGCGTCCGTAGCCTGGAGTTGACACCTTTTCTGGCTATGCATGAGGAAGCTGAGACGATCGAGAAGGGTGCTATCAGTCCTGTTCTCCCAGAGAATTTGGGCCGCAATGGCGCGATAAGCATTTGATGGCTCGCACCCTGCGGGAAAATGGTGGTCGAAGAAGTAGTAGTGCACCGGAGAGTAGCACTCAGTATTGGGCTCCGCACGCTGCAGCTCCTCAATGACAGATGCCGCAAGAATCGTCTTCCCGGAGCCAGGATTTCCTAAATTAACGCGTGAGCTTCACTGGAGTATGAAGTCGGAGTATACTTTCCAACCTCGTATCCAGAGTATATTTGATCCGAACTTCCTCTTAGTAGGCAACGAGTCACCTTTTCGAGATAGCCACTGTTTGTACGCTTCCTCTTGGAAGATCCAAGAAGCCGTGCCTTCAAGTCGTAGCCTCAGAGATCTGTCATAGTGATCAACATAGCTCGGTGCTGATATCCACTCCTGAATTTCGAGCAACATTTTCCCTGCAAGGCCCGTCAGCGCCAATAAGTCTCGTGTACCACAAATAAAGTAGTGTCAAAAACCTTTCCTCTCGGACTCAAGCGCTTGTAGTTTCCGATATACCATGTCGAGACGCGCAGTCGTATCTTGTCTATGTTCAGAGCTGAGGGCTCTCTCCCCCTCCATGATTCTCCTCTCCTCTTCGGCCAATTGGCGCTCCAGAGCTGCATCTTCACGTTCAGTGGCGCTCACATCACGCTCCGCTGCGGCTCTATCTATCTCTTTGCTACTCTTGCTGGTCTGCCAGATGACCAACTGTTGAAGCACGAAGTGACGGTTGGAGGTCATTCGATCTAGGACATCGCCAAATCTAGCATCAAACGGCTTCCAAACAAGGCCGCCTAAGACCACAGGGGTTCTCTTTCGTTCTATCTCTAAGTCAGAATACAACCTCTTCTTTTACAAGTGGAGGGGAGAAGATGCGGATTGGACCAGTCTTTTGTAATGAACTTACTCCCATCTGGCCTGACCAGAACGCTGGTAGCAATGTGAAGAACCCTGAAGATGTCCTCATAGATTGCTTCAATATGCAATCTCATCAGACTTCGGCTCTTCTCATCTTGAGTTTGAGTGGGTTTCTCGACGCAAAGCTCAAACAATTCGTCGTACTGAGGGAGTGCGTTAGTCAGCGTTGATAGCAATTGGGTGAGTTTATCGAAAAAGGTGGTATAGGTCTCGGCCAGCTATAAAAGACAAAGACGTCAGTCCTTCAAGCATCTCGCATGATTTGAATTCCCACTAAACGCTGATGGACGCACTTTCAGGACAAACCGGATTGACCCCCAAACAAGGGCGGCAATGTCCGGGTTAGATGAGATAAAGATCTCCACAATCTTGAAGAAGGGCTCAAGCCGATTGCCAAACTTTTGAACAACGGATATGCAAGTTTTGGAGGACGCTCCATTGCGAGTGATGATATCCAGGTGTTGAATTTCTCTGATCATATCGACCGCGGATGCACAAGGCGTGAAGCTACGCTTCTCCTTGGCAGGCAACGACGCCAGAAAATCATTTTGTGCTCTCTCGAAAGCATTTTCCTGTGACAATGGTTAATACAGCTATGGAAATCCGGCCTGACGTCTGCTGATACCTCTTTTTTGATTGGAGATCGCATGTTGCTCGTCTGCTCGGCAGCACCACCGCAACCGAGCTACATGATGACGAGAAAAGAATCTCGAGTAAGTCAGACGCCCCCTCAACGCACCACCGCCTCAACGCCCCACATCCACCTTAACGGTTCTATACTAATAATTAATTAACAGAAATAAAATTGAAAAACGATGACTATTATTTAAATTAATCATAAATAAACAGTAAATGTTAAAATTTTAAATGCATAATTTGATACTCATTAAAAAATTTTAAGTATATATATTAATATTAGTTTTTAAACGTTTTATAAACGAAATATAAATAAATTATTAAAAACATGTTTTAAATTTAGTACGGTAATGCAATGAATTTATCAATTATATATTTAATCTTAATTTATACCTTTTGTAATATATAGTATACTATATAAGCGAATTGAATATATAAGTAAATCGGACCTTTTTAAGCATTTTAATCACCTATTTTTAACTATTTATTTCTTAACGTTAACTCTATAACTGCTTTATAAAAAAAAGCTAGGATGAATTTATTTATCCCGACGAGAAGAAAAGATTAAAAAATTATATTTAAACATTTTAGTTTCATATAACGTCGCGTTATTGTTATAACTCAACACGCTTAGCGCGTCTAGAAACGGTCAAGATGGGTAGAGCGTACGGTGACAGAACAGGATTATTAGGATCTTGCGAGGTTTACAAAATATAGAATTATTATATTTTTACGAGATTTACAAAATCTGTAAAAATAATAATAATTATCCTATTATATATAATTATACTCGCTTCTATAAATAAATAGGAACAGTTTATAATATAAGTTTATTACTTAAAATACTTTTAATATTACGAAGCGTAATTAAGTAATCTTATTAAATTTAAATAATATAATACCTTAATTAATATTAACTCGTACGTTTAAGTTTAATAATTGGTTAACTAACTTAGCCGTTATACGTTATAAACTTTTATTTAGTAATATAGTTCAATTTTGAGTTTTATTTATTACTGTTAAAATGTCGATTAATTTTTAAAAACGTTATACTTAATAATTTTAAGCTCGTATTTAAAAATTAAAAAAAGAGGTTAAATTAGTTAATAACTAGATAGAAGGTTTTTATCTATTTTAATCGTTATTATTAACATAAAGTTTAAAAAGCCGGAATTATATAATAAAAAGGAATTTATAACCTTTTCTTACTTAAACGCGCGTTTATTTACGCTTTCTAAATATTAATAACATGATTAAATTCTTATTATAGGAGTATACCTTATTAAAAATGTAATTAATTAGTTAAAACTTGCTATAAAAAGTTATATAAAAACCGAAAATAATCGGAAAAAATTAACTAACGAGATTGTTTTATATAATAACTCCGAAAGTAAAATTCGTTTCAATTTTAGCAATTCGAACGAAAAAATTAACAGCTTAAAAGGTTTTCAATTTAAAGTAAAAGAGGCCCGTATATCAATACGTTATTACTTGTAAAATCTTAATCGTTAAAGCCGGTTAAAGAAATAAGAAAGAAAAAGACATAATTAACATATCTATAAAGAATTTAAAGACGATATTGAAAATAAAATAATCCAGATTAAATAACTTATTACTTTAAATCGACACGCTACGAAAGCTATTAAAATCGATAACCGATAATATAAACGATGTTAAGAACGATAGGAACGATTTATCTTAAAAATTAACACTCGAAGTAATATTAAGCTTAAATATTCAGTAAATACCGGCGCCTTTAGGCAAAATAACATATCTTATATAACCGTTTAGAGATAGAATATACGTTATATCAAGTATTAGAACTATGACGAAATAGACAATAAAACACCTTAATATAAAAAGTGGAAAAGATTCTAATAAAATAAATTATAAACTTTAGTATTTATAAAACAGTATTAAAATAGTTATGATAAAAGTATTTTCATTATAATACGATAAAAAGAAAGCATCTTAAAAGCCTCGTATACAGAAATATAATAAAGTTAAAAAATTAAAAAGCTATTTTAAATAAGAATATACAAGTAACAGAAATAACAAGCGGTATTATAATAATAACTATAAGACTATTACAAATAGAAAGAAATCGATAAAAGAAAGTTATTTTCATGAGTATAACAAAAATAAACATAACGACGAACAATTTAAGAAATT
Organism: Monosporascus sp. GIB2; assembly: GCA_004155935.1. NCBI lineage: Eukaryota > Fungi > Ascomycota > Sordariomycetes > Xylariales > Monosporascus > Monosporascus sp. GIB2. The sequence goes on from QJNV01000021.1 coordinate 314,567, forward strand.
AAGAAGTGGTCATAAAATTATTAAGAATAAACGGAAATAATTTTACCTAGAGAAACCAATTAGTATAACTAATTTTACAAAGTTCATTATACGTAACCTTAATATCTTATTTATAAATAATATAAAAAATATATTATTAAACGTTTTTCGCGGTTTGAGAAAGTAAGAGTTCAATTTTATTAAATAATAAAGAAGCGATCTTAAGAATTAACGATAATATAATTACTTATATGGAAAAATTAGTAATAAAAAGGTGTACAAGATCGTAATAGCAAAAAGCTAACCGGAAGGATAAAAATGCCTATAAGAAAACCTTTATTATTTTTACAAAATATACTAACACTAATAGCAAAAAAAAAAAAAAAAAGTTAGCTTAGAAGGAACTTAATCAGACTATACGATAGTTAATCACTAATCTTCACCTTTAACTAATCATTATTACAAACCTAGAAAAAAGAAAAGAAAATTAGATAAAATATATCGCAGCTTACTTCAGATTTGTAGGGTAATAATAAAAAATTACTATATAAAACGCGATTCGAAGGATAAGAGAATCCGGTATTCGATAAGATATAAAATTATAATTATAAGTCGATAAAACGATAATAATAAAAGTTTAAAAGAAGTAATATAGGGAACGTATTATCAAATTAAAAAACCAATCCGAATAATAATAAACAACTATTAAGTAATTACAACAAAAAACTAGTTAATTAGATAAATAAATTTAATAGCTCTAGTAAAACCTTAAAGAAAACCACTTATAAAAAAGTGGCAAAATATTAAAACTTAAAAAGATTAAAAATCTTTTTAAAAAAACTATAACAATAATAAGAAATAATAATAACTCTATCATTTTAATAGTACGGATTAAAACATATTAATGTAATATTAAAATAGATAATAAAACTTTAAAAAAGAATTATATTACTCGTTACGTAATAAACGAACTTAGTTTATTATAAAGATTTTTAAAGAAAAACCTTTACGTTATAGAAACCGTCGAAGGTTAGCTATTTTTTAATAACAACAGAAGATTATACACGAAATTAACTACCTTAATAATTTTATTTAGGAAAATTTATAATATAATTTTAAAAAAAATATAATTACGCCAATATAACGCCTTAATTAACTAAAAAACTAAGAAGATAAGAACCGTTTTATAATCTAATGATAGATATATTTAAAAAAAAAATTAAAAATTTTAATATTCGCTTAAAATAATAATAAGTACAGGTATAAAGATATAATAAAACCTAACTTTCTAAAAAATAAGATATAAAAAAAAGGTATTATAAAAAATACGACGTATAATTATTATTATTATTATTAAAACGAAATTTATAATAATTAAATAATGATTTAATTAAATCATAACTAAAAAACGTAAAAGATATAACTAATATATTATTATACTATTATAAATATAAACGCTTATATAGAAAAAAGCTTAAAACTAAGATACTAAAATATAACGAGTAGGATTATAAAGTTATCCTTAAAGACGGAGTCATAATTATGTTTTACCTTATTTACAATTTTAATAAAATGAAATTACACGTATTTAAAAGTAATTAAAAAGATTAACTATAAAAAGAATAAATATAACCATCAAAATTAACGATAAGATATCCTATATTCTTCGTATCTAAAGAAAAGAAAATTACGATCAATTATTAATTACTAATAGCTTAATAATATTATTATTAAAAATCGAATACTATTATCTTGAATTAGTAAAATAAAGCATCGTTTTTAAAAATAAAATAATATACTACTTTCGATCTAAAAAACAAACACAATCCTATTAAAACTAAAAAACAACCCTCTAAAACTAAATACAACCTATATAAATACATTATTATTTTTATAAAACTTATTACCGCACTAATAATCTTTTAGCAAATAATTAATCACGTTTTTAAAAAATAGTTTTCGTTTTCGTAGTATAGTATCTCGACGATATTCTCATCTTATTATAAATAAAAAAGCTAACCGAAAAATACGTTGATAAGATATTATAAGTATTATAAAACGCTAACTTATTAATTAATATAAAAAATAATCTTATAACGTATTATATAAGCTTACCGCTTACATAAGCTCACCGTTCGTTTTTTAATAGTTCGTAATAACAAATTTAAATTAATTAACTGTAATACGTTAAATTAATTTAAATAAATCGGATTTTTTATTATTAGATATTTTTACAGCTTTTTTATAAGTACGCGTATTATGTCCGAGCTTGCCGCAGGCGCCATATTTCTGTTTTTTCGTTTAAACCTTTTTTGACAATTACCTTCGGCCATTGCTAGTTGCGATTATTTACCATTACCTTTTTTCGTAGTTATCAAAGCTTATACTTTTTTTTTAATAAATATCCCTTTTTTTTAAAATGTACATTTTTAATTTCGCGACGTTTATTAAAAACGTAATTTATTTCGCGAAAATAGCCGTTTTTCTTTCGAAAAAGCGCGTTTTCATATAAAAATATTAAGTTACTTTATATTAAAAATTAACCGATTTAGTTATTTTTATTAGTAAATTATTTGAGTAATTTCTAAATTTTTTTTATAAATGACGTTCCTGTTAAATTATTTTAATAATATTTTTAAAAGTTTTCGTAAATAAAGAAATCACGAAACTAATAAAAGTAAATAAAAAACGGTTAGTATAAATGTAATTAAAATTTTTAATTCGGAAAAAACGCGATAAAAATCGAATAAAACGAAATTAATTACGGCAAATCCGGATTTAATATTATCAGTCGTTATAATAGTTTTAAATACGTTTAAAAACCGGCGATTAAATCTTCTTTAGTAATATAGATAATGTAACGTCGTATAAAACTTTCGATATATAACGAATAAACGTATTTTAATAGGAAAAAATAGGATACGTTAAAAGGTTAAAATAAATAGGAATAATTAACTAATATGTAAAATATAATAATATCGTAATTAACGTAATACTTTTCGAATTTTATCGAATAATAATTTTTGTAATTATTAAAAATAAGGAAATGTTTCGATTTTTTCGTACGCGTTTAACTATATTAATCAAAATATTAAACTTATTTTAAATTTAATTTATGTATTATCTAATTATTATCGTTTATAATAACTTTTTAACCGGATTAAAGTAGGTTATTAGCGAATTAATAATTAATGTTATTATAAATTACTTTCAATTTTTTTACTAAATTTATTTAAGTTTTTTACGTTTTTTAACATTAATAATAACTATACCGGTTATTATACAAAACTTTATTAAAAATTTAATCTCGTTAAAATTGTAAACATTTCTTTATAATGTTATATTTTATGAAATATTTATAGATTTTCTCTTAAAACTTTTTAATAATTAATTTTTCGATATAAACGCGTTTTAAATTTCTTTATCATTTAATAAAGTTAATTACTTAATTAACCCTAACGCATTTTATAACGCGTTATATAAGTAACAAATTCGCTATATCTTTAATATGCTAATGCTAAATAGACAACGCTTACGTATTTAGGTTAAGGATACGGTCGACAATCGATTAATTTTCGGTCGGCGTCAATTTTCGCGATTTAAGGATAATATCGGTTCGGAAAACTATACCATTACATCGGTTTTTTAAAATAGATTCGAGAACGTTAAATATTGAATAAAAACGGTTATAACTAAGTTTTAGGTTTCGTTTTTTAGCCTGAATAGTTAAGTTTATTTTATTTTTTCTTATAAACCGTTTCATGTTATTGCTATTGAAAAATATATAATTGAAGTTAGATGGTTACGAGGGGCTAAAAAACGAGCGGTGAGCTTGTATAATACGTCACATAAAAACTAAAATATTTAAATTCTATTATTAATTTCGATAATACCAAAATAAACTATAAGAAAATCGTAGTAATATAAAGTTAAGTAACGCTGACTACTATTAAAAAAGTTTAAACCTTGTTCGGATTCGTTAATTACTATCGAAAATGTATTTAAAATCTTACCCGAATAATTATACCTAAATAAAACTTAGTAAAAAAAGAAAAGTTTTAATAAATGTGATGAATAAAATAAATCTTATAACATATTAAAAAAGTTATTACTAACTAATTAATATTAATTTTATATAATCTAAATTGTTAAATTAAGCTAAAAACTAATACGTTAAACAATATAGTAAACGCGGTAATCGAATAATGTAATAGTTAAGATAAGTTACAGTTTATCACTTTTTTTATTTTTATTTTTTTATTTTTTTATAAAATATAAAGCTTTAAAATACGCTATACCATTCTCGGTAAGAAGGTTATAGCTATTATTAAAACATTTTATAAGTTTAAGCATTTTCTTAAAAATGACCAATATGAAATTAAAATCTATACGAATTATAAAAATCTTACCTGATTTATTACGACTAAAAAACTTATGGCACGATAACTTCGTTATATAAAAAACGTAACAGAATACGATTTTATTATCATTTATTAAAAAGTTTTAAAAACGGTAAAACTAACGGCTTTAACAAATAGCTAAACTATTAAAAAATTAATAAATATTAACTATATAGTATTTACTAAAATATGAGTAAAATACTTATACCTGCGACAAACTACAATAATACGAGCAACACCTTTAAACATATATCATAAAATTAAAATGTACAACGATAATTTATTAAAATAAAAAAATTTAACAAAATACAGGTTATATAAAAATATATTTGAAAAGCTTAATAGAAGATATAACAAATATTAACTATATAAATATACAAAATTTATAAAACTCTAAAACGCTTATAACTCGCTTATTACTTCCTTAAAGTAAAAAAATATAAAATAAAAAAATCTTACGTTAATATAACGTTTACACTAAAATAAAAATACGACGACATGAACTATATAAAAAATTATAACTATTACTAATCGTAAAACAATAAATAAGTTCTATTACGATATAGGTTTTATTAAAATTTTTTATTAAAAAATTAATTACGGGCATACATTATAATAACATTTTTATAATCGTATGTAAATTTATAAAATTTTACTATTAATTACCTTATAACGAAAATATAACCACTAAATAAATAACGTATATCTTTTTTGAAATTGCTTTTAATATATAAAGATTACTATACGAAACTATCTTAAACAAAAACATACTGTTTATATTTAAATTTTAATAAATTCTAATAATATAAATTCACTTACATCACAACTTGCCCAGTAAGTTTCGACCTTAAACTAATCAATAAATAAGGCGATAAAATTTAATAATGAAAACGTGCTTATGATACTACGTTAATTACGAATAAAATAATTAAATTAAAAGGTTGCTAACGATCTAATTAACTTATAATACTAACTGTTATAAAAATATTGAATAATAAAACAACTGCTTTAATAATCAACTTTAGTTTTATACTAAAATTTTATAAAAATGTTTAAAAAAGATCTAATTAATATTAAAACTATTCTTATATTAAAATATTTTAAATATATTTGTAACAAAATAAAGAAATATTATAACTAAAAATAATCACGAAAACTAATCTTTTCGAAAAAGGAAATAATTTACTTCACTATTAACAATATTAAAACAAAGCGATCAAGTTAAAAATTTAACTTTTAATATATCGGTCTATATATAATTATTAAAAAAGATCGAAATATAACTATTAATAAAAATTATTATCTAAAGTTAAACTTTATCTAATTATCTATATATCCTTGCTTAAAGTAGTAACAGATAGAATTAAAATATAAATATAAAAATAATATAAAGGTAAAAAACGAATAAATATATAAAACGGAAAAAATTCTTAACATAAAAAAATCGGCCGACTTTCGCGATATTTAATTAAGTAAAAGAATTACCCAAACTCTGAAAACATTTAAAAACCTGTTAAAAATCTCGTAAACGCCTAACGCTTACAAAAAAAAATTCATTAATAATACTAAAAATGATTACGCTCTAATTAACGTCGTCGGAAATTAACCAGTTAACAATGTTAACTCCTAACTAATCGGTCGAAATAATGAAACTTACTAACAGGGCCTTTGTAAACGTTGTTTTCGCGCGCATTAACTTCTTACGCTTTAACCGTTTAAATTCTTTAAAATTATCAATACTATAAAAAATAACCTTTATTTTATTTTATTTTATTTTATTTTATTTTATTTTATTTTATTTTATTTTATTTTATTTTATTTTATTTTATTTTATTTTATTTTATTTTATTTTATT